>VDFB02000019.1:2133924-2584308 GCA_007258455.2 Sequoia sempervirens | reverse complement strand
AATATTCTGGATCTACATATCTTGTGACGCCTTTCACTAGCATGGTTATGTGAGTAGCTCCATCCAAAGGATCAATTCTCGACAATCCAAAATCTGCTACTTTTCCCTTTCTGTGATCATTGAGTGGATATTTGAGCTCTTCACATCTCTGTGAATAATGCCTGGGTTAGAACCTGCATGTAAATACTCCAGACCTTGAGCAGCATCCAATGCACCATTAAGCCTTGTTTCCCACAAGTGGCGTTTTCCAAATGAATTTTTGTCATCAAAACACCATCAAAGGTCTCTTTTGGACATAAATTCATAAATTATTATCATATTCTCCTCCTCAAGGTGATAGCCAATGAATTTTACCAAATTCCTATGGTGTAATTTGGAGAGCATGTCCACCTCAATAGAAAATTCTATTGGACCCTGATGTGACTTATCAAATAATACTTAACTGTTATTTCCTTGTCTTGAAGCCAACCGATATAAACTGGTCCATAAACTTGTAGAAATCACTGGTCATCCCTATCACCTCCTGGTAAATGAATGATTGGCATCCTTCCAATTTCACAAGAGCTACCTGCATAGATGTTTTTGTTGTGCGAATGATTAATGAGTGGACTTCTTTGATTTTATCCTTATTATGAACACTGTTAGTGCACTGAAAATTACAACTGCCACAACTCTAGTTATGATTCCCCCACAGCCATATTTTTCTTGCTCTGTTTCCCAGTAGGAGGATTATTGCAGCTGTTGATATTAGAATTTTGCAATGGCTTCATCTCAGAGAGTAGCCGAGATAACTTTGCAATGAAAATGGCCCAAACAGACCACTCAAGGCACATATGCATCCCTGTTTAAGCTAATGAGATACTTAAGCATTGAGTTTACATTATCAAACAATGCAAAACAAATTCATGCCATTCAGCTGAATTGTTCAAGATCACAATCTACTACCCCCAATCAAGTGAAGTGCGAGAATCGGGCTACATTATGATAAGAGTTCTATCCCATAGTCTAAGCTATCAAATACTAGAGATGCCATATTCTCAATAAAGAAACTATTATCCATATTGACACTTGCCTCTATGCTTTTCTTCAATCCCAAAACAAAATTGAAGAAGCTAGGCATATCAAGTGTTCTTATTTAAAACAATTTCACTTTATCATTAAATACAAAAAAGGAACCACCGATACTATTGCAAGCTGCTGGATCCATTGTCCTACAACTTTCTCTTTGAGTGTTGACACTCCAAATCTTAGATTTCAAACTCGGGCTTCTAAGTATGCTAATGATCCAAATTTTGAAAAAGCCTACAAAAATCTACAGATTTCAACATCTTCGAATCTTGCACCCATTAAGAATTTCCACATCAAGGAAGTGTTGTGCAAGATTGAAAAGTTGTGCACACCTTGTGATTGCTACGCTTGTCTTCTCAAGGAGTCACACTACTCTCTATGATGGCCAAATTGGCATGAAACGACAATTCATCATTACAATGTTTCTTCTACTAGCCTCCAATGCAGTGCAATGTCCTTCATTTCTTGATGCATTGTGCAATCTGTTGTGGCAACAAACCAACTGAAAATCAGGCTAGAGTGCTCCTTTACCCATTCCTACTTGGCCTTGGGATATCACCGCCTTGAAACTTGTGTGTGGTTTTCCGATGACCAGTTATCACCACAATGTGCTTTTGTGGCTGCCAATTGATTCAGCAAAATGACCAAGTTCACTCCTTGTTGCAAGCCCGGTGCTATAAGCAACAGCCAAGTTATTTTTTGACTCTATTTAGTGATCCTTTGGTCTACCTAACAGCATTATTTCTGACTGTGACTCACATTTTAAGTGTTCAATGTGGAAAATTTTGGGAGTTTCTCTTAACTTATCCCGACCAACAGGCTTGGCTTGCTTTGTAAAAAGGATTGGTGATCACACAAACAAGGGTTTGCTTAGCCCGTTTGAATATTAAAGTTGGTATTTCTATGTTAGTCATTTATTAAAGTCATTTATTAAAGCTATTGTCGTTTAATGAATGGATGACTCTGTAAGCTTTCACTCATATGTACTAAAGGTTTACCCCAACACCATATTTACCCAATTCATCTCTTAGACGCATTACTAAGTTGGATCTTTGCAAAGTTATACACAGATTCAAATGTCAAATTTTCATGTATAATCTACCAAAAAGAAGTCTTTGTTTGAGTAGTGACACAAGCACAGGAGAAGCAGACAGCAAAGTCCTAAGATACCTCAATCACTCAAACTCAGCACAAATAATTTTTTATTTGAGCTAAAGTAGTGACACGGGCACAGGAGTAGTCAGCAGAGTCTTAGATACCTTAATCAATCAATCTTGGTCTAATAAGGATATAGAAATCCATTTTCCCTAGCCCTCCCGACACGGTTAAGCAAATTGTTTGATCAATATAACTAATCCTACGGCCTACCAAATGGAATAATACCTATAAATTCTAGGTTCATGAAATTTAATTGCAACAATTCTAGAACCTCATAACCAACATAGATTGACTCTTTTATCATTCTCTAAATACATTACCAATGAATAATCAGCAGGTGACATGAAGCATTGAAGAGGTCATCATCCTGGATATTTTTTATCAGAGTAAGTTAATACCCAGCTGCACAGGGCAGTGCATTATTTTGATGGCAATAATTATTTCTAGGATTATTGGGCCTCATGCATTGATGCATATTATTTAAACATGTTTGAATAGTCTGAAAATTCAACACAACACTCTTAGGAGGAAACCATGTAACAATGAATGAACACTTTAAAATCTGCATTAAATAAATTTCCAGTATAAGTCACACAGCAAAATCAAAGCCACCAAGCCTTGAATGAATATAACGTTCACAAAGTATGCATGAATGCACCTAGACACATGCATCCCTCTGCATAGTTCTATCATCTATGGATCAATCCCCACTTACATATCTTGCCTTCGAAAGGATCAGTACTATCCTGTTTGAATAAAACTCAGAACCTTTTTGAATCATAATTTAAAATAACCTTGATCTGTTCAGCAACTTTCTAGAACCAATCTTGCAGAATATTCTTCCGAAGAATACCATAATCTATATAGTACATAAAGAAATACTCGTGTACATAAGAACCATTGGAGGCAATTTGAACTCCATTAGTTCCTATTGTCGAATAGAAAATTAAGAGTTGAAAATAATGGCATCAGATTCAATCAACTAACGAGATCAATCCATGTCCATGTCGGCTTGACCACCCTGTCTATGCTTTACAGAACTGGAGTTTGTGAGACCACTGGTAGAAGAGCTACCTTGTGATGAAGACTCAGATGCCAAATCTTGCAAGGGCACATCCTTAAAACTGCCATTTTCCCGAGCAGCTGAGCCAAAATTTCCATTGCCAGATGCTCCAACCTTGCTCCCCTCATCAGCAAGCCGCTTTAGAAGGCCCATGACAGTTGGAAGAAACTTGGTTGATAATTGCAGGATGCCAGAGACCTGCAGCATTTTAAATGATGAAACATCATGCAGAACTACTAGATCAAAATTGATTGGACAAAATAAAAACATGATGACTATACTAGGAATATAATATATTTGACATAAACTCCCTGTTAAATTGGCAAATCAACCATAGGCCAAAGATACTTGATTGAGTAAGAGAAAGCAAAACTTACAACACCATGCTGAAATATGCCTGGTATGTCTAGCTGTACCCATAGGGCTTTGACCAACAGGAAAAGCACAAACAGAACACCAAGATAGAGCGGATTCCTGTCAACAGAAATATGAAATCAACACAGCATATGCATGGAGATGAGAATAACATAATCATCATTCCAAGTAAATATTTCTTCAATGAAATGCCAGATTATTACCTCAGAAGAGTCATGAACTCGTTGAATCCAAGAACTATCATAGCAACTATTGCCCAAGGTGGTGGCAAAAATGCAGAACTGCGCCTGCTAGCCTCCTGAGTAACTCCAAAATTTGCTTATATTATTAATACGTACTAAAGAAGCATATTGATTTTTTTTAAGAAGAGACCATTATCTAAGGAATCTACTATAAAACAAGCAACTTCTAGAATCTCATGAGATTGATAATGATTCTAAAACAACCAATAGTTCTTTGAGAAAAAACCAGAAATGGGAAAAAATTATTCAAAAATAAAATAGATGAAAAACCTCCGCAAAGATGTCTCCACAAATCTTGAAGCAGAATACTTATTAGATAGTAGCATGATATGAGATTATCTTTCAAATCAGACTTTATGCAACAAAAACATAATATCCAGCAGCAGATTGTTGTGGCAACAAAAAAGGTTACAAATGATCAGATAAAAATAGAGAGAAAAGCACAGAAAAGGAAATACTGGAAGACAATGATGCCAATCAGGAATACTAAAGAAATCCAACTCTACTTTGCATTGAAGCATTACAGGTAAAAGTTAAATAAATATCATTGTGAACAAGAACAAATCAAGGGCAATAACACAGGTCACTTACAAGATCTCCATCACATTTGAGACAGAAAAAATATGAAAAGCAACCATAGTTACCAGATTCAAAAAAATTGATATGTTCTAGAGGTCAAAAAAATTGGAAATCAGAAATTTTCAACAGAAATCAGTAAAATTTACATAGTAATCGAAAATGCTGGACAAAATTGGACAAATCCAACAGGTCCAAAAAAATCCAGATCCTATATAGGCAACATTGCTCGAACACATACATCGAGAAACAAAGCTCACAAATTGTAACCATAAAGGGATATGCTAGAAATGCCACATGCATGTATCACAATAAGAAACATTTGGACTACAAAGAGAGTATGATAAACAGATCCCCAGAAAGCAGAAAAAACGACATTGTATAGATTCAAGAAGTTAACAAAAGAAAGTGAAATACATAAAGTGTCTGTTGCCTATACAGTAAAGAGTTACTCCATTTATATAGACTGATTCTTTTACTAAAAAATAATTAGCCTTTAAATGATTAAAATACTTAACTGCCAACCTTTTGAAAATACGTCTCAAATAAAGTGGACTTGAAGGCTACTACACAGTGAAGATTCACTAAATAATAAATTGATTCTTTTACTAAAATGTAATAATTATAAGCCTTTGAAGGTTAGAATAATAAACTGACAACCTTTTAAAAACACATCTCAAATAAAGTAGACTTGAAGGCAGTACAGGTGTGATAGAAACTCACCTGAGCAACAATAGCCTGACCCACTGTGTATTCTGTCTCTGTCTTAAATTGTCTCCATAGAGACTTACATTGTACTGGTGTAATTAATGTATCAGAAGGAGCAACCTGCAAGCAGAAAAAACGCAAGTAACTTATACCTGTTTACATGGATAAAGATAGGAATGGAAAGCAAAATCAAACAATTAAACCACGACATAAATTCAAGACTACACCTCATCCCAAGTGCTTGAAGCAAGCGGGGTCAATGTAGAAGAAATGCTTCTCTCCTGAATTGCACTGGATTTATCACTGCCATCTAGTAGAGAGGATGATAAAACATGTTCAATTTTATCTGTTTTCTCCTCCAGACGTAAGGCAGCCATAACAGAAAGAAGCTTCAGAGACTGCAAGCACAAACAAAATAATTCATATGATAATGATTTTTGCAACACATAGATAATACTGCTTACAAACATTAAATAAACAATCACAGAGAATAGCAATACCCTGGATCGAGCATCCTTTGTGATAGCTCGGATGTCTTCTTTGCCAGTCCAGACTCTTGGCATTGATTCAGAATCTTGACTAAACACATTTGAAAACCTGTAAAGCATTGAGGAAGTAACTGATTACTCCATCCAACTTAAAGGAACGATAATGATAAAGAGACCCTAAAGAAAAGTTGATATGGAAGGTGATGTACCTCTCCTTCATACGAATCAGCACTTGCCCAGCTTCCTCCCTGGCCTTCTTATCAACCACACTCCTTGCATAATTTCTCAAATTGAAAATCATCTTATTAGCAGTCTTCTCATCCATTTCAAACCCACTTATGGCAGATGAAAAATCTGTTACTGCTGCCTCAGTTTCACGGCTGAGGAGCTTTCTGATGGATGGCCAAGTGTCTTTGGAAGCAGCATCAAGAAGAGATGCCACTGGCTCAGCAAGGTTTTCATTAAGGCGTTTCTGTAACACCAGGAATAAACAATAAGTTGTACTCTACATAAAATAAGAATCAATTTTTTATTAAGGGTGCTCTCCTTTAACAATGAACTAAGAGCCAAACATTATGGGGTGTATCTAAGCTCTCACAAATTCTGAAAAAATGGTAATTCCACCTCAAAGTTTGCTGTAATTTCTGACAGCTTTGCATCACGCACAGAAGCTGCATGTGTGTCAATATCTCGACGTAGTTTTTCCCTGGTTTTAGATGAGTCCCATGTTGCTTGAGAAACAGTTGCATCTGAAATTTACAAATAAGTGTAAACACCAAAGAAATCAACAATAATATAACATCAAATGCATTTATGAAATAATCCCAATTTCACCATCATATTGGCAGGCCTTGCTACTCAATTGAACAATGTTCAAAATAGCACTAATGATTGCATTTGGAAGAGTACAGCAAGTAAAATGACAATTGGGACACATGGAAAATCTGAGAGATTTCCTGGTTTTAACTAATCTAAATTTACCCCAGAATGCATAGAGGTGGGATGGACCCTTTTAGAAGCATCTTCAAGTCTCCATGATGAATGGATAATTTTATTGCATGTGAAGCTTAGTTCATCTATGTGATAAGAGACACTGTAACTCAGAAGCTTCCAAATTAACATACCTACGCATCCTTGATCAAATTCTGCCAAGGAAGCATTTGTACAATTTCGAACTACCACTTGAAAACCTTCCCCTTCCTTAAGAGCCTGCTCGAGCTCATCCTTGAACATGTTTAAAGATTTGGAGCGGAGATGCCCCAACATGGCTTGATAAGCAGGGCATACAAGCTACAAAAGAAAAAAAAAATTGTGACAGCTAATTTAAGTGAAGAGAGATAAAACTGAATAGAGACAGTTCTATATGGCACCCAAAAGCAATAACACCCTTTTTTCACAATGAAGACAATTCTGATGGGAATTCCCCCACAGAAGGGAATTTCCCAATTAATCTTCCCCTTTTGATTTCAATAAACAAGAAAAAAGATTATTACAACTTACATCCAATGACTTAGACATCAAAAACTGGCGCTTTGCTGTTCTTACACTCTCTTCAAAATAAGCAGCTTCCATATCATATCTGCAAATACAGTACCATCGTTCAAAAAAATTCTTATTCATTTTTTTCACAAAATCAATAAAATTGTGGCAAGATGCAAATCTAAAAAATAAATGGCAGTGAATTCAAAATTCAACTGTATATTGCAATATATTCACTTATCATTTTTATTTTCTTCTTATTTGCTGCCATAACTGCTCAACTAGATGGTCACTCAATTTAATAGGGTTTCAATATCTGACAGTTTTTTTTATTGGATAAAGCAAAACAAGAGTTACAGATAATCAGAAAACTGTGACAGCAAAGGACAAAAGAACTTTTTGGCAGCAGTCAAAAAGCCAATTACGTCAAGTAACAACAGCACTCAAACTCAGACAGTTATCAATATCACTGAGTTATCTGGCATCCAAAATGTTTCACTAAATTCTGACAGTATTGATATCAGACAATTAACCGGCATCCAAAATGTTTATAACTTCAGTATTGATTTATAGTTTCTTCCGTTTTTGCAGCGGTTGTATCAGTCACAACTTGTCACTGGGTAGCGTTACGAAATGAAAGAGATTCTAATGGTATAGTCCCAAACCAAAATTAAGGTCAGTACAACATATGATATACCTGTAGATTTTTTCAGATTAGTAAACACAGAGACAGCATGGCACATATCATTTACCATAGGGCCAGATACAATTTCTATATTTGCAAAGTTCCAAGAACAGCTTAAGAAGCACCATAACTTTACTTAGCAACATGTCAATTTTCAAACTTGTAAATTTATTCACTATTTCCAAGTTACGTATCATTTGCAATCTGCTTTGGTATACCATATAACAACATTTCGTTCCAAAGATTAAAAAATAAGAAATTTGTAAATATTATTTTTACTTCAATATGGCAGGTAAACTATAAGCATGGTTGGTGACATGGCCATGTTGGAAGCTCTCACGTATCATATGTAGAAAGTCTGAAAAGTACAACAGTTTTATTTGGATACATTAGAAAGATTTGATTGTTCAAATTTACTCACGTGTTTTCCAGATTTTGGTGCTATTACTGAAAACTACAAATAATTGGATTAAGAAAGCTCCCACTTAACATAATTTCATGACAAAGTCTCGTAGTATGATATTGCTATCAGGATTCAACCGTGTAGTTTCGAGTCAAACTCATTGACCCATGTTTCATGAGTAGTGGTTCAACAAGAACCCATCTCTCATGATATCGAATGGTCCACTTAGCACTCATTGCATCTAGGTGATGCTCACAGAGGTGAAGCACTGGTCCGTCCCGGGAGGTCACCCATCCCAGTACTGCTCCAGCTCAAGCGCGCTTAACCAGGGAGTTTTCTCCAAGGTTAAGCCCGCTTGAGTTGTTACCCCATTTGCAAAACCTTCAGCAAGTGTTGTGCCTTATGAACCATTCATAATAGAGCCCCTTTAGCCCATCAATTGATAAGTAGGAGGCATTTTTCCACAGCGTGTCAAATTATGATATTGCTATCAGGATTCAACCGTGTAGTTTCGAGTCAAACTCATTGATAGCAATATCATACTAAAACAAGTACTTAGATGAAGAAAATTCTCATTTAACATATTTTCATGACGAAATCTTATAGCTTAAGAAAATAATGCTACACTCAATTTTCTTTCATTCAATTTCAGAGTCTGCATATGAATAACAAAAATCATAAAGTGTGAAGATACAAAACATACATACCTTGATTAGATGGAGAGATTCTCTTTTTCATATTCTTGGAGAAACACCTCCTTGTCAAAAACCATGTGGTTTCCCAAACTATTGACATCAGATTGGCAGCCATTTTCTGGAAATGAAAGCACGCATAGATTTGTAGGCTCAAGGATGGAGGTAGATCCATTATCACTACAATGAGAGAAAATGTTTTCCAGGAATTGTCCCCCTTTAACAGCTTTTAATTGCCTAAAATTATTGATAATATCATTTTAAGTTGGGCCCAACAATTTCTAATTTTAAGGGCAACTTAATAATATTATTATAATTAAAATAAAAGGTGTTTTTAAACACTAGTATTAAAATAAAAAAATATTTTAAAATACTTGGAAGGGAATTAAATCCCAGGTCCCAATTTAGAAAGGTATATCAAAGAGGTGCCCAGCTTCATTTCATTTGGCATTTTAATTGTGAGCTTGTGTTTGAATTTGCATCCAAGGACTAAAACCCTTGGCTTTTTTTTCTGAGGTCTATAAGGACAAAAACCCTATTGGAATTCTACCTTGGAAGTGAGGACAGAAACCCTCATCTCTAGCATTGGCAATTCCAATGGAGGTTGCATGGTGAGCTGATTTGGAGTTTGTGCACATTTTTAGATTTGGCAACAGACATTTGCAAGCAAATCATAGATTGCTGGTTTTTGGAGTAGATTGAAGCTGTCCAACATTAGTTCTCAAACTAGAGTGCCAGCTACTGGAGGATATTCTAAATCATAATTGGCAGATTCAGGGTGTGCACACAGTTTGATTGCTATTTGTGGTTTTTGCTGCTGTAGATGTATGAATTGCTGATTAATGTGAAAGCTGTGAGCTGCACTAGCCTACCATCCAACCACAGGCTTGTTATCTTCTGCATATCATTAGAGGAGGAGCAACTGAGATCACAAAGAGGTCACAGCAAAATAAAGGATTCTAAACAGCAGGTTTCAAGGTTCCACATACAGTTCACACCATTCAGGACATTACTTCAGGGTTTGAGCACTGATTGGCCTCCTGCAGTCATTATCTGTAGCTGATACAGCAGTCTGGGAAGCGTTTGGGATTGCTGGAGGGGTTATACTTCATTGACCCTGACAGAGGAGGTAGTACTGCATGTTTAAGCACAATTCAGATCTACTGTGGGTTCATTTTAGGTGTATAGTCTGTTAATGTTATAGCAGCTTCAGTCGTTCCTTCCAGCTCAGCTCTATCGTGGGAACATAAATTAAATAATAGCCGTTGGCTATTTAATTTATAATTATTGTTTTGTATTATCTTCATATAGTATGGCCGACATGAGGAGATTCGAATTCATCTTAGAAGACATTTAATATTTGTCAAGGCCGACTATCATTAAAGAATATACGCAATTTCTTAGAGGCCGACTTGAAGGATTTTTTAGGGATGCGTCTCTCCCATTCACTTGTATATATACACCTTGATTCGCCCATTGTAATCATCTAGTGGAGTTCGGTTATTCACATCAGTTCTGTATAATCAAGTGCGAATGTATTGTCAAGTGCGAATATATCATCAAGTGCGAATATATTAAGCAAAGTGCAAATTCAAGATACAGGGCGAACATATTCAGCGCCAAGACATTACTCAGTGCGAACTATACACAGTGTGGAGATAATACAGATTGAAGACCATCCAGTGCAAAGCGTATATTGCCAGATCTGTGTTCAGTCAATTCGGATATTGCTAGGTGTGAATTGGCAGGTTGCTATCTGTTTGCCAGGTGCTGTATATCGGTCTTGTGTTAGACCTCATTGTAAAGTGAAATATTGTCACTGTTATTATAAATAAAAGAGAGATCTTTGTTGCTGGGTTTTTCTCCCTCAAGAGGAGGGTTTTCCCAGGGTATCGGCTGTGTTATTTTGTCTGATTTTTGAATTATTTTCTGTGCATTAAATCTGTTCACCTAAATTGAACATAGTCAATATCATAACAGCATACAGAGCTTGATCATTGACCACTGTCCTAGCAGCATCCTAGTGCATATTTTGTGAGTGCAGATTTAGATTGTGTAGAAAGGATTGCAGACTTATATTAGTGCAGATTGTGTAGGGATGCTCATCATCTAAGGTGTTATTCCAGTTTGCTATCCACTATTATTATTAATATGCAAGGTACTTAAATCTGAACATTGTTTGCCTTATTTCCGCTGTCAGAAGTGTTATTTATATCAGCAACAATATTTATGGTTATGAACAATTCAAATACAACTGGTTAACCATGCAGAGTTTATTTGATCTGAATATTAAATTGAAATATCCGAATTCTTTAGCTATTTTCAATACCAAAACAAGTTTACGTTAGTAATTATCTTTCAATTCAGCTGGCAGTAGTTTTGGCACTTCTTTTCAAATTCAGAAAATAAATTTAATTTTTAAAAATCAGAAAACTATAAAAATACAAATTGGGGACAATAAAGACAAGCACATGTGCAAATGCCAAATGGTTTGGAGAACGTTCTAAAACTCTTTACTTAGGCTTTAGGGAGAATATGAGGCCCTAATTTCATATAGCAGTGAATATGCATGTAATTTTGCTCTCCAAACTACAGAGCAGAGACCCCTCTAAAAATGTGTTTCAGGCCTTCCTCTGCTTCTAAGGCTTCACTATCACAAGTACAAGAAACAAATGACAGAGAGACTAGACAAGCAGTTGTCTGACAGAGCAACTGCTTACAGATTTTGGAAATTGAGAGTATACGATGACTAAAAATATGTCATGAAAACTTTGCTATGGCACTTTCTACCCTGTTGAAATGAATTTAGAGGGCACACTGAACCCTGAGAAATGCATTTCACAAGTAACAAAACTAC
The DNA here is from genome assembly GCA_007258455.2 of Sequoia sempervirens. Classification (NCBI taxonomy): domain Eukaryota; kingdom Viridiplantae; phylum Streptophyta; class Pinopsida; order Cupressales; family Cupressaceae; genus Sequoia; species Sequoia sempervirens. The sequence continues at coordinate 2,572,514 of VDFB02000019.1, read as the reverse complement.
CTAGCTACTTTTAGTTAGAAGCATATCATGAGATAAGAGTTAAAAAAATAAAATGCATGGGAAACAAGTGATAATGTCAGGGGATTCAAATGAACTGCTGCTCAGACAAGCTAAGCATGCAAAGGAAAATCTGAAGTATTTATTGACCAAATTCATTGAGTTGGATTAAAAACTTACTCTGATAAATAAGTGTCTAAAATGGAGCTTAGTTTCCTCCCAAATGATGGTACTGGTCCCAATTGTACAGCTTCCTCTAGTTCTTGCCAACCCTGAACAATATTACCACAAATCAAAGGAAAGCTCTGCAAACACAACTTTTCCCACTAGAAATTATCCAGTCATTAAGTACCTGATCAGATGTCAAGTTGACAAGTTTTTCATTTGCTATTTCCTCGCAACGAACAGTTGCAACCATCACCTGTAACAGACATTTAATATCTTGTAACAACTCCGGTGAAGCTAGAAACATAAAAACAGCACATTGAAAACTATTGTGTATAAAAATCACGCTGAACACCTTGTGAGCAGGCAGATCGAGATCTTTATTCTCTCTAATAACTTTCCAGATTTGTTGTGAACTGAAAGGAAAAGCAGAGGCAGGAACAGCTCCCCTTCTATCACCAGCAAGTCCACCCGGTGCAATGGAGTTGAAAAACCGCTCTCTTAGCATTGCAACCTATATAAAGAAAATAGTGAAATTATTCTTTTCAAGTTTTCTGGGAACACAAATATACAACAGTAAAAATTTATTTCAAGTGCAATTCATCTGCTGCTATGAAAACAAATGCTGAGATAATTTATTGTTAAGAAGATCACTACTGGCCATTTTACTACTGGACTGTTCTTTCTCACAGCCTTGCCCACCTGATTTTTTCAAGAAATGATATATTATTTTCAGTAACTTCAAGTTTAGATGTTAGAAAGTACTGCTGCAAGGATTAAGATACCAATGTAATGGTTCTTGTCTCACTATGCTTCTTTTCCAGAGTATCATGTACTTTGGTGCAAACATGACAACAAGGACAATGAACACAAAATAGCACCTTAATTAAAAGCCATGGGAAGTTTGCATATTTTCAAATTTAAAGAGTGGACAAGATCAACTTAATTCATCATGACCTTGAAGAAAGAAATGACGTAATGATGAGTGAAGAATCTATCGAACTGTGAGTAAAGAAAAAACGAAAAAATGGTGGATATCATATGTCACCTCAGTTGAATACTAATTTCAAAATTGATGGCATGCAAATGAAAATTCTGAACATTTTTTCACTTCCTAGTCCTGAAGCTAAAATAAATGAGTTTGTCATTGCATTCAGACACATCATCCAATGAAGGATACATGTTAAAATCTGCAAAGTTACCAATAAGGATTCTTAGCAACAAAAATGATCATTGTCTACAGAACTAAATGTAATTACATTTAAGTTACAATAGTGCAACTATTAACATTTTTTTTTGGTTATTTTAAAACAAGTGTTGATTGTACAGCATAAATTAATCAACCAAACATCTCTGCTGGTTCCACCATAAAAACATCACTAAATTCAGCTTCACTACAGATGCAGTTACACTAAAAAATCAGATCATCTTTGCTTCAGCAAATTTATTACAATTCTACTATTGCAGTTATGACAGATTTACCTGCTCTCTGAACTGCTCTTCCTTCTCTTCATAACTGGACAAAGCTGTCACGTCTACCTATGTTATCAGAAAAGACATGCAGGCATCCAAAGTAGAATAAGTCATATAAAAGGAATAAGCCATCTGATTAAGAAATAATACTTCAGTTCAGACCAACTAAAGTGGTTATCAAATGACCTACTTACATTGAAGAATTCACTTAGTGGGGTTTCTCTATGCATAGGAGGCTTAGGAACAGAATCCCATATCTGCAAAAAGGTATATTGATCAGTACAAAGTCCTAAAAAACCTGCACAATTCAAGCTAAAGAAGTAAAAGAAATGAATAATGAGACTTGCCTTCTGAATATCTTCTCTAAGAACGGGCTCCAGAACTTCTAAAGGAGTCTACTCAAAAGCCATAATCATTGACTCAGAAATAATACACAAATAGTGGAACCATGACAATTCTTTAGCTTTGTAATATTCGAATTTTCATAAATGAAATACAGTCATCATACTTAGTACCTTGGTCTTGTCTCGTATAACGAATAATAATGTTGTCTTCCGAGGACTAAATAGGCGCATCATAACCTGTCGGCCAAGCAGATAAGTAAATTACAAAAGGGCAAGAATTTACTAAGATGAATTTCACCAAAGGCATCACTGTGCTAAAAATACCTGGAATACAGTTTTAAGGAGTGGCTTGTTTGCAGCCTGTTCTCGGCCAATATCATGACACCACCTAAATAAAAAACAATATATTTAGAAAATTTTGAACTACTTATGACATGGAAAATTAGGAAATACACATTTTTGTTTTTTCATAACTCAAATGTAGCATGCAATAATCATCAAAAAACAAACTATGAAAACGCTTACATACATGTTTATCAACACTATGTCTGAAACAGCCAAAGCAAAAAGAGCACTCTGTTTCTCAAATGTAGTATCATCCTGAAATCAAATAGCAACAAAAAATACTGATTAGCATGTCATACAGAAGAAGACACACAAAAGAACAAGATGAATGCTATAAGTTTAGTCTTAGGATCCCACCAATATACATGTAATTTCTATTGAAGAGTAAATACATAGGAATAAAAATTTCACCAATATATATTTCATTTCAATTGACGACAAAATACATATGAATGAGAAGTGCAACTAACTTTGCCATGTTGGCAAATTTATAAGGTGTGCAATAAGTTTTTCTGAAATTGTTGGCATTCAAAGAAATGAAAATACAAATTAATGGACATACAAGACAAATAGGATCAAACAGTCAATTCAAAAGGAAAACAAAAAGATTCCAATGCTTGCTCTTAAGTGCAAGCAGCTCAGAATAAATATCTTTCATGCAGAAACTAAATGTGTACAAACAAATAAATAACAGTCTTAAAACATGCTCCTTTCAAGGCAGGGTGAAAAAATAATCCACAAATTAACCATATAGTATTTATCTTTCAATTATATCTAGTTTACTATTAGCGTCATTGCAACTAAATCTTGAACAATAGAGTAGGACCTTATGCAATTAAACAGGTACTCTGAGAAACTATGGGGAAGAAATAACCTTACAGAAATCCTAATGCATGGAATAACCTGTCTATACTGTTTATTATGTTCCATGACCTAAATGTTGTAAATTATTGTAGAGAATATCTGAAGAAAGCTCAGTGATGTCTAAGCCAGAATACTAGACCATACTAAAAACCTGGTTGTCTGAGAGGAACCTACCTAACTGTGAGTGAGGAAAAAATGAAATAATTTCTTACAAAGGAGAAGAACCATCACCTCGCCTCTTTCTCTCCCATCAGTACCCTCCAGATCCATAACTAGTGTACAAGGATCAATACCAGTTGCCTCTGCCAACCAGATACCTTGTGTGGTTTGTGTCCTGCATCAGAAAAGACAGTGGAATCATAAATCTTGGATCCTCTGCTATGTCACAAAACAAACCAGAAACTATCTGAAAATAAAAACAATGTAGGAGCCAGAAAGTTACCTTCCCTTAAATGCATCCATCTCTCTGAAATTTGTTCGGAATAAATTATTCAAGAGCGTACTCTTCCCTGTCCACATATTAGATAAAATTTAGGTAAATCGAAACTACTGTAAAAAGAAATTCTCATTTGTATACCTGAAATTCACATGCCATTGCATCAAACTGTTATATCCAAACATTCTTCTTTTGGAGCATACAATCATTTATATCATATATTGTGTAGAGTTACTTGTTAATATTTGAAGTTAAGCTTGCATTGAAACATACAGAATCAACAACATCGAAAATCTTGCAGGCAACCATGCTTACAAAATATTCCCTGTTTATATTATTGGTTGGTCTTCTTTAAAGATGATGTGTACATATTCAGAGCCAAAATCTTGACTGCAAGGATACAAGCCAACATTTATTGCCAAAAAATTTGTATTTTATCCCCTTTTTTTTGGTCATTTAGATTATTAAGTTATAATCTCAGATTCCACTTTCTTATTAATCTTCCTTGTGAGAATAATTTCAACTTTATTAAAATTAAGCAACAAGAAATCGCATGAAGCACAGATGAAGAATCAACTTGATCAGACTAAAGAAAATTGGTCACTCTATGAAATGACAAAAATGTCTGACTCTTCACAGTGATATATCCTTCTCTGGAGCTGGAACCTTTTCTCTCATGGCTATATATAATATTTGGACTACATAACATTACCTTAACTGGAATTGGAGGGTTTACCCATTTTGAGTCTCTACACCCTAGTTAGTTTGATTATGTTTTTTAGCTCTTAACTTGCATCTTATTGGTTTTTGTTTGTTATAAGGTTGGAGCACTTTTTAGCTCCCACGTGCAACTGTTACCACTTGTACTTTTGAGTCCCATTGTGTTACTTTGGTCACTCATAGAAAATAATTTTTTTATTTCTAATTACTATTCTATGATTTTACTATAATTTTTTTCTTTCCAACTTCTATTTTATGAGTTACCCTAATCAATATCTTCCTAAAAACTTCACAAGTTTACACAACTTATTCTAGAATCATATAATTTAAAATCTAACAGCACCACTTATGGAAATCACAATTAAACAGATATAAAAACGCAGTACTCAATCTAATGAATTGCATTCACCCATGTGAAGTAACCTAAGAACAAAGAATAAGTTAGATAAATACAAAAGAAATGCTGAAGGTCCACTTGTAACGCAGAAAAGGAGAAACTTGACATTTAAATTTTAAATACAAGTGTGGGCCTCAGCTTCATCATTATTCAGCATAATTGAGAAAGGCAAAATTGTGTACCACTGCTCTGGGGGCCCATGATAGAAACCACAGCATATGAAAGTCCCCGGTCCGACAACTTCATGGACTTCATGAGAGTATCAAGACCACCCGCATTAAAATTTCCTTCTCCATCAATAAGCTGAGTAGAACAACACTCATCCATGCCCATACCTGTAAAATAGGTAGTACACACATGTTTGAACAGAAACTCAGATAGTGCAAAATTTAACAAAATATCTCCTTCTCAGTGTAATTGAGTTGTGACTTATAACATATGAAATTGTAAACAGGTTTGGAAACATGTTTTAATTTTCAAGCTACTTACATCCTAAGAATGTCAATGTATGAACAAAATGAAGCATGCAGAATTTCCTTTTTGGGACCAAACCAAGTTCATTAATGGATTACTTATTCAAGTGCAATGTTGTAAGCCTAAATAACTGGGGCTGTAATTCATACAAAGTGCTTGAAATACAACCACAGAAAGTGAAAATGACAATAACAGTATCATAAAAATATCTAATGGATTGGCTCAAGCAGTCTAATTCTTCACAGGAGACCGTAATAGAGAAAACATGAAACAAAGCATTTTAGAGCCAAAGACTATAATTATTTTACGGAATATTTTACACATGTTAATTGTAGCACACACATATGCTATCCCCTCTTGGGTGGGTGGGATGAGGTAGCTCTAGGATACGAACTCTTCTTGGCCTGCATTGTACTTTTCATATAAAATAAACTCCTATGTTTTTCATAATACAGAAAAGTCCCACACAGAGCAGGCAATATTGCTTGATTTCTTCCAAGTAAAGTTACCCTTAAATATCAACATCATCCTTTAGGCAAGCAGTCCTCAAGCAAAGAGCACCGATCTTGGAATCTATAATCCAATAAAGAATAACATATATAAACTTATAAAGCCAAAAAAAAATAAACATTTATAAACTTATAAAGAATGTGAAAAGCATTTGTTCATGATCCTTCATTAAAGAGCAAGAAATGACATCTCAGTCACACAGTCCAATGCCTTCCAAGACAACAGCTGTCAAAATTCCACGCAAAAACAAAGTTTTTTGCTCTATTGAGCTGGTACATAACTCACATGATTTTTTTGTATTTATCAAAATTTATGGAGTAAATTTGAGGGAATAAATCAGAGGATCAACGCGATTTGAACTATGGTGGCTGAAGACTTTGCAGAACTGGTGATCATATATATTATAATCACCAAATATTTACAAGGCTTTCAAAAGATCTTGTATAGAGAATAAGTATCCTTAAGAAACCGGTTTTAGAAAGTGTAATTAGACAATAGACTTTTAAATAAATTGGCAAATTCCCCAAAACATAATAGCAGTAAGCCTTTGAAGCTGGTAATCCTTGTTCTTTGAAGTCACTGGTGCCTTACAAATACAAAAGGTTGATTTTGAAATGCTGGGGCTCAGAGCCCAAATGATAACCCAGATGCCCGATGTACAAACCTCAGTTATGGAGAGACTCTCCAAAAATAAGGGTCACCAGTTTGAGGGATTCAAATACCCTGGTGATTACACATAATCACAGGAGGAGTTGAGTCAACTATGCGAAAAGTATATGCCCAATAGCCTAACCTCTGAGAACCAATTAAAGACATTAATTTTCCACAGTCCATAATATTGGATATTGAAAATTTCTGGATTTAACTGTGAATACTTTTTCCATTAATGTTTCATATCACACTCTGTGATCAACCATCAGGATGTAGAGAGCAAAAGAAGAGAATGTAAAATGGTAAATTGCAGACCACAACTAATTACATAGAGGAAGTGAGGTGATGCAGGAACCAAGTGATCATAAGGGTTAAAAAATGAACTAACTATTTTAAAAGTTGACACAAATAGTATAAAATTGAAAATGAGCGAAGATACAATCTACAACCTGAGTACCAAACCAAGAAAACTTGCCCTACCAAATTGAGTATTGGCTCAAAGTCACCCAAGATAGCTCTCAACCATCTTTATGAATTAATGTTATTGAAGGGCAATAAACACATAAACCCAGAGACAAGAGATCGAAAAGATTAAACAACAAGAAAGACTGCAGAACAGAAAAATCAATTCAGATCATCAAATAGCAATAAGGGTTTGGATCATGCAGAAACCAATTTTAATTGAATATTCAGCAAATCAATCCACTTCTGCCCATGTCTATGTAAGGCCAAAGTCTTTAAATTACTTTCCTCCGATAATTCGAATCAAAGTCTTTCCTCTAGAGCTAAAATCGTTAAGAAATTATTACCTCATACCTTAAACTCAATAAACAATACTCCATTCCCATGTATTGTTTCAAAAAATTGAATTTCACAAACGCTAAAATCCTGAATCATCTAATACACTGACATAAACGGCTCCTTTTAGCTAAATGTTTGCTCCTACAACTCCTCTCAGCTTTTCTGGGAACTAATTTAACATTTTATCTCTTAAATATAAAGATCTGCAAACTAATACGCAGTTTGACCACTTGAAATGAAATAGCACAGATCCTCAGATTGATTGCTAGTAAAGAATGGGGATAAGATCTTATTGAACTTACCGATCAAGCAGTCTGTGTATAGCTAAGCCGATTCAGCTAAAACCCCACCAAACTGGGCAAAAAATCAACCAAACTGGACAAAAAATAGCTCGATGGAAAGTTTAAAACCTCAGTAAAACGATCCTGTGATTAAACACTCCGATTTGTTGAAAACTTCAAGAGTACTCGCCTCAGGTTATTAGTGCTCCTCTGCGAATGGTTGATAATACATATACAGATATGATCCCCTCACTTTCATTTCCTGTGTATTAAATTTTACAAAAGCGAAAGCAAATTGGGTCCTTTACCAATAAATTATAAAATATTATTATTTTACAACATTATATACTAAAATTATTTATCGCTGGCCAGTAATTATTATTGTTGTTTGAGACATTAGATATGAAATGAAATGTTATGTGGTTATCAACGTATTTATAGAGATTTAATATTAATTTTTATATAAGTGGTATTTTCACAATATATTAAATTAGGTGATGATTTATTGAAATTCAATTTTCTAGTTTACAGTCAATTTTTTGAGAATTTATAATATCAAGAGGAATTAATTCATATTCATTTCAATAATATGTTCCATTTAAATGTATAATATTATTAAAATTTTAAAAATCAATTGATAGTTTATGGACAAATTTATTTTAAAGACTTATGGTAGTAATAGTAGATATAAGTTTGGGGTGGGGGGCCTAGCTCGATTGGCTAAAGCATCTTGTAGGCAAGAGGTCACAAGGTCTAGTCTCCTCTTGACCCTGTGGTATCAAGGACATCTTGTAGGCAAGAGATCACAAGGTCTAGTCTCCTCCTGACCCTGTGGTATCGAGGACATCTGTAGGCAAGAGGTCACAAGGTCTAGTCTCCTCTTAACCCCATGGTACCGAGGACATCTTGTAGGCAAGAGGTCACAAGGTCTAGTCTCCTCTTGACCCCGTGGTATCGAGGACATCCTGTAGGCAAGAGGTCACAAGGTCTAGTCTTCTCCTGACCCCGTGGTACCGAGGACATCCTATAGGCAAGAGGTCGCAAGGTCTAGTCTCCTCCTAGTACCGAGGACATTGTCACTCAATGAAAAAAATAATAATACGAGTTTACTACAATCCATAAAGATTATTTTCATCATGATCAATAAAAGAAACTTCTCAAATCCTAATATTAGAACACTTCAAATATTTTTTTATTTTTTTTTGATAAAAGCTCATATTTCTATAGAGTTTAGAATCTAAACTTTAAGTGCTTTTTTAATGAATAATGACTAAATTACTTTTTATATTGAAAAAATACACTATTAAAAAAAAAAAGAGATTAGTGATAGAAGACATGCTTCCAAAGTCTAAACAAACTAAACCCAGACAATCAGTTGAAAAAACATCATCTTAAAGATATACCAACAAAAAAAAACATAATCATCTTAACAAACCTAATACATCAACAAAACTAGAACCATCAATTAATTAATTTTAAAAATTTATAAAAAATAAAATTGCTATAAAACTAATATTTAGTCAAAATGGAAGATGAACAAATACAATTTTTTTATTTTCAATATAAAAAATACTATTTATTTACAAGGATGAGCTTTACCCTAAAATAGGATAGGCTCGTATACCAAATATAAAGATCTAAATTTTTTTTTTTTAAAATTGTATTAAAAAATATAATTAGGTTTCGTCTTTATTAAACCTTTGGTCGGTTCAGAAAATTTCTGCAGACGACACGTGAGCATATATTTAATACAATAAAAAATAAAAATATAATTTTAGAATTGCATAAAGGAATATAATATTGATGCTATGCATTTTGGATTCGGAGGGAATTTCTTTATGTTTGTGCTTTGTCTTTTACACCGACCACGACTCAGAGTGGGGCCCATCATCGCCACCCCACCTTTATTTTTTGAGCTTTTTTCTCTCTGACCACAGACCTTAGTACTTTTTTCATTTTTCTTAACTTTGACAAAGTGTAGTACTAATGGGGCTGCTGCTCTTAACAATTCATGGGCCCACCAATGGACCCAAATTAATGGAATTTACTTGGGAACATTATCAAGTACTATGATTATTTTGGTTTTCAACTATTATTTCATTCAAAATTGTCATGTTTTGAACATCTTTAGAATATTAGTTAGTATTCTTGATTATATAGGTGGGGGAGAAGATTTAGTAGTTATGTCTTTAGTTTTTAATGGTGAGTTGAGTTTTTTAAATTTTGGTATGTTTTTGTGAGCAAGTTAAGAGTTTGAAGTCATTGTTTGGGATTTTAGACATTTATATATAGTAACATTAGTTAATTTCGTTAGATTGTTCGGAAAAGAAAAGAAAAAAAGACTTAAAACATATACTTTAAAATATATGTTACATATCGAGATTCATTCCATAGTGTGATGGTAAAGTGGTAGTGTTCTTGTTGTGGCCACCAAGGTTAAAATTTTCGCTAGGCTATTGTGATTGTGGGCCTTATGCTCTTGTTGATCCAATGTGCTCACGGATTTGAACCATAGCGTTGATGTTGTTGACATTCATGCCAAGTGACTTAATGCTCCAGATTGTGCTTCAAACCCTTGATGGGCTAGTGTGCTGACGGGTTCTCACCCTCTCTACCCCTGTTGAGTTGTGTTCACAGATATGAACAATTCATATTGATGTTGTGTGTTCATGTCAAAAATGAGGTCCCATGTTTGTGACCTTACCTAAAACAGACCGTGTTAAAAATATCTCCTCGACAAACAATATAAACAATGGATAAACAAACATAATAACTATTGTACTTTATTTTATAATTCTCTCCTTTTTTTCTTTTATCAAATTTAAATTGACCTTTTCGACAAGCTGAAGTGATTATTACTTTGTTTTACCATATCTCAAAAGCTAAAGGGATTACTTGTTTGGATCATAATGAGCTTTCAATGGAGTGGGTTTGTAAACATTAGGTTAGACTTTAAATAATACCTACTCTTTTGAGTGACCTCCAATTTACGAAATGGGAATAATACTTTCATGCCATTTGATTATATACATTTAAAAGATGTTATGTTGAAATGGTTTATGAAGAAAAAGTGGGGCCTATTTAGTGGAGATAGGGAGAGGTGTGGGTTTCCTAACAAAAAGAAAAGTTTAAGTGTAGAATCACTTGGAAGGCGATACCTCCAAAGACAAAATTCAAAACTTGGTCGAATAGAATATAGATTTTGTAGGGAATAGAATGTCAACTAGGATATATTATGCAGCCTATACTATAATTTTTATTAGATGAATATGAGATAAGATTGTAATTTAATGTATAATAGTTTTTAAATTAAACTAATCATATATTAATAAAGATAAAAGCAAGTTCTTTTAAGAAATGTATTAATATAATTATATTGATGAGATCAAATAAGTTTTTGTCATAGGTTTATTAATATAATTATAATAATTGAAAGTATTTAAGGTTTGATTAAATTATTATTATTTATTTAAAACATAAATAATTAGTTTTAAATTGTAAAAAATATTAATCGGTTCTATTAAAAAAATTAGGAATCTGTATATTTTTTAGTGAAGGAAATTGGTTTCACAAATATGTTCATTATGAAGAGATTCTTTCATACCCAACAAATTATTAATAGCATTGATTAAATTTTTAATTACTTAATATCACTAATTAAATTTTCAACTTTCTTTTTTAAATGTTTATGATCATTAAGTAGAGCAACTAATCGAGTTTGAAGAAACTCCATTTGTTTTTTTTTTTTGAGTCAACATTGCTCTTGAGTGTTTTATGTAGCACAAATATCATTATGTTTAATATGACAAATATACTTGAGAATGGTTTCTCTAAAGGTTTCAAAGATGGTATTAGAGGAATCATGAATCTTAAGTAGAGCAATTTTCCATTTAATGACTTTGTTAATAACAATTAGAAGTGAAGACATCACAACTTGTCAAATTTATTGATCTTGTTTTTGAAACAAAAAAGGCATATTTAACTATTTATTTTCTAAAACAAAAAAGTATTAGAAATTAGTGTGTGTCCTAGTAAATTAACTTATTTGTGCTAATTTATAAATATCTTTTTTTTAAATAAATTAACATTAAAAACGTTAGTAATGTTAGTAAATGTTGTTGTGAAGTTTCTTGAAAGGAATTAATTGGTTTGTATGTGAATCAATGAGATTATAAGTCATTATATGTAATGTTACTCGAGATCTCTTTTTCTTCTTGCGAGGAGGAGTTTCCTCATCCTTTGAATTTATTATTTCTACTTTTTCTTGATGGCCTAGGGTTTTTGAAATGTTGGGTGAAATTTTTAGTGCTTCGTTGTCAGGATCTAGTTTGGTATGCTAGGATTTAGAAGCATTTTGAGGCTCAGGGGAAGGATCTTCCAACTTTTGAGCTACCCACCCAGATGACTCACCTTCTTCAAAGTGTTTTGTGGGCTTTGAGGGTTCAAATTTTTGAAGGAATTTGTGCCATTTCTTTTCTGGTTTCCTTTATAAATGATATTTATAGATTAAGTGAATAAGGCCATGATGTTTAAGTGTCCCAAAACCAATTTTGAACCTTTCTATCATGTTAATAATAGAATCACAAAGAAATTCGAGAAAATTAACCCTAAGTGCAAAGTTTCTAGTGCAATGACACAAATGGGTGAGCAGGTGAAAAGGTGGACCTACAATTATTGTACATTGTCCTTCACAAGTGAAATATTTGATAATCCAAGCCACTGTTGCTCTCCATGGCTCCAGAATGGACATTCTCTGAAATCCTTTATTTTTTCATGTAGTATTTACAGTTAATAAAGGTTGAGGTTCCCCTTCCCTACTAAAAAGCTCTACCATTTTCTGATAAGAAATATTGGTAGTTTCCGACAAATTAATACCCTCATTTTTAAGACTAGATAGATGAGAAATGATCTTAGGACTTGCCTTGAATCGCTTGCCTTGTACTACAAATTGACCATCTGGAAAATTTTCTGCAAATTCTTTCACTAATTTCTCATTGTGTCCTTCAAATTTCTTTATGAACTCCAACCACCCAACTTTCTAGAATAGTTCTGAAATACTGCTTAATGCCAATAATTTGTCTGCTGAAGCTGGTTCAAATTTCTATTTAGATCCTCCCATACTATATCTTTTCTTGTGGCTCTGCTTAATTTCTACTAAAATGTTGTGATGTTCAAAAACTATTTGAAACAAAACTAAATTGCAGAGTAAAGAAAATGTAACTTTCTAATCACTTGTAGAACTAATAAAACATGAATTGATTGTTGTGTTTAAGCTTCAATGTACTTTCATCATTACTTTACATGGGAAAAAATGTAAAAACTGTTGCACCTTAAGCAATCGTACAATTTGCACAATTTTCTAATTTTGGAAAGGGGTGGTGGTACGTGCCAATTTATTTATCTTTATTCAAAATAATTACCTACTTAAAGTAAAATTTGTGCGTACCTTACGTCCCATCATCAATTTGAAAATCACTTACCTTTGTTGATGTAAGGGTATAATTAGATGAGTTGGTGAGGGTGGTGATGAATTTATTATGAATGAGGATGAGATGACTAATTAATGATGGAATTATTATGATGGAAAAATAACCATAATGATTTTGATTTATTATGATAGGAGGTGGTAATGTAGGGCGTGGATTTTGGAGGTAATGGAAAAATTTAATAGTGGGCATGTGTATGACGTTGGAAATATCAAAGCATTTGGAAAGGAAAAGAATTTACAAAAATTTGGAGCATTGCTGGAAGATGCGGCCGGGGTGAAAAACAAAAATTCTAGAGCATATTGAGGGATACGATTGGGATGAAAAAGTGAAGTGGCAAAATTTTGGAGCATCGTTGAGAGATGCAATCAGAATGAAGAAGAAAATTTTGGAGCATTGTTGAAAGATGTCGTCGGAATGCAACAACAAAGTTTCTCAAGCATCATTGAAAGATGCAGCCAAAGCAACAACAAAATTTTTGGAGCATTGCCGAAAGATGTAGCCAGAAAAAGAAAGAAAAATTTCTAGAGCATCGCCGAAAGATGCCGCTAGAAGGAAGAAACAACAAAATTCCAGAGCTTCACTAAAAGATGCACCCAGAATGCAATAAGAGAATTTTCAAAGCATTGTCGAAAGATGCTGCTAGAAGAAGGAAGTAGAATGAAAGACTTTGGATTTAGACTTTCTAGAGCATCATTGAAAGATGTGCCAGACTACAAGAACAAAATAAGGAATGACTCCCTATGCAAGTTTCAAAACAAAGTAGCAACCAAATCAATAAGTTCTGGAGCATTGCAGCAAGATGCGGTGAAATTTGCATTTGACTAAACATGATGTCCTGCAAAAACACAAACAAATTTAGCCAAGTCCAAAGGATGAAAATTTTAAAAGAAATGCCCTAAAGTAATTATAAATACATACACATGCACACACAAAAAAAAATTTAGATTAGGTGACTATTACTGCGAACATTCCATTGGCTTTGTCATAGCAAAGTCAATGCATTGTACTTCTCCTTGCATTTCTACCATCCTTGTAAATTCCTCCCTATCAACTAGTTTATGGTAGATGCATAATCGATGTCCATTGACTAACAGAGTTCGAGTGTCACCATCAATGGGCTTGAGCTGCATTGCTCCATTTGAAAATACCTTAGAAATTTCATTTGGACACAGCCAACGAGTCCTCAATTTTCCCTAATGATCTTTGTATTGGGAATCAAATAACAACGCCCAATCCCCATTATGGAACTCTCTTTCCTTAATGTGTTTATCATTCCATGCCTTTTGTTGTTGTTGGATTAACTCAATTTGGTGGATGACATCTAAACGAAGTTCATCTAACTCACTAAGTTGTAAGACTCTTTCAACTTGGGCTCGTTTGAGATCTAAGCCTAACTCCATTGCTATTCTCAGGGTTTGGAGTTCAAATTCAATGGGTAGAAGTGGTTTCTTCCCAAAAACTAACTCGTATGGACTAAAACCAGTGGTTGATTTCCAAGTTGTGTTATAAGCCCAAACAACTTCAGGTAGTTTCCTAGCCCAATCTTTCCTCCCTAATGAAACTATTTTTGTTAGAATGTTCTCTAGCTCCCTGTTAGTGACTTCTACTTCACCATTCACTTGAGGGTGATAGGGTGATGACTTCTTATGGCTTACCTGAAAATGATTAGTGAAGGCTAACAAAACTTTAGAAATAAACTGGGGTCCTTGATCTGTGACAATTGTTCTAGGGGCACCAAATTTGAGAAAAATCTTGTTATACAGGAAATCAACTAATTGTTCTTCCCTAGCAACTTTTAGAGCTTGAACTTTTTCCCACTTGGTCAGATAGTCGGTACAAACCAAAATGTACTCTTTTCCTTGTGAAGGGTGGTCTATAGGACCGATAAAATCCAATCCCCACTTTTCAAATGGTTCAAGAACTACCTGGGGTTGTAGAGGCATTTCATTGGATGCAGTGGCTCTCCCTACTTTCTAGCATTCATCACAATGGTAAACATATTTCTTTAAATCTTTATGCATAGAGGGCCAATAATATCCTACACCCAAAATCATATGGGACATCCTCTTGGCAGAATAATGGCCTCTAGAGGGGTCATCATGGTAAGCTCTAAGGATGATATATGTTTCATTTTCCCTAACACAACATCTTAAAACCATGTATGGACCTCATCGAAATAGTATTCCATTAATCCATTTGAAAGGAGCACTTTCTTGAATGAGGTGTTTCTTCTATTTTGATGTGAAATCTAGTGGTAATTCTAAAGTGGACAAATAGTTGGCAATGTCAGCGAACCAAGGAGTTTTCTTGGAGATGGAAAAAAAAAATATCTGGGAATTTATCCTGCACAGGAGTGCAATCTCCATCATCTTGTTTAATCTGGGATAAGAAATCTGCAACTATGTTGAACTTCCCTACTTTGTCGATAATGGTCACATTGAATTGTTGTAAAAGCAATAACCATCTAATTATCCTCCCGTTTACTACAAGTTTGTTCATCAGATACTTAATGGTTGAATGATCTATGAACACAACGACTTTGTACCCTATGATGTAATGTCAAAATTTCTTAATTGCATGTACTACAACTAGAAATTCCTTCTCTGTGGTGATGTAATTTCATTTAGTGGGGTTCAAATTTTTACTGATGAAATAGATAGTATACTTTCCCCCATTCTCATCTTCTTGACCTAAAACCGCTCCTATATCATCATCAGAAGCATATGCATAAATATGGAATAGAAGGTTCTAATTGGGTCCACATAGGACAAGAGCAGAGATGAGTTTTTGATTAATGATTTCAAATGATGATTGAAACTCTGGTGTCTAGTTAAAATTGACATTCTTTTGGAGAAGGGTAAACATAGGAGCTGCAATCTTGCTGAAATTTTCTATGAATCTCCGATAGTATCCAGCATGTCCTAAGAAACTTATAACATTAGTTTGGTCTTTCAGAGTCTTAAGTTGTTGTATTACCTCAATTTTCTTATAATCGGCCTTTATCCCATCAATTGAAATGTGGTGTCCCAACACTATCCCTTGTTCTACCATTATTAGGCATTTTTCATGATTCGAGGATAGCCAATGGTCCTCACATCACTTCAGCACTCTGTCCAAATTTTGAAGGCCTTCATCAAAAGTTGACCCATACATAGTGAAATCATCCATGTAAACTTCCACACAGTCATTCACAAACTCAAAAAATATGGCTAGGATAGCTCTCTAAAATGTTGTAGGAGCATTACATAGCCCGAAGGGAAGGAATCGATATGTGAATGTTCCCCAAGGACAAGTAAAAGTTGTTTTTTCCTGGTCTTCTGCTGCTACTTGTATTGGTTATATCCATTGAATCCATCTAGGAATGAGAAATACTTCCTTCCAACCAAATTATCCAAGGCTTGGTCTACAAGCAATAGAGGGAAGTAATCTATATGGGTAGCTTTGTTAAGTTCCCTATAGTCAACACACACTCTCCACTTCCCATTTTTCTTTGGGACCACAAACAGGGGCAAAACCCATTTGTTGTCAGAAATGGGATAAATAAATCCCACTTGTAGGATTTTCTCAATTTTAGTTTTAACAATGTCTTTCAAGGCAAGATTGAGTCTTTGATGTGGTTGATGAATAGGTCTAACATCCTCAATATAGATGTGATGGGTACAAACATTGGGGTGTATTCCTCTCATTTCTATATAATCCTAAGCAAAAGCTTTAGATCTATTTACAAAAACATTAAACAATTTTTGCTCTTCTGGTTCTATCAACCAACTGTTGATATTCAAAGTTTTTCCTAGTAGTAACAAGATGGTTTTAACCCCTGGATGGTTAGAGGTGACAGTGTAAACTTCTCTGGTCAAAGTGTTGAGAGGACAACTATGTAGTATGGTTTGATGAAGTTTGGAAATGTCTTTGAAGAAGTGATCCATTTTCAGAATGATATTGGCCAGGGGGCAAGGTAATCCCATGAAGCTAGTGTAATCAAATTCAGTGTGATCAATGTTGATTGGTTGTCCTAGAATCTCTTCTACATCCAACATTTCCTCATCACTTGATTTTATGGTAAGATTTTGCATGTCATTTTCTAGTTCATCTTCCAACTCTTCACCATGTTGTTTGATGAATACCATAGCAAGTGAGGATAGATTCTCTCGTTCATTGGGACCATCTGGTTCATCAACCCAAACTTTGTTATGTTCAACAGTTTTGGTGAGAGGATACAAGAATAAATGTTTACTATTAGGACCATGTGAAATGGTCATTCCTCCTTCTCTATAGTCAATATTGGCTACAACTGTAGGTATCCATGGTCCTCCTAGGATTATAGGATAACTATCCTTTGGTGTGAGGGACTGGATTATTTGAAAATCTACTGCATACTCCCAACCATTAACCTTAACAAGAACATTTTCTATGACACCTTTGGGAATAGCTATGGATTGATTCACCATCTACAACACTATAGTTGTGGGACGTAAATTAGTGAGTCCTAATTTTTCCATCACATCGACAGTCATTACGATAATGGTCGTACCTAGGTCCACAAGTGCATTAGGCATTGCTACCTCATTGATTGTCACTATTATTAGTGGATTGCTTGGATCGTCATATTTTGGAGCTATGATTTTTCTAGCCACAAAGTCAGCTAGATAACCATTTATGTGAAAAATATTGATCCATTTTGGTTTCCTTCCTAGTGTTTTGATACACAACTATTTGATCAGTTGGCTTAGTTCAGGAATCTCTTCAATTGCTTGTAATAAGAGAACTTCAATTTGAAGTTGTTTAATCTCTTGTATCAGTGCATTTTCAATGGATGAGGTCATTTTCAGAGGTTTTTCGAGGTGGTAGGTTTAAGATACTCCAGAAAAGGTGCTCGAGTTGATGCCTAAGTTTTCTCTTTTAAGGTGGAGTCCTTTAAAAGATCAGTTGGACGTTGACTACCCTCCTCCTATGGTAACTTGAAAGTTCTTGCTGAGGATTGTGGAAGGGTCATGTATTTATTACTTACTGGATCTGGCTCTAAAGGTGTGGAAGGTGTCTTAGCTGATTTAGCAGATTCTTTAATCAGCTCATCCAGGATCTCAACTATGGTAGGTTGTTGGAATGTTTTTCCTGACCTTAACTGTAGGTTTCCACAATGAATAGTATTGAGTCCAGTCACATTTTCCTATTTCGTAGAATACACTAGGGTATTTTGACGATTATTCTTTGGATTAGGGATAGGTTGTGCTAGGAGTTGTGGTTGGTTGACCTGCTCATTTTTTTGAGGATTTTGAGGATCTAGTAAAAGATTTTATTGTTGATTAAGCATCCTTCTTGGCCCAGTATAAAATTGGTTTTGAGGCTGATTCCATTAAGGAGCAGGATTTTGAGGATACCATTGTTGTTGAGTCTGATTTGACCATTGGGGGTTTCCCTAAGACTGATTTTCCCATTTAGGTTGTCCTCAAGGATAGGTTCCCCAATTAGGTGGTGCTTGAGGTCAAAGTGCCACCCATTGATTATTATTCCAATTGCTTGGGGGTTGCTAGGCATAATTTGTGTTCTGGCCATAAGAGAAATTTCCTCCAGGTCTTTGATTCACAAGATTGATCTCTTCTTCAACCTGAGTTGTCCTTTTATTAGAATTCTTGATTGCATTAAGGATCTCGCATTGATTAGTAGCATGAATTTTCTCACAAACTTGGCAAATGTCAACTTTGTCCAAGGGGCATTCTGTTAACAGATGTTTGTTTTGACACCTAGGACAGTAGATGGATAAGGTATCAAGATTACATGTTTTTTTCCTGAAGCCCATCTAGTGTGGTGTTTAGTTGAATGAGAATTTCAATTTTAAGATTTTCTATCTCCTCATGCAGTTTTCCTATTTCATTGGAACCTCTAAAAAGTGTAGACTTACAGATACCTTCTCAGGTACGAGAGAAATTCTGGCATAATTTAGTGATATCATCAAGTCCAAGTTGGGGCACATCTCCTTTCCCCATTAAATCAAGGCTTCTCCTAGCATCTTCGTCAAGTCCCTTGAGAAATATGGTTTTCAGAATTTCTAGACTTGTGGCTTCTCCGCCACAACGTTTAGATAAGAAGATGAACCTATCTAGGTAATCTTCTAGGCTTTCATCTTCATTTTTCCTTAGTTTGAACAACTCCTCTTTCCTATCACTAAATCTATAGTAACTCTAGTATTTTTCCAAAAAGGTAGACTCCATATCATCCCAAGAGGTTATTGACCCTAAAGCTAAACCCATGAACCAACACATTGCTGCATCTTTCAGAGTGGAAGGAAAAATTTTGAGTTCCTAGTTATCATTCTTGTAGTCATATGTCTAACACAAAACTTTAAGAAATAGGAACTGGTTAGGGTCTTTGAAGGTGTAGACACGTAAAATATACTGATTGACATCGTGCATCTGATCCTGGCTTACTAACATCGTTTCTTCCATAATCATCCCTCGGTCTAACCATTTAATCAAATTCCCCTATCTGATTAAATTCATCAATTTCCATCCCTTAATTGAATAAATCATTTTATCTAATTAAGTCAGTTCCTTTTGTTAATTAAATCAATCCATCTGATCTAATTATCCCTATTTAATTAAATAATCAATTTATTTGATTAAATCTCCAAGGTCGACCCATTAAATTAAATAAATTAAAACCTTATTTGATTTAATCTAACATCATTCCTTTTAATTAAATAAATCAAAATCTTTATTTAATTAGCCTCTTATCACATTCCTCTCTTATTTGATTTAAATAAATCCATAAATCTAAGTCAAATAGGTCACATCATCTAATCTCCTGTTAAATTAATTAACCCTTGATTAATTTAACCTTATCTCATGTCACATCCTCTAGATAATGCAAGTTGCACATGAAAATAGATTTAATTCATTTATTAAATCCTATTTTCCTCACATGGCATCTTTTGGAATATTCTCTCAATTTGAATTCAAAAATTCCAAGTCAACATGTACATCCAATAAGGCAATAACTTCATCTTACATGTCCTTTGCCTTGAGCCAAGTGGAATTTATTGCATTTTCCCTTCCCTCTTGCATGTCATTTCAACAAATTTGAATTTCAAATATTGGCATTTATTGACACAAACCCCAAATCTTGCACATCCATCATCCATTCATAGCTTGACAAGTGGCATCATATCATTGGATGAATGTTAGTCCCACATTGCTCAAATTTGGACATTCATCCATCTTGAAAATCTATAAATGAAGAGCTCCTCTCCTCATTTGATCATCCACAATCCAAGCAAAGTTACCATGCTAAAATATTTATCCATTTCCATCCATCATTGAATTCCTAGCTAGGCTTTTTGCAGATTTGGCTTGGAGTTCTCATCTTTCATCAAAGTGGATCAATATCATCTTCAACATATCAAGATTTCATCATAGGAATTGGGAAAGGGCCAATTTTCACATCAAATTGGCACCAATTCCCCCATGGGATCATGAGTTTGCACATCTAATTAGGATTTAATCTCTGTTTATCTATTTCATTGTGTTCTTTGTTATTTTCATTCCTAGTTTGAAGTTGTAAATGGATTTCATGGGGAATCCTTGTTTAGAATTGCAATATCTAACTTGAGGTGTTTATTCTCTTTGTTTTGCAGGTACCTAGGTTGGGGTTCGCAGAGAAGGATAAACCTTGAAAGGTTGGCAAGAAGGCTAGTGAAATGTTTTTCATAGGTGTATCATCATCTTGATCGAGAGCAATAAGATAAGTAATTGTGTGCACTCCCCCTGCTGGGTTAGTTCCATTTCTATGGTCACCCATGATGTTAAGAAGAATGTGTTCCTCTTCAAAGGTGTGCTCCAATGGCTACAGTTTTGGGCTATGCAAAGGAATACTTTCCTTTACAATGGTTTGCTTGAATGGTTGAAATTCTGGGGTATACAGGGAGGTTTCAAGTTGATCTTGCTCGATCAATTCTTTGATAAATTCTTCCAGTGAGACTTCCTCCTCCTTGCTTTTGGTTGGAATGTCTTTTGGGGGGGTTTTTGGTATGTATCTTCTGTGGGGGCCTCATTTCCTAACCATGCAGAAAAAGAAGCCTAACGACTATATTTTTTTTCTAAAAAGAGGTATTCAAGCAATTTCCCACTAACACTAGAAAAGGAAGTGTCCCTGACAACAGCACCAAAAAGTGACAAGATATCATGAGGTCCTATCGCTTTAGTTGAAAATGCATCAAATATATATTGATTGGTTAGTGTTCGAGGGTTGTATGCAATAGTAAACATCTCGACTAAGTCTCATAAATTTTTCTAAATGTTGGAAAAGTTGTAAACATAACTTAAACTAAACACCATTTAAACTAGAAAGCATAAAGTTGTTTTAAGCTAGAAAGCATGAAATTATTAAGCTAGAAAGCATAAAATGATTAAACTAGAAAGCATATAAATTGTATAGAAAAAAATTCTTGCAATCAAAATGTAAAATTTGATTGACAAAAACCATCAACTAATGTCTAACTGTTAATAGAAAACAAATTTAACAACCTATAATTGTTAACCAAAGTGGGTGCTTCAGAATTTCAAATAAACAAAAGTAAAGATTGTAAACTTGAACTACAACTTGCAGGAATAACTAACAGAGCTCGACAAATACAAATAACATTTATTCAAATTTATCATATGTAAAATAAAAGTGACAGAATTGAAAGCAAAGATACTTAATCTATCCTATGAAATTCCCTCGAGTGGTTAGCTCTCAAGTATTTTAACGCCTAACTTAGATCACATGAACTTTTGTATCTTCAAAATGAATTCATCCATAACAATTCCATTGCAGAGAACTAGTAAATCAGGATAGGATTGGCAAAGCTTATTTTATTTATATTAGAAAAAGTGTAACACAGAGACATGATTCAAAAGTGCATCATAACAGCATAATGGTATCATTATTTCATTATTTTTGGCGGTTACATATATATGATAAATAACTTAACAAAATCCTAGATTTCAGATGGTGAAAGATCACCATTGAAAAATTCTTCTAACAAAATTTTAACTAACAAACTGACTGAGGTTCATAACATAAAGCATTTAAAAGGCTTGAAGACGAGCCATAAAGTTTTAAAACAAAAAGTATTTAAAAGACTCGATCCACTATGCACTCCTGAAATTTCGGCGCCTAGACTTTCGGTGCTTGTCTTCAATTGCTTTGAAGTCTGCTTTAAAATCCACTTGGCTATGCATAGTGACCTGTACAATACTAAAAACTATACCATTATGCTAGCGCTAGTTAGCTTATTTCAATTGATTTAGGAAATAAATATTATACACATTTTTACAAAAAGTAAACAATTATTAGTCCTAAAAATAAATAATTGGTAGGGTAAAAGCAATTGGGAGGAATAAGGAAGGATTTTTGGCTTATCACATTCATGATGTTATTTATACCTCATCATACCATGTCCCGTGTAGCAATGACACAATTGATCCAATCTACAATGGAATTAGTCCAATTCTTCATTCTTTCTACTTTATTCACTTCCTCCTTGGATAGGATTATGGGAGTAGAGACCTTTGTAGGAATATCCTACCCCAGATTCACCAACTGTTGGATAATGGCAGTCAACTCTACCACTTGTGCTTTTAGTTCTTTCTTTTTGGTGTGATATTTATCCATTCTATTCAAAATGGTTGTCAGTGACCCTTGGAATTCATGGATTTCTTGTGCTCTATTAGTGGGGTCTATGTTTATTGAAGTCACATTGTACTCTGAGGGCAATATAGTTTCAGTATTTGTGTCCACAACTAGGGTGGCAATGTGAACAATGTGGGATCCCGAGGAATCCTTGGTGATATGTGACCTAACTTTTGCTTTCTTCCTTTCCTTTGGTTGTTGTCTTGACTGAGCCATGATAGCCTCAAAGTGAGCTCTGGGGTCACATACCATAGGAGCCTTTTCCTTTATCTGCTACTCCAGCCAAGAAGGAGTGAACATTTTGTTTTTTGAAGACATGGTAGCATTCTCATGTGTTAGCAACTTCTCTTGCTTTTCTTCTTGCTACATCTCTATTTTCTCAACATGCTCCTCCTCAACTATCCTCTCAATTCTCTCTTCTTCTATCTTTGCATGCTAAGCAGAATCAATATCTACTTCCTTTTATCTCTTATCTTCTTCTTCTTTTCTTTTAAGCATTTCTTCTTCTTGCACATCCCTCATGTTGTCATCTTTTGGGGCCTCTTCCTCTTCATATGGCCTTTCTCCATAAACTTCCTCCATTTTATCCTCTCCCGAGGCCTCTTCCTCTTCACCGTCTTCATCAGTTTCACTTCCTTCGAGCTCTACAACTTTGAATCCCTCACCTAGCTCTTTAGTATATTCTTCATGCTCAATACTACAAATTCTTCACCAATGGCAGTTGCATCTTTGAGCTTCTCCCTCTCTTGTTGTTACATCTCTTCCCATATCTTTTCAACATTATCCATCTTCAGTGTCTCAAGAATAGGAGGAGGAGTATTAGTGGGAAGAGCAGTGGTAATCTAAGCCATAAGAAGCCTATTATCTTGAGATAACAACTTTGACAACTCCTTTGGTATGCTCTTGAAATATGCAACAAAAGTCTTGAGTAGAGTGATAGAAGGAGAAAAAGGTGGGATGGAAGGGAGGGTAGGTGAAAGTGTAGAGAAGGTGGGTTCAGGAGGTGGAAGCATGGAGGAAGGAGAAGATGTAGTCGATGAAGAATACTCAACCAAGATTGCAGAGACAGGAGTAGAGGAAGGAAGGTGGATAGAGATGTCCATGGTAGGTGGATAAGACATGGTTAGTGGAGGTGGAATGAAAGAAGAGGAAAGTGGTGCAGTGGAATGAGGCAATGAGGATGGATGAATGAGGGATTAAACCTAGGATTCCTCTTCTAGCAATGATGATTCTTCTTTGATAGTCTCTATTACAACAATTATGATCCTCTTCGTCTTCTTGGAAATGGGCATATGACCCTCGACACTTTTCCTTTCATACATGCTTGAGGATTTTCAGTTGATTGCCTCTCTTGAATCTCCTTTCTCTTCTGAGATTGGGTGGTAGGAGGAGACATTTTACCCTTTCTTGATGAGATTTACTTGGTGTTCCTTTCTTCATGTCCTTCATCGTCCATCTTCTCATCATCATCACTTTCCTAGGCCTGAGCTCACTCCCACTCACCATAGGTGAGTTCCACCCCTTGCTTCTCCAATTGTGCAACTTAGGTGTCAATCCACTTCTTTGTACTTAGCAACACCAAATGGGTGACTACATGGATATCAATTTCCTCTTCCTCAATCCAATCCATCAATGGGAGAGGGAGTTTGATCACTTTATTGTAGACTTCTTCATCCATTATCATCATCTTCTTTCAACTGATTAGGGATAGTGTATAAATATAAAGTCAAGATGAACTCCAAAGATATCCTCTTGTACACCCTTTTCTGAACCTCATGATCATCTTCATAGTTTAGCCAAAAATCCTCTATATGCCATTGTTGGGCATGTTGTTTCCTAACCCATTTTTGTATTTTTCCCAAAGGATCTGCATTTCCCCATGTGGTATGAAAGAGTAAACATAATTCTTGAATCTCTTTATTTTAACTTTTGATAGATATTGCCAAGGGACATGAATATAGTGCTCTTCCCAGAGTAATGGGATATGGAACCTCATCTCGATGCTTTGATTGCAACAATTGGTGTGAAGCACCAAGCTACCATGTCAACTCCAGCAACACCATCGTATTTGTTGGGTACCTATACAACCTATATGAGGCACCAAAGAAGCCTTCAATTTTGAAGTATGTAAATTTTAGGAATTGGAAAAACCAATAACCGAAGCTTTTGAACATCCCTTTGACCAAGTATGAAATTCTATTTCCAAAGTCGTCTACCAAGGATTTGACTATGTGCATAATGCATCATTCACATTATTATAGTTCCCCTTATAATTCCTAAATTGAAATTATGAGTAGCATTCATAAACAATGCAATCATCAGGGTTTGTCCCTAGATTCCCTTTGCAAATCAGACCTTTGTAGGGAAATTTGGTTGCTAGCAAATAAACAATGTAGGAGGTCATATAAAACTCGGTTGTCTTCTTGAGTGATACATACTAGTCATGGATGTTATCATTGATCATCTTTGCCCAATGAAACTTGATTTCCCCCTTAATATCTCCTCAATGAAGTAGTACATCCATTTTTCAAATACATTAGAAGTGGGGAGTCCTACAATCCTGCTCAACAATGTCACTAGATCATTCACTTCCTCCACAAAATCACTTTTATACAACTTATTGGGAAGCTTTCTTGCATTGGGCCAAGGGGTGTACATCCACTTCTTGTTGATCACTTGAAGGCAACCAGTGGGGTTGGTTTTCCACATGTTAAGAGCATACTCCTTTCAACCAAAAGAGTACTATGCATAATAACAAAGATGAAATCAATAAATTTGGATTTAAAACTTCATTGCTAGTCACATGCTTGCTCGAAATAGAAAACTTAAAAATAGAAATAAATATGGACTAGAAGGGAAGGGGTAAACCCAAAGGCACTAAAGGAGAAGCAGATAAAGCCTTTCTAGCTTAACATAACTTTGAAAATAAAGAAGTTCATAAAGAAAATGAAATAAAATCTGAAAGAATGATGGAAGAAGATAAAAATTATAACTTAGATAAGATTTTAGTACAACGATTCTCTTAGTTTGTTAGTTATGAAAATGAATCTCAAATTATGAGAAGTGAGGAAACACTTATAGAGATTAAATAGTGAATAAAATTTAACCAAAATAGGAAACTCCCCTAGTACGAAGTTTGGATACATGTTAGTTGTCTCCAAACCTATTATACCTCTTGACTTCCTTGAAACTGTAACTCAAAATGAGGAAGAGAATTACCAATCATTAAAAGGTTGGATACATATTAGAAAGAAGAAAAAAAGCCCTAGAAATAGGGAAGAAAATGAAGCAGTCTCAAAAAGAATAGATAAGGAAGGTAGAATCCCTAAATGTTTTGAAAAATCTAATAATTTTAAAGACAACGAACATGGTTAAATCAAATGGATATTAATTGTACATCTTAGAATGTTAGGAGACTAGAGTCCTCAGACAAGAAATATGTAATTAGAATATACCCAAATCTGATACACTATAAGGATGTTGTTTTCCTGCAAGAAGTAAAATCCATCTAGGTTTCACATTAGAAACCAACCTTAGATTTATTTGGAAAGATGATAAAATTTTTCACACTAATCATAAGAAAGGAAAAGGTGTTGTGGCCATTTTGGTTTCAAATAATTGGGCATTGTATGTGACAGATCATGGTTTCTCCCCATGTAATAGGGTAGTCAGGATTATGATTGAGAAACATTATAGAAATTTTGGATTGTGTTCAATCTATGCCCCAAATGATCATTAGGGAAGAATTAAAATTTGGAAATGGGTGTGTGAAGTTCCAGATCTCCCCTGGATAGTGGGAGGTGACTTTAATATGATAGAGAATAGATAGGATAAAACTGGTGGAACTAAAATGGAGTGGAAAGGTAATGAAAAACACTTCTAGTTCAAAATGAAGAACAAACTCAATCTTATTGACCCACTTGAAGGTGACAAGAAAGGAAATCAAAAAAATTGGGTTACTTGGTGTAGCCACCAAAAAATAACTAACAAGATTTACTATAGATTAGATAAGTTCTATGCCAATAAGGATTACTTCAGCTTCAATAAAATTAGTGAGGGTTGTAGGATCAAAGTAACCCCATCCTCTCTCTCTGATCATCACCCTATATCCTTCAAGATCCATGTCGATAGGGAAGGAAATAAAGATAGGTTAAAGCTAAAAAAAATCATTTTGAACACCAAGTTATTAAATGATGATAATTGTTGATAGGCCAAAACTGGAGCAAAGAATAGGAGGGATTAATAACTAGATTCGACTTGGTCTAAGTGTTAATTTAGGGGATGTAAGCTTGCGAAAGATTTCATGGTTGTATGCACAACGGTTGCAGGCAGTGAGGTAAGTGTGGATGAAGTGCAACTACAAAATAAAAACTTCCATTCAAAACTACTACAGTAAATCTACTAAAAACTGCTATAGGAACTCTGTAATAAAATTGCTATAATAACCTACTACAGGAATAGACTGGCGATAGGAATAGCAACAACATTTTATTATACATGTTGAAAGGGTCATGTTAGATGGGACAAACATATGCCTATACATGTTAAATGAGTCACGTTTTAGTGGGAAAGTTAGTTATAATAAGATATATTATGATTCCATGATGGGACATATGGGATTGTATAGTGTTGATGTGGCAGTTCTATTTTGATGTGTAGGTGTCTATATATGTTAGAGAGTCTTATGTTGGTGCAAAATTTGGGTTTCTATGTTTTGAAATTCGAGGGTCTACTTTTATCATATGACTCTTTTATGAGCACCATGGATTTTGTCTGTGATCTATTAGAAGTACAATGAATATAGTTTGACTTGTTTGATTATTAGTATGTATTTATTTTGTAGAGAAATATAAACTAAATATTGTGCATATAATATCCGATCATTGTTTGGGCATAATATGTTTTTTATTCAGGTTAAAATTTATCTTTATTAGGTCCACAAATATACCATTGTGGTTCCCTATTCGTGTAGGTCCTATAACACGTTTTGGACCCTGTTCACGTATTGACCCCTCTCCCCTAGATATTGAAGTTATCTTTTTTGGGAAAAAAAATTAGAGGAAAATAAAATTGTTTTCTATTTTTTTCTTGACATCAATTCAACATCACTTTTTTGTGAAATTTTTCAGTAATTCAAAATATGCTCTTAAATTTATAAAAAAAATACCAAAACAATTTTTTTAAAAAAATTGAAAAATTACAAGAATAAACTTCACCAAGAGTTCTAAATTTCATTAGTTTGCATCATTTTGAAATTCAAAACATAAAGACCACTTTTATGCGGTTGAAGTTGAGAATTTTTCTTATGTTGGCCAATTCCTTTATAAAGTGTGACATAGGTTTGTACTTTTACCCATAGTGGAAAGGATGGTGGAAAATCCAATAGTGGCCACTACTTTTGAGGAGTGGTTGTTAGTGGTAGGATTTATGTTGTTGCCTTGGGTAATACTGGCTACCATCAATTTTTTTTATTGGTGTTATGGCTGCTATACAGGTGTCAGTGTGCATAGTTTAATATTTTTAATCTAATAAAATGTAGATTATACACTTACCTCCCTAGATAATTTTTTTCTACCTTAAATTCACTTGAGTGCAATTTTTAAAAATTATAGAAAAATGGTAGATTTTGGGCCTTTCAAACACAAAGATAGGGTTCATTTAGCCTCAAAATGCCCTAAAAATGAGTAGTTTACATGATGGCATGATCAAGCCCCATTTGCAGACTAGCTTCTTAAATTTTGGTTCTAGAGATATGAAAGCCAATTTTAACTTTATCGAGCCTCCTAAATGCTATATAATAGCTAAAAACATTGATAGGGTTACTAAAAAGTTGTAAACTCTTAGATTAAAAAACACAATAAACCCTAGGGTTAAATTTTTTCATCAAACCATTTTAGTTTTATAAATCATCTAAGGATCTAAGAGAATACTATAGTGGGTTTTATAAGAACACAATGCAAAGTGATTAGCTACACCCTCACTAAACCTTTTTAAAAGTAGAAACTAAAGGAATTACCTCACCGCCAATATTTTGATAGGATGTTGGAATCTAGAAAATAACCAAGAAACTAGTGTAAGGAATAGAAACTATGAAATTATAAATATACGAGTATGAAATCAAAATAGTCTAATAGAGTTATTTTCTTAAGAAATAAATGCAAATTATTAAAAAAAAAATAACATTAAGAGAGTTCACAATAACACGAATGAATTAGCTAGAGGAGGATACATATACATATAGGACTCTTCGAAGCATGAATCAAGGAGAATACATATCAAAGTTATGATTTTAAATCTCAATCACTACCTATTGGTTTGAACAAGGTTATTTCCCTAACTAGTTCCATAATTGGGCCATTTTCACACCTTGTTGCTTAAGTCTACTTAGAACACTTTTAGGGAATTTTCCTTTATGTCTCACATCATAAATTAAGAAAATTGTCATAATAGTTTGTTGAAATACGTCTCACCTTGGATTATATAACCAAGGGTTTATCATTCATAATGTACAACATGTTGATTATATTTGATAGAAATACAATTTATTCTTTCCATATTAATCCTTTGAATTCTTTATGCTTTATGTTAGGCCTCTACATCTTGGGTGACTATTTCTATAGCTATATCTTACATGGTATGAAATAAATTAAAGTGACTTTGGTTAATCTTTTAGAAGATACAAAAGTTTAGATCTTGTATTTTTTCAATCATTTAGTATTCTCTTCTCTTGCATCTGTGGATGATTTAGAGAACCACAAAGATGTAATAGAAATACTAGATTCTTAGGGGCTTTCTATTGTTACTTTGTATTGTAGGTGCATGTGGATGATTGATGGAGCAAAATTGAGCTCACCATTGTGTCTAGAGTGTTTGAGAAAACCATATTTTCCCTTTTTGTATCCTAGTTAAACATTTGAGGAAAAATATGCAAGGTTTTGAAGTTAGAAAGTGGTTGTCATATCTAGAAGCTACCCATAGTTTTGGAGGATTATGGGTCAAAATTGACATTTCCATCACATATGGGAGGCACAAGAACCTAAAGATAAATTCTCAATTAATTTTTGGATCACTTTACCCTAATCTCTTAAAAAAGTGTCCCCTATTGGCCATAGGGATTGGAAATTCCACATTAAGAAAATTGGCCACACAACGTTGGTGCAAGCAAGTAGGGTACGAGTTTTTACAATATTTTATTTTTTAGTTTTTAAATTAATTTTTAAAAGAAATTTAAAATGATTTTCGGGGGTAACCAATAGATACCTTACATAGTTTTATACCAAGCCTCACACTATAGTTCCTTTTAAGGTGCAAATTTCATAGTTCACCACAACCCTTAAAAGGCTCATGGACTCTTGGGGTCTATAGACCCTAAATAAGGGGCTTTCACCTGTCCTTTGGGGATTAGCCCACATGTTCCCTTTTTATAAAAAAACACTTGCATGGTTTATACCCACCTCTACCAACTTTGGTGAATCCTCTATGATTCTACGAATTTTATCTACCTCCTATAGATTTAGGGGAGCACTAAATTTAGTTGGCATACCTTTATATCTAGAGGTACCTCCAAGTTTGGTGATGATTTTATTAATTTAGTGTTGGAATCATGTTTATGTTAGTCAAGTATTTTCAAAATATGGCTCCCCTCACCATTAACAAGTTTGACTTTGTAGTCCAACATCGAAGGGTAATATTTTGGCCTCATGAGCTCCTTTTCCCAAGATTTTTTATTATTTGGCATAATTTTATATGATCAATATGGTGGTATAGATGGTTTTATTTTTGAGCATGTTTTTTTCTAAAATTTATAATTTGACAAGGTGTTGTTACATAGTTCTCATTTTGGGAGCTTTAGGGGCTCTTTTCAATCTCATATAAACCACTTTTTAGTTGATTGTTTTGAAGAACACATTTTTTGTGTACATTATAATGGCATTATTAGTTAATTATGATAAAAATATTGTACTTTTAACATAATATCCTTATTTTAGAAATTGTAAAGCATTGAAATCAAAGATCACTTTGTATTTTTTAGAAAATGAAAATTATAATCACTAATTATAAAGTGCCAAATCATATTTTCTTGGAGCTTTCTTTGATTAAGTAATTTGGGAGGGTGTTATTATAGTTCTATATTTTATTTTTCTAGATTAGTTTATTACTTGATTTCTTGGAGGATAATATAATGAGTACCCATTCGTCAATTTTTCAATTCAAAAGAGGAACTATAAGGTTTTGTGAGATGTGATAAAGCATTTTTGATGGCTTAACATCTTGCCCTATTTCTATGGAATTATTACTAAGCCACATTTAAATTAGAAAAAATATTTGGTATTCCAAGACTAGATATATCACTAGAATTATTTATCTTCATGTTAACACCAACAAATTGTTTATCATCTCAATATTTGATTCCTCTCAATATTGTTGGACTAAAATTTAGGAGACATATGGAGATCTAGATGATCCTCCATTCCCATATAATTACTTTATGGGTTATTTTGTTCTCCTAAATTATTTTGATAATGTTTCCTATGATGATGATATAGAATACATTCTATATTTATGGAAAATCATGGTACCTCAAGAAGATATTGATACTTCTCTTCATTTTCCTCTAGAAACTCTAGTTGATTCTTCAACTTCCATGACTCCTGTTTTAAATACAAAGCCTTCTCCTCCTATATCTTTGAGTCAACATCTAGAATTTGAGGACTCTTCACTTCCACTACTTACATAGATTCTATGGTTTTTTATGCTTAATATTCTTGTGTGAAAATCACTTCATGGGATTATCCATCTCTTCTTGATCATTAAAATGATTGCTCATAGGATATACATTATTTATTTGTCAAAACCCACATATAGGATCTTGATGATAATGTTGAGGATATTAATATCCTCTTTTATGATAACTTATAAGAAGTTGCATCACATTATTTATATTTTACAAGGGTACATTTAAACCCTCATGTTCCTTCTCTACAACTATATGTTTTCACATTGACAAATTTTGTAAATAAAAATGAGTTGAAAATTTCAACTCAGTCACCATTCATGTCAATACCTTTTATAGTATGATGCAGGAGCATCCCTAGTTGTAAAGCAATCCTATATCAACCAAAAAGCATTTTTTTCTTGCATTTCATTCAGTAGAAGTTTCAGTATTTCATTTTGTATTTCACTACATTATCGTTTCTTAGCTCGTGGAGCAAGATATAGCAGCTACATGAAGCCATCTATGACATCCAAATTTCAAATCATTTGCATTTGATTTTTGAAAGTTATCTCTCTCAAAATTTCACTATAATTCATAGTTAGAGCATTTGGGGCTAACCTGGTCCAAATTTCTTAGTGCATACCTATTCCAAAATGTGCAGAGCTTAATGGGACATCATACAAGTATTTTGGGTCTAATGGGATCTATCTTAGAGATTTGTAATTCATTTTATTGCGCGAAGGATTATCTTCTTATGTTTTGAGGCTGACCTTCACATTGATCATTCATTGGGTTTGTAAACCCTTATGGCCAACACAGACCTTTGTTGGAGATGGAGAATCATATATTAGATCATTTTTATTTCATTTTAATCATTCATTCATAGTAATTTAGGATTCCCATGATTAGAAGTTAGATTTTCACATCAAGCCTTTTGAGGTACTATAATAAGGCCTTTGGCCAATTGTAATGTTGAATGCCCTTGTGGTAGGCTTGTGATCCCTAGTTATTTTCCCATGAGGCATATGTTGCATGTAAGATTTCCATTTCAATAAAGATTCATATTTGCAGAACATCTATTTTTGTTATTTTCGCTATAAGCTGCACAGTTTGGATGGTTCTTGCCAAACCCTCGATCTATGACAACACCGAGTGGTATCAAAGCGAGTTTGCAAGTCTTGAAGGCATTCCTTGTGGTGAAAAAATCATTGACTTGAGGCAAACTACATGTGTTTTCAACTAATCATCGATTGTGAGGAAATTGAAACCCCTGTAGCCAGAACACCGAATTGAAGCAAGTGCACCAGATCCAAGGGGAGAGATGTCTCCAAGGAGAGTGCTTCCTATGGTGAATTTTCTTAGGAGAATAGATGAGATGTTGGAAATGATGCATGAAATGTGAGTCTAATTAGATACAATACAAGAGGATTGAAGGTGGTGCCTAAACCCTAGATGTGAGGATGAAAGCGATGATGAAGCAAACAATGTTGTGAATCGAATAGAAGAATCCCTAGGCAAAGAAGAAGAAGAAGAATCAGATCAAATGAAGATGTTGAAAGCTATTTTGAAAATAGGTAACTTAGAGTTTAAATTCAAAATTACGCGAGAAATTCAAATCCTAAAGAATTGATTGATTGGATCAATGAAATGGAAGAATACTCTGACTATGAAGAGATTGAAGATCTAGAAAGAGTCAGATTTATGAAAACAAAGTTGAAAGGTCATGTTGTATGGTCGAAAGAAGTTCAATTGGATATAAATAGAAGAGGAAAGGATAAAATCATTGAATGGGATAGAATGGTGACAAAATTGAAGAATCAATTCATACCAGACAACTATGAACTAGAATTGTTGAAAAGATTACAAAACCTGAGGCAAAAATAGAGATTTGTGAAGGAGTATACTGAATAATTCTACAAGATAATCATTAAAATTTATCATAGTGAAGCAAGCAAAGAAAAGGTGGTGAGATACATCAATAGACTGAGAAAAAACATTCAAGAACAATTGAGCCTAGTGAAGATGACATCAGTTGAAGAAGCATATCAATTTGCATTGAAGGTGGAAGAGAAGTTGAACAAGAAGTTTGAAAAAAGACAGAGAAGTGCAAGAGGAAGATTCCAAAGTACGTGAATCAAAATATGGAGAGAGAAGACCCTATGCAGATCAAAACAAAGAAGGGAAAACCTATCAAAGCAAAGAAAAGGATGCCAATTCATACCGCAAAGGAATAGAAGATAGAAATTTTTGCCATAGTGACAAAGGAGGTCATAATTCTTATCGCAATGACGGATACCAGAGAGATGAAGGGAGATATGAGAGAAAACCATTCAAAGGAACCTATTTCAAGTGTGGAGGTGAAGGACATAGAGCATTTAAATTCCATTAAGGAAGCACCAACAATAAACCTGAGCATACTGAAAGAGCAACCTATGTGGATGAAGAACTTGTTGAATCCCCTAATTCAGTTGGGAAACTTAAGAAAGGTGAATCATTGGTGATGAGGAGAGCTTTGATGCATGAAGAAGTGACTGAGGAACCATTGCAAAGAAAGAGTTTATTCAAAACCATATGTGAGTTTGAAGGAAAGGTATGTAAAGTTATCATTGATAGTGGTAGCACCGATAAACTAGTTTCAAAAGAAATGGTAACCAAGTTGAATTTGGAGAGATTGAAACATCCAAACCCCTATAGGATAGCATGGATTCAAGATGAGTATAAGATATTGGTGAATGAGTAGTGTTTGGTAAAATTTTATATAGGATCATATAAGGATGAAGTGTTGTGTGATGTTATGCCTATGGATGCATGCCATTTACTGTTAAGAATACCATGGAAATATGATAAGAAATCAATTCATGATGGAAGAAGGAATACTTATACTGTGACTTCAAATGGAAAAAGAATTAAGTTTATAGCTTTGGAGGAGGAAGAGTAGAAAACTAAAGCTTATGGTACTGCTATGTTTGTAGATGGAAGGAATTTTTTATGGATGGATTGGGGCATGAGAATATGTGTTTTTCATTTATTCCAAATAAAGGTGGTAATTCAAACGTAGAGAGCCTTACCACAAACAATGAAGAGGTGACAAAACTATTATCAAAGTATGAAGACATCATATCAAAGAATGTACCAAATGGACTTTCACTAGTTTGGAGTATCAGTTGTCATATAGATTTAATACTAGGAGCAAGTTTTCCAAACAAGGCAGCACATAGAATGACACTGATAGAGAATGCATAGTTGAACTAGTAGTTACAAGAGTTGTTGAAGAAAGGATTGATAAAAAAAAAATTAAGCCCATGTGTGGTACCTGTTATACTTGCACCAGAGAAAGATAGAGAGTGGAGAATGTGTACAGATTCAAGAGAAATCAATAGGATCACTGTCAAGTATAGATTTCCATTTCCAAGGATGGATGAAATTATGGACTATTTGAGTGGAGAAAATTATTTCACAAGGATTGAACTAAGGAGTGGATACCATCAGATCAGGATCAGAGAAGGAGATGAATGGAAGATTGCATTTAAAACTAATGAAGGATTGTATGAATGGTTAGTGATTCCTTTTGGATTAACCAATGCGCTGAGCACCTTCATGAGATTGATGAATGAAGGTATTGAAGAAATTCTTGGGTAAGTTTTTCATTGTTTACTTGGATGATATTTTGATTTTCAGTAATACTAAAGAAGAACATTTGTGGCACATCAGACAAGTATTGCAGAGGTTGAGAGAAAAGAAGTTGATGATTAATGTCAATAAGTGTAGATTTATGAATACAAAGTTAGTAAATTTGTGTTTAGTTATTTCTGCTGAAGGATTGAAGATGGACCCTAAGAAAGTAAGAGAAATAGTTGATTGGCCTACACTAGTGAACATTAGAGAGGTGAGATCATTCCATGGATTAACAAGTTTCTACCAGAAGTTTATTAGGAGCTTTAGTAGCATTTGTACACTTATGAAAAAGACAATGAGAGGAGATAGGAAAGACTTTAAGTGGACATTTGAAGCATAAAGGAGTTTTGAATTGTTGAAATAGAAGGTGATAGAGTAGCTAGTGTTAGCATTAATTTATTTTGACAAAGTATTTCAAGTTGATTGTGATGCAAGTGGAAATGAAAAAGGAGAATTATTGAGTCAAGAAGGAATACCTAATAGCTTATTTCAGTGAGAATTTGAATGATGCCTAAAGAAGATATTCAGTTTATGATCAGGAATTTTCCATAGTTCAAGCCTTGAAGAAGTGGATACATTACTTGTTGCCTAAGGAGTTTGTGTTGTACACTGATCATCAAGCCTTGTAGTATTTGAATGGTCAAGGAAATTTGAATCAGAGACATATGAGGTGGGTTGAGTTCTTGCAAAGCTATACATTTGTGTTGAAGCATAAGGGCAACAAGCCAAACAAAGTTGTAGATGCATTGAGCAGGAGAAGGAATTTGCTAACAAAAATGAGGATAGAAGTACTGGGTTTTGAAGGACTAAACACATGTATGAGGATGATTCAGATTTTTCTGAAGCTTGGAGAGCATGTGAGGAAACAATAGTGACAGATAGGAGCCAATGGTTAGATTATTTCATTCAAGAAGATATGTTGTTCAAAGGAAATCAGTTGTGTATTCCAAGGATTTCAATGAGGGAGAATCTGATTAAGAAGAAGCATAATGGAGGACTAGCAGGACATTTTGGAGTGGATAAGATAGTAGCTTTGGTGAGTGAACATTATTTTTGGTTGTATATATACAAGGATGTCAGGAAGTATGTTCAAAGTTGCAAAATTTTTCAAGTTGCAAGAGGGAATAGTCAGAATACTAGATTGTACAAACCTTTGACAGTAGTAGAGAGAGCTTGGGAAGATATAAGCATGGATTTCATATTGGGATTACCAAGAATACAAAGAGGACATGATTCAATCATGGTAGTAGTGGATTTTTTTTCTAAAATGACACATTTTATTCCTTGCAAGAAGAAGTTAATGATGTTGTGCATGTTGCTGACTTATTTTTCAAGGAGATTGTGAGATTGCATGGATTACCTAAGAGTATTATTTCTGACAGAAACACCAAGTTCATTGGATACTTTTAGAGGACATTATGGAAGAATATGAATATAGACCTGAAATTCAATTCAACATATCACCCACAAATAGATGGAAAAATAGAAGTTTGGGTAACCTGTTAAGATGCTTGGTTGGAGATAAGGTAGGAAATCAAGTATAGTTCTACTGCAAGCAGAATTTTCATACAATAATTTAGTAAACCAGAGCATAGGGAAGACACCATTTGAGATTGTAATAGGTGTGCATCCTAGAGGATTTGCATAACTAAGAGACATTAATATGGAGAACAAGAGGAGTGCAGAGGTAGAAGAGTTTGCAGACTTCATGGAAACATTGCATGATCAAGTCTAGAAGCATTTGGAGAACATGAATAGTAAGTATAAGGAGAAGACATCTAAGAAAAGGAGACATAAGAAATTCATTGTTGGAGATGAAGTGATGGTATATCTGAGGAAGGAGAGATTTCCAATAGGAACATATAATAATTTGAAAATGAGAAAGTTTGGACAGTGTAAGATTCTAAGGAAGTTTGATTCTAGAAATGCATATGAAGTGGCGTTACCAGAGACATTGGGTATATCACTTATTTTTAATATTGAAAATATATATGAGTATCATGAGGTACAGTCAAGTAGAAGTGACAAGGAAGTTGGATTGGAGAAGCAATTACCATATCAAGCACTAGATGAGATTGAGCAGATTTTGGGTACCAAAACCGAAAGAAGCACTAGGAATAAGCAACACAAAGAATATCTAGTGAAGTGGAAAGGCAGGCCAATGTAGGATTCATCTTGGATTTCTTAGGCTGAGGTGGACTATCTTGGTTTTCCTCTTAGCCTTGAAAAGTGAGGGACTCACTTTTCTTCCAACCTTGGGTATTTGACGTAGGAGCATCCCTAGTTGTAAATTAATCCTGTATCAACCAAAAACATTTATCTTCTTACATTTCATTCAATACTGGTTTCAATATTTCATTCTGCATTTCATCGCATTATCATTTCTCAGCTTGCGAAGTAGGATATAACATATAAATGAAGCCATCTACGACATATCCAAATTTCAGATCATTTGCTTTTGTTTACTGGAAGTTATCTCTCTTAGAATTTCATTGTAATTCACAGCCAAAGCATTTGGGGCTGAATTGGTCCAAATTTCTTAGTGCAGACCTATTCCAAAATGTGTGGAGCTTGATGGGACATCATACAAGTATTTTGGGTCCAATGGGGTCTATCTTAGAGATTCGCAAGTCATTTTATTTCGTGAAGGATTATCTTCATATATTTTGAGGTCGACCTTCACATTGATCATTCATCGGGTTTGTAAACCCTTGTGGCCAACGTGGACCTTTTTTGTAGCTGGAAAATCATATATTAGTCATTTATGATTCATTATAATCATTCATTCATAGTTAGTTAGGATTTCCATGATTAGAAGTTAGATTTTTGCATCAACCCTTCAAGGGACTGTAATAAGGCCTTTGGCCAGTTGTAATGTTGAATTCCCTTACAATAGGCCTGTGAGCCTTGGTTGTTTTCCCATGAGGCATAAGTTTCATGTAAGATTTCCAATTCAATAAAGATTCATATTTCCAAAACATCTATTTGTGTTATTTTTGTTGTGTTGACTCTAAGTTGCACAATTTGGACTATTCTTCCTGAACCCTCCATCTGTGACTACACCATAGTAGTAGATTCTCATTGGTCTATATGTCTTACCCATGGTGAGCACCATACCTCTATGGTTAACCATACTTGAATCTTGCATGCATATAATTATTTATATAAGTTCTTTCACAACTTTGCATCCTTTTTTAGCAACATTTGAATGAATCATTATGTCATATTTGATACATGTTCTACATCATTTTTCACTATGTTCTACATTACCAACTTCTTCAATTAATATTGATAATCCTAACACTCTAAAACTTAAGAAACTTACAAATACCTATATATTTTTTCTCTCATATTATTTTTAGGAATGGGAATATATCTTGCATACATCCTTGGCTTTGCTTCTTCTTAAGGGAAGGGACGTTGTTTGGTAATTTTGGATCATATTCAACATTCCATGTCAAGAATTCCATGGGGTGTCACTTGACCTTATCTCTTCATTATTTCTTGTGAGGGATTTTTTTCTCACACGAGATTTTATCCTTCTCATTTTTAAGAGATCATTTTTATATTTATTTTCTCTTTTGCAAAGATTTTTTTCTTGTAAGTTTTATCCTTTACTTTGTTTACAATAGATGAATTTGTATGAGCTCCTTATTAATCGTTATAGTTGACCCATATTTTCATTTTTTCTTT
Source organism: Sequoia sempervirens (assembly GCA_007258455.2). NCBI lineage: Eukaryota > Viridiplantae > Streptophyta > Pinopsida > Cupressales > Cupressaceae > Sequoia > Sequoia sempervirens. The sequence goes on along the minus strand of VDFB02000019.1, from coordinate 2,533,814 downwards.
TCCCCCAAGTTTCATTTAAGTGGGTGTGTTGATGTGAACAAGCTTATTTACCTAAATAGTATCGCTATTCGGTCTTTTTCACACCTTATTACTTAAGTTTACTTAGAGAACTTTTAGGGTATTTTCACTCTAAGTCTCATATCATAAGATTAGGAAAAAATTAATAATATTATTTTTTCCTATGTCTCACATTGGCTTATATAACCAAGAGTTTCTTATTCATAATGTGGAACACATTGATCATATTTTATTTACTTTCTTTGATTGGAATATAATGTATTCTTGTCATATTGATCTTCGAAGCTTTGTATGCTTTCCAAGAGGCCTCTAGTTATTGGATGGTATGTTCAGAGAAAAAGATCACATGGTATTAGAGAAAATTGATTTTATGAGGTATCTCACCCCCTAATTGAATATATTCTTCTCTTGCATCCTTTCTCTAGTACCTTTGTTTAATTAAGTCCACCTTTGTCTCAGTTAAACTAAGTTATGAAATAAGTAGTAGAGTCCAAAAGTGGAGTAGTGTTATTATCTAATAATTTTTTTAAGGAAATAAAAAAGACCAAGGTATGTTACACTATTTTTCCTAAAGAAAAACCTAAGAAGAATGAGATTCCAATATAATTTGCAAATATGTTACAAGGTTATGTAGAAATTGTCTCTAAGGAATTTTCTTACAAGGTTTCCACCTACTATAAATTTGAATTTAGTCACTATATGATGACATAGCTGCCCAAGGGAATCTATGTCCTTGTAGGGCTATTTCAGATCTATTTTTGTAGTCCTTTGATGTCAAATCTGAGTTCCCGATTCCTACTTGCAAACTTGTCAAATAATTATGTAGGTGAGTTTCCATGAGTTGACAAGGTGTAGGGTTTTGAATGTAATGATGGATAAATGATCTTAAAACTTCCTTCAATCCTCTCCAAACCTAAAACCTGCACATTCAAAGAGAGAGGAAGGGTTGTACCATTTAGGGGCTTGCCTTTTTCAAACCCAGTGTTAGTGTTTCCACTTCCACAATGGAAATGCCAATGATAGGAAAGATAAATGATAGGAAGGAATGATGAATCAAAAAAGTGTTGCAACTCACTACCCTTTAATAACTTCCTTGAAGGACTGAAGTTATGTACATCACCTCAAGGTCTTGGATCTTGATTGAATTTTTGGATTTTTTTGGAGACCTACAAAAGGGTTAGCCTTCACAAACAATGATAACATGAAAATACATAAACTCACATAGGATTTGACATGATGTTTGGATCTTGAATTGCTACAATAAATCATTGAGATGTTTCTCTTGACTTGCTTGATAGTGCTCTTGATAATAATGTTCACCTCTTGCTTATTATTCCTTGTTAGGTTTCAAATGATGCAATAACTAGGTATTTATATACAATTATGCTAATTTCCACAAATTAAGTCTCGATAGCCGACATTTGCAACTTGAATTGTAAATGATAAAATATCAACAAACACATATTAGAATACTTGAGCTCGACAAAATAGGGGGACAAAGCCGCCCAAGGGCATCCATGTCCTTGGCCTATTTTCTAAAATTTAAGGTGTCGAGGATAAAGTATTAGATGAGTGCATTTTTTATGCTTGAAATTTATCGAAAAATACTAAAATAAGCCTCAAAATGCATAATTTAGGAAATTAGGGGTTCAATCAGGTCCAATAAATTAAGGGGGAGTAAAACATAGTGTAAAATTGTCAAGGGTGACATTTTTTATGCTACAGGTACAATGGTTATTTACAAGGGCAGGGGTACCCATGCATAGAAGGGTGACATAGTAAATACTTAATAATAATAATAAAATAATATTTAGATTTGTTAGTGTTGTCACATGAAATTACACCCTGCTAAACATGTTGCTCAATACTCCAATGACACAATGGAACTAACCTCAAGGTGTGAGACCTTGCAATTGAGGTTAGATCTCTAGAGAAGGTTGACTTCCTTTTTTAAGCTAGGTTTAGATATGTTGGTCCAACCTAGCATATGAAATCCTATCACTAGTCTTATCTATAATGATCACTAGGGAAAAGGGAAAGAAGGAATGTATAAAATAGAGGGGTGGTGATGCACCTAGATTAAAATGTGATTCTTCCTACCTAATATTTCACATAGAATAATGAAATTTACTAGAGGACTTCAGACAACTCTCTATTTCATCAATTCCCAAAAGTAAGCATGGAGGTTAGTTCTAAGGGACACCAAAAGGAGTAGAGATAACTCACAATCAACTCCTATAATGAATTAACACAACATACAAACCTAGAAAATATGATAAGCCTTCATACATGCATAGAGGTAATGAGATTTGCATAGGTTTCAAGTACAAAGAGGAGGTAAAAATGATAAGTATTATTAATATAGAGGCATAGGCCAGTTATAGTAGCATAGTGGCATGCAATATCCAAGCCTTTGCATAGAACAAAAAGAAGAGCCTCAGGTAATGCTTATTAATGAGCATTAGGATGAAATAAAAAAGAGCAAGTCTTGCTTGCCCATCCAATTCAAAAATATTTTTTTCACACTCAACTTTGGTGGGTAAGTTTCCTTTTTTTAAACCTTTAGGAGGCATTTCAATAATTTGTGGAATGCTTGTTAAATTTTATTTTCTGGTTACTTTCCCATGAGCATGTGAAGTATTCTGAGTTGATAAAAAAATATAGTTACTTGGTAAGGCAATCAATGAATTTTTTTAATTTTCCTTCTTAGCTGATTAGTTTAGGTTAGGTTAGATTCCTTTTGTTTTCGTCCAAGTGTTGTTGCACTTTTTTGCATCTTATTTTATTGTGTTATGAGGCAAGTTTATTTCAATTATTGTAATTCCTCTTGACTTTGTTGCCCAATGAATGCTTAAGGCCACTGGTTCTCTAATGATTAGAAGGAAAGCATCCCACTAAGATCACCAATGATGTTGGAATTTTTTGTGCCCCCCTTGTAGTTCATCAATTATATTCAACCTGAGATATTTTACATAGAACACATTTTTATTTTCCCTTAACTTGCCTTAGCCAAAACAAAAGTTGTAGATTTCCCAAAATTTGGATAAGTTCCTTAGTTTTCAACATTCTACCTCATAATATGCCCAAATGTGTGTCCAAGATTACAATTTTGATGAGGTTTGAATCAAAATTGGCTAAGTTATAGCCAATTGGAGTTTTTTTTGGTTAATCAAACCACCTTTGGATCCAACAAAGGTTCTTTGAAGTAGGGTTGAAGCCAATAGAGGTTTTTGACACCTCTCTAATCTTTTATTAAATTTTAAGTTCCATGTGGAGGTCTGATCACCAAAAAAATAAGCAATAAGTTTTAAGACAAAGGTTGAAAAGCGATGAAATTTAGAGGAAAAGCAACTAAGTATTATGTTAGCAATTTTGTTTGTTTTTAGAACCATCATTGACTTCGACGAGGGTTTGTAGAATCTCTTGTTTCTCCGAAAAGGTACTAAGGTTCTTTGTGAGGGAAACTAAATAAAAGTTTAATTTTGGCATCTCCCAAAGGTTTTAGAACCTTTATCATTTGTTAGTGAGGTTATTAAGAACTCATTTTATGTCAACAAGTTTTACAAAACCTATCATTCACTGAGGAGGAAGAAGAAAAAAAAGCAAAGCAAAGTTCAACATCAAATTTTTAGGTAGTTCTAAGAACCATCATTGGCTCTAAAAGAGGTTTCCATAACCTCTCCAACCTTTAAAAAGGTATGTAATAAAGTCACATGCCCAATACCCATCACTTGATGAAGGAAGCTTTGAACGCCTAAGTGTAGTCTTTTGGGCTTTCAGACTTTTGCTTACTTGCTTGTCGCCTTGCTATCGCTATTGGCACTGAGGCTTTCCTCATTAATTTTAAAGAATTGGCTAAGAAATTTTCCATTTTTGGACTTTAAGCTTTCGGTCTTATCTATGCTCACTTACTGCTTTCAACCCATTCCCATATATGTTCTCCCTAATGCCTGATTCTTGAAATATCCCCTTCATAATTTCCCATCCTTTTCATTGATTTTTAGTCTTCAAGTTTTATTTTCAAGCTCTTCCCTTTTTTGGATCATGTTAAGTTTCATTCCAAAAAACCAATCATTGACTTCTCCATTTCACCCCACATTAGATTCCAAAATATTTTCGCGAGAGTTTTAAAATGCGGTGCCCCTCTTCTTCTCCCCCAACAAGCAGTAGGCCCAAAGGCCAATGTCTAACATATGTCTTTTCTTTGGGGTTCTCAGACCAAGAGTACTCCTCTCTCTAACTTTTTGACAAGAATTTCCTAGTAGGTTCAATGCTTGACGCTAAAAAAGGGTAGCCTTTTGGGGATGCAAATGATTTAATTTTTTATTCATTAGTTTGATGGACAGGTCAAGCTTGAAACTTTGACAATACTCTTGAGAAGCATGTTTTCAACCCAAAAAAGCCAAAAATTCTTAGCAAATCCTCTCAAACATCCAATTTTAGATTACAAGGCTATGAAAATGGCATTTAATGTATTTGAACACAAACTTGGGAGTTAAATAATACACATACCTCATTTATTAGTTACATGCATCCCTTTTGTTAGAGTTCTATGCCTAGATCATGGACTTTGTGGGCGATCTTCATTCTTCCAGCACTCAAACTTAGAAGTCATCAATGATGGTATGTGGTGGAGACTTAAAGACATCTTGACTCACATACTTGGTCACCTAGATCTGATTCAAGTGGACACATGCATGCACATTAATTGTTGGGTTGTGGCAAGTGTTTCTTGCCTAGTCATGTGTCTTATCTTTATGTAGATGGATAAAAGGTTGTTAAGCCTCATTATAAAATGAGGTTCTTCTTTTATTTTCTTCATGAGAGCTCTACATTTTTTTCAACTTTTCTTCTATAAAACAGGCTCCATGCTTCAAGACCAATGAAGATTGTTATTTTCACATTTTCTCACTTTTTGCACTCTGTGTGAATGTTACTTACCTTTGTGTTTGAATGATATTTTATTATATGCTATGTCTTTATGCCATGTTAAAATTGTTTTCAAGAGTTGGATATAGATATCTCTTCCCTTTTAGCACTTGTCAAGCCCTAACCTCCACACACACCTTTAGGAGTTGATAGAATAAAGACCTGTGTGAGCTTTACTAGCAATTTTCATTGATTCCTTGTGTTGTAGTGGGTATGAAGAAACTCATTTTAATCTAGGTGCATCACCACCCTTTCCCTTTCACGCATTCCTTCTTACCCCTTTCCTTGCAAATCAGTAGAATAATTAGTTATAGGCTTTTGTAGTGCCCAATTAGTCCAACACTTTTGCATCTAGGTTAGAGAGGAAACCAACCTTATTGGAGGTTTTATCTCATCTAGAAGGTCCCATACCTTGAGATCGTTCCTATGTATAAATAGAATGCTGAACAATGGATTCAATAGTGTGTAATTCTTATTGACAACAATTTTTGGCACGCTCGATGGAGCTAGTTTAACAAGCCTTGATTAATTATACTAAGATGATTGGTGTGTTTCTTAGTAGTTGCAATCATTGGACAATCATACAAGCACATGACAACCCCCCAATCAAATTTGGGTGACTTTGTTGGTATGTGTTAGAGTAATCATGCATTAGATAATAATTAATTAATATTTACTTAATTATTATTCTAATTTATTTATTCTCATCCACTTAATCTAAACTTAGGAATTTATTTTTTCATTATTAGATTGGCTAATTATAGCACACGTTGTCTCATTGCACAGGATGGTGAAAATTGTCATGGGCTAATTTAATCCTCTCCTAGGGTTTCTATCTCCTTTTCATAAGGATTGATCATTCATCAGGCTATTTTGCAACAACACATTCTCGGGTTGTTGAGCACTATCTTGATTTTGATCTTCTCTTTTGTGATAGGTAATTGCTTGCAAGTGATTTATGGGATTTGTGGGGTTGAATCAATAACTTCAACAATATGTATCAAGTTCCTTTGGTTGAGCAAACCTCTACTCTTGTTTTAAAAGAATTACAAAAAATATTATCTTCTTTATGCTCTACTATGGAAAGATACCATGAAGAACACATCTTCTCCCATCCTTTTTATGAAAATGAAGATTTTATACCTCCCTATCAACAATATCAAACTGGGAATGCTACTATTTTTGTTTCACATATCCTTGCTATAGCAGATTACCGATATTTTCCTAATGCTTACCTCCCACCACCCCTACTCAACCTTCTTAACAACCCACAAATTCCTATCATCAACCCCAAGAGGCTTGTTTTGTCCCTAATCAACATGCTTATCCTCCTACTTAGCCACAAAACTTAAACAACTTGGAACATATGAGCATCAATGACATGATATCAAGTTTCCAAGTGTAATGTCATAAAATTGCACCCCTTGCAATTTCACATACATTCTTGTATATGCTTTAGTGTCCACTCCCCTAGCACTTGTGTAGGCTCATTTTAGCCCTTGCATCAACCCTTTTCCCCTCTTAGGATGCTTGAGACCAATTTTCAGCAACTACATTCACATGCTAGCTTTGCGTCAAACCTTGGGTTTTCCCCGCTTTCATCATTTTGTAGCGTGATGTGTCTCGACACTAGTGCGTCACGCGGACATTTGCACACCGCGCTAGCATCCTGTGATGTTTCAACATTCAAATGACCGCTTCAGAGCATGTTTTCCACTTGTCAACTAATTTTTTCAATGGTAATAGCTCGGGATGCCTTATAACCACTCAAGAAGCTTCTTTTTGGTCTTCTTCTCTCTTTAAATGAGGTCTTTTCAATTCATTGGCACTTCTAGCTTCTCTCTAGATTTGGCTCCTACCTTTTCCTCCTTTCTTGCTCTTGCCATCTTGCTTGCACAACTCCATACAGCTTGTTGCAACAGTCTCAAGCTTTCATAGCTAGCTACAACAACATTCTTACATCCTTACAACACTCTTTGTAGCTCTCTTAGCTCTTACAACTATCCTACTCTCCCTCTTTGGATTCCTTAAGCCTTGCATGCAATACCTCTCTTATCTTGTGCTTGTGAGCATCTTGGGATTTCACATATCCCCTATCTATTGCATCTCCATTTTGTGATACGAGTTTTTCTCCTCAAGCGGGAATTGCTTTTATCACTCCTTTGTTCATTTCTCTCTATCTATTTGGTTGTCCATGGAGGTGGGAACACCAAAATGGGGATTTGATTGAGGAAAACCCCTATACAGCCCCAACACTTTCTCCAGATTTTATGCATGTAGGTATTAAAGGCATTCATTTGCTTTAGGTTCCATTACTTGGGTTTTCGTGAGCGTCGTCTATCTCTCATCCTCTTCTACTTTATCATTTACTTTACTTTATTTCAATTCTATCGTATTATGTGTAGACACTGAAATCTGGTTTAGGCCTGCGACTTCCATATTCTTCATTATTTCTATTCTTCACAGTCATGATTAAATAATCTTAATTATTTAATTAATTCTTCTGTTAATTCTTCTATTAATTAAATAATCCTAATTATTTAATTAATTCACTTTTCTTTATTCTACCTGATTAATTAAATAGACACTTTTTATTTAATTACTTTACTAATTAACCTTATTCTTCTTGTTAAATTAAATAAATCCTTATTTAATTTAGTTTTTATCATATTTCAACTATAATTAAATAAATTCATTATTTATTTAATTATTCATTTACAATCCCTTCATCATTTAATTAAATAAATCTTATTTATTTAATTATTCTTCAAATATCGAGTCTTGAATTAAATGAATTATTTAATTCATTAATTCTATTTTAACGCATTCCTCTATATTTTAGATAATTATGTGAGTTATCTAAGTATTCACTTTTACTCGACTCAACATCTATTTTAATCGCTCAATTAACTCTTCATTTGATGTTTGAGTGGCAGTCTCGAGTAATCTCTTCGTCAGATCATTCAATCGTCCAGTTCTAACTCATTTGCGTGCACATGCATATTAATTAAATATTCTTATTTAATTAATTAAATGTTGTGCGTGCATTCGAACAAGAGTTACTTTAATCCATCTTCATCTTTGTCATGCAAAGATATTTTTGATGTTTTTGAATGCCGAACTAAAGATTAAATCATTTATTTAATCTTTAATCCTATTTCTATTTTGTATCACTCATGTCATTACTGTCAATTATCATAATGCATGTCTAATCTATCGATCTTAACCGTCCGTTGATCTTTCAATCTTGGCCTGTCGTTCGAATAATCAATTTTCTATAAATTGATTTGTCATTCTTCATTCCAACCTCTCTCGCGAAATCTTATGACTTTTGAGAGCACTCAATCTTGAATCTTCGATATTTTGCTAATCACTATCTTAAGCTATACTTGCACGAATTACAGAAAATCTGAGGGCAATTATACTACACAAGCAAAATGGAGAAGGGCAATCGAGATGAATCATGGAAATACGTTCGAAATTGGTGAGATTGTTTCAGTTTGTTTACATTTTACTTTCCTTTGTTCTTTGTTGCTTAACATTTAGATTTGCATCTTAGATTTAGATTTTAGTATTGCATGTTTGCTTCTAATCGTCTTTGTTGTCTATAGTGCAATTTTCTATTGGCGTTAAATTTGGTGAACCTGACGTGAAGACACCATCTTCACGAATCCGTAGATCTTTTAATTTTGGTTTTTGTAGATTTTTCGTACGGAATGATGCATCTGACAATTCCTGAACCGCAATTGACTTTCTAAACCGCATCTGACAGAGGAAATGATGCATCTGACAATTCCTAAACCGCAATAGATTTCTCGAGCCGTAACTGAAAATGAAATGACGCATTTGACTGGTAACGAAGCGATGCAATTGACTGGTAAAATTTTATTTCTGCTTTCGGTAATCTAGAATTTTTAATTGATTTTCGTGTTACTGATATTTGATTTTCAGCGTGTGGCCATTTGGAGTTAACAAGCTTTTGCAGGACGATTGACAAAGACAATATTGAAAATTACTAATGAGATTTTTTATAGGACACTTGTCGAAGACCCTAATTAAATTTTGAAACAGATTGTTTGGTAGTGTAGCAAATCTTTCGTTTGGTTAAAATTAACAAGTGTCTACTGTGTTTGGTGTGAAAGCACAAGTTTGGTCACCCTTACAACTTGGTACATTGAAGTATCCTCTCCCCTTGCGCATTCGTGCAATCCTAGGTGTAAGAGAAACGGTTACCAACTCTAGAACTTGGGCCTATTCTGGTGGGAAAAAGTACTCACTCCAGGATGACTCAGACCGGTAGCACCCTGAACCCGAGGGACTTCTAGCCAGTATATAAAAGTGGGTTTTTGGGGAAACCCCAAGAATCACGAGTGTGGTTCCGACGAGATGGATCTGAAAGGGGACTTGCACCGTATGGATCACACTCCACGAACGGAATGCCCGAATTAAATACCTTTTGTTTTAGAGACCAACCTATTTGTGGTCGTTGCTTGGTATAGTGCAGGGTACAGTATCATGCCCGAAGATACTCACTACTGATCCCTTTGAGTAGAGATAGCAGTTCTTGGGAGGTCATTGCCCAAAGAATTCAGAATTGGTGTGCTCGAAAGACGTTAATGAGCCGTGGAGGGGAGCCAATGCCACCAAATTCCTAAGCTATCCACTCTCGAGAAGGAAAGGTGTTCATCACCAATCTGGGGTATAATAGGTGGGCTATACCAAGTATACAAACCCTAGCCCTTTGGCCTATTAGGATGTGCTTGTCTATTATCACTTTAAATGTTCTTTGAGTCCAAAATCTAAACTGAAAACACTTTGTCTTATGATTGTCTTTGATTGTCAGAATTTGATCACAAAAAATGGAGTCAGTTTAAATTTCATGTCACTGAAAATTCATAGAGAGTCGCAATTGTTCACCAGAAACTCGCATCTAATTTTTAGAGTCGCATCTATTAAATTTTGAGTCGCATATGTTAAGATTGAGTCGCAACTATCAGTTTGGCTCGCATTTGCTTTTAAAAACCACATGTGTTATGTTCTGAGTCGCACTTGTCAGTCAGAGTCACATCTGGTAAATTTTGAGTCGCATCTGTCAGTTTAGACTGCAACTATTATTTTCCTATACTTTGGAAGTTCTCGGTAATTAGATCACCAGTAGTCACTTTGCATATTTTTGTGACAAACTTGATTCTGGTTCGTACGAGACGCCAACGCTCCACACTATTGTCCTTTAGCCAAGAGTTCGTCAGTTTGTCCAGAAAACCCTTATGATTTGCTCTTTTTGATTCTAGAAATTTTGCTTTGTTCCTTGAGGTAGTTTAGGGCAGTTTGTCCCTTAGTAATCTCTTGATAATAAAGAGACTCATGAGTAGCGAATCCCCCTATTCTACATTTTGGTGAACCCAACGTGAAACACAATATTTTTCAAAAAACTAAGAATTTATTTACCCCAACTTGGTGGGGTCATAACTTTTGACTCGGTGCCCTAAATTTAGAACCGTTTACACTGTTGGAAAGGTCTCCAAGAGGACTAATTTAGTCCCTAAAATATAGTTCCTTCATTAGCCAAATTTTAGGGATGGACACAAGTTTCGATCCCAAATTTTGCTCTGAAGACCTCCAAAAATGCAAATTACTAGAACCTAGAAAATACAAAAAAAATCTAAAAATCAAGATTTTCGATTTTTCTCAGCAAAATTAATTTAATATCCTCTTTTATGAGTTCAGTATCTAATTATATTCAAATTGTTAATGATGTTCCATTTAATGCATGTGATAGTGATTGGGCTTTTCCCATGTCACTTTGTATCTTTGATCCTTCTCATGAGATTCCTCTTGCTTTGAAGGATATCTTGTTGCAAGAAGATGAAATCATTGATACATTTCTTAACGTTACTCTACCTTCTCTTCATTCCAATGTGATCTCTTCTAGAGATGATGCATTAGTGAATGATGAATCTCTTCCTTATTCCAATGCACTCTCTTCTAGAGATGATGCATTAGTGAATGATGAATCTCCTTCCACATTTGATCCTCCCTGGATTGATGTTGAGAATATTTCATTGAATAATTATTCCACTAGTTGTGATGATTTTGTAAATGTTATTTATGTCTCTGCCACCCTTCAAAGGCCTAAGAGACTAATCATTTATTTGACTCCAACTAGTCCTAATCCTAAAAGGATTTTTTCTATTAATGGTGTTCCATTTGATAGTGATTCTCCTAATCATTCTAAGGCTCCCTCCTATAGAGCAGTATCCCATACTTATAATACTAGAAAGAATAAACAAAATATTGATCAATGTACTTCTTCACCACCTTCTCAACCAAGCCTTATTCAAGCTCCTAAACCTATGACTAAAGCATCTAGTGGTTATGATCTTGTCAAGCAACTTCGAGTTACTCTGACTAAGATCTCATTGTGGGACTTGCTTCAATCTACTCTGGTTTATCAAGGTATGCTTCCAGAATCCTTGCAAAAGATCCTTTTGCCTTCTTCTATTAGGCCGACAAATGCTAATGTGTTGATAGCTCACATTTGTGTGGATTCATCGAATATTACATTCTATTCGCAGGAACTCCCGCCTCTAGAAGTAAAAAAGCAAGTGGACCCTCTGATGATCATAATTAACATTAATGACATTGGCATTAGACGTACTCTCATTGACGTTGGTTCAACGCTCAATGTATGTAGCATTGATCTATTCCCTAAGATTAATATTGATTCATCTTCTATTAATGCTTATTCTATTTACATTCATGGGTTCAATAATGTCAGTCGACAAGCCTTGGGTATAATAGTCTTGCTTTTAAGGTTGGGACTTGTTATCGTACCCACCCTTGTATATGTTATGTTAGAAAAATTACCATATAACCTTCTTCTTGGTAGACCATGGATTCGTGCTATTGGTCCAGTCCCATCTACCTTGCATAAATCTATTAAGTTCATTTGCATTTATGTGAGATGGTAGTTGTCAGTCAGATTTCGGTTATGCCTACTCTTATTCCTTCAGTGTCTTCCAATGTGTCGATGTTTACTCTAGCAGTACCTACTACAAAGGATACTCTTGAGAAAGATTTCCCTAAAGAAGATCCTTCTAAATCAAGAAATCTTAAGTCTGCTCCTACTTCTCAAAAGAATGCATGTCTCGATGATGATTGGGGTTCTCTAGACTTTACAAAATCCTTCATTGGAGAAAATAAAGTTGCCTTAATCCACTTAGACCTTTCGATAGCATCATTCAAACCTGCTATCAAAGATGGTTATTCTTCTGTATCACAAGATAATGTGAGCAATAGTTGTAATATCCTTAATGTCGATCCTCCTCCTTTTGAGGAAGATGATCACACCTCTATTAAAGAGACTAATGCTGGAAGTCCTATCAAGAAGGATGATGGTGATCTCTTAGAAGAGTGTGATCCCCATTACTGGAATAATGCTCTCAATGAAGATCCTCCTCCTCAAGATCTGAAGACATATTATGCCCCTGGCTTTAAGCTCGTCTATAAATATGGCTATGGGTGTAAAGGTTGTGGTTGTAATGAACAAGGAATTCAAGTCCCTATAGAATGTGTGCCTCATAAGCGTAACTTGGGACTTGGCTACTCGAATGAACAATCTAAACGAAAGCCATGGTTGAGTGGAATGATTCTCGCTCAACCTCATTCTCAAAGATTGATTCATCCGCCCTTATTTTCTATCTTCAGGTCTTCTTCTTGTGAGTAGTCAAACTTTTCTCCACAAGAGAAAGGGTTGCTCCCTGCTCCTCATCCTTTATTTGAGCAAGATCATATTTTGTTGAGTCTTCTAAAATCTTGCTTGATTACTCTTTCTTCTCCTACACGGAAGAAATCTCATAAGAATGATAAAGAAAAACATTCTTTATGTGCATACCATCAAGTGTCTAGCCATTCCACTAGTGAATGTAAGGCCTTAAAGGATAAAATATAACTTCTTGATTTAAGTGTCATCACTCATTTATTTGTTGATGCACCTACCTCTTCTTCAAATGACAAGTTATATTGAGGTCTACCTCTATCTTGTATGTTCTAAGTATCTTGCATGGTTCTCCTCCCCTATATGTTGGGGGTAGTGGTAACTTGTTCTGGAGATGTGCGTCCTTCTTAAGAACCCCCTCTCTTCTCTATCTTTCAAATGAAGTGTTCCTCGAGTGGACCCCTTTTTCTCTTGAAGGGTTCCTAAGGGATCCCCCTTTTTGAAATATTTTTTCTCAAATGAATTATATGGCATCTAGCTTGGGTGCATACCTACTAGGCTTATGTTATATATTTGCATCTAGTTTGGGGGCAGCCTGACTAGACCTCACTTTTCAAACAGTGCATCCCTTGAGTGGAACCCTTTTCTTTTGAAGGGTTCCCGAGGTACCTCTTTGAAAGCTTTCAAATTATGGATTGTATGCATGATTGTTTGCTTGCTTTCCTACATGGCTTTTTGTCTTCTAACATGTTTTATTTGTGGATTAACATGTTGCTTCTTAAGTGTGCCTGTGAAGCCACTTTCCAATCAAACTTTGTGGAGTCCCATTTCATTGGGCTTCCTTCATGAGAGAGTACTTGGGGTAATGCCTTCTTGGTAGGTCAGAGGGCTTGTGATGCGCTTGCATCCTGCAGGATTTGTCCACCGTTAGTCTACGAGACTTCGGTGTACTTTGTTCAAATTCATAGTTCCATGGAGCTACATAGTCCTTTTGTTCAAACATCCTCAAGAGAGAGTACCTATGGATCCATCTCTCTTGGAATTTGTATTCCTCCTTCTTGCTCTCTCTTGAGCCTTTTCGCTTCTCTTCTCAATTGTGTATACCAAATCAAAGATCTATATTCTTCATCCTAGTGTACCATAGAAAAAAGTATTTCTCGCTTGATTTGGGGAATAATTGATGATAAATTGGACTTAATAAGACCTTGATTTGGTGTTGTGAGGTGTTTTTCACATCCACACTAGGTCTTGGACCCTTTCAAATGCATTTAACGATGTCTTGTAAAAGTGTTGTAAAGTGTTGTAAAAGACTTTTACACCTCTCTAGACTTAATGGACCTATCTTTCCCCTAATTCAACATTATAAAATGTATTTAATTACATATTCATATTAATATAGAAGGCTTGTAAAATAAACTTAATGTTAATCTAGTGATGTAATGTGTCCTACACATTCACATTGGATATTGTGCCTTCCTAGGCTATGTGGACCTCATTTTAGTGTTGTAAAGAGTATTTAATCACACTTTCACATTGAATTTTTTGTCTCAAGCCCTAATTTACCTTTACATCATCATTCATAGGCCCCTATTACCCCATATTGTGCATCCTGAGGCATAATTTGATGAAATACCTGACAAAGTCATCATATAAACCTTATTTCCTTACTTCCTAGCATCCCAACTGGAAAATGGACCCCTCTGGGACTAATTCACCATTTGTGGTGAATGAGTCCCTGCCAGGTCAGACTGATTCACCCAAGGTGGTGAATGAGTCCCATTTGGGCCATTTTTGACTTTTAAGCGGGAAAATTTAGGTTTTAAGTTTAATTTTTCTTCGTGTCGGCCTTGGGGATCCAATTAATGGGAAAATTAGGTGAATTTCTGATAAAATCAAGTCCCTAAACCATATTTTACATCTCATAACTCATTCACACATCTCTTACCATTCATTCATCATTTATCTTCTCCCTCAAGTCAAGCAAGCTAGGGTTTCATCATTGCAAGTCACCAAGATAGCTTCCAAAGACATTCAAGGGAAGATTCTTCATTTTTTTCTATAGGAATTCAAGATTAATCTTCATTGCAAGGTATTAACTCCATTGTTTCATGTTTCATTACATTCTTTCATCATTTTAGTTTAATTACCTAAAAGGGGTTTGACTAAGGCAAACCCCCATGCCCTAACATTAAACATTTCTTCTCCTATTCTTGTGTGTTTGCATATTTAGACATCTTGGAGGCTTATAAATCATTGAATATTGCATTTCAAATTTGTTCAAGTCATCTCTTCATTGGATAAGTCAAAATATCCACAAAAAGTCACTTTCAGGTCCAAATTTGACAGTTTCAGAACTGGACACCTGGAGAAGCAAAAAATGCAAACCGATTGCTCCTGTTTACACCTTTGACTCTTTAGAAATTAAAAAGTGGAATCATTCTCCATGGGTGGTGAATGAGTCCCACTTCTAGGCCTGATTTTGTTTTTCTACATTTTTGGATACCCTTTTGTTCAAAATGGGCTCTGAAACAGTTTCACAGATCTGGGACTAATTCTCCCAGAATGGAAAATGAGTACCACCAGGTCTAAAAATTAGGGTTAGCAACATGTTCCAAATGTCATTTCTAGTCTTCATCAATATCCCAGGTGCACACTTTCAGTTTCATCCATTTATGTTGTAGTTTACTTTCATTTCTAGGTGTTTTTGCATTACACAATGTGTTTTCCAACAAGTTGCATTTCAATAGTTTTCACTTAATAATCAATAGATTTTATCAATTATTTGCATTTATTTCATCTCATCTAGACACATTTCATTCATATTTCCCTTATAAATACATTAATTTGGGTGAACCACTTAGATTTTTGGTGTGGGATCTATCTCTTTCCATTAGGTGAAACACCCTAATTGAGTAAAAGAGACAACATTTCACATTCCTAAAATTTATGGTTCACCTGGGAATATGCTCTTCCTCTCTTTGAAATTGGTTGCTTCCATGAATTTTGGGTGCATTCTTCTCTTGAAGTAATCAATCCTTACATTCTTCTCTCTATTTAAGAATTCTTCTATTGTTATTTCTTAATTTGGGGATGACACATAGTAAATTGAGACAACCTTTTACATCAAGGTCTCTTTCAATTTGTTGACTCAAATCCTTTAGTTTTTTGTGTGTCTATGTGTTTTTATGTTCTAACCTTGTGGTGTAATGTATGTTTATGTTCTAACCTTGTTGTCTTGTGCAAGTCTTTCTTGTCTAATGTGTTTCTTTTGTAGGTCTTCATCCTGGGGCCATGCTTCCTTGGTTCGAAGAGTTTTCTACTTCCTCTATAGTATCCTTTTGGGCATCATGATGTGATTTAGTTTTAGTAGATTTCCATTTATTGTGCATATTAGTGTAGATTCATATGCCCGCTAAAGTGGGGGCAAAATGTAATCTCATAAAATTGTACCCCTTGAAATTTCACATACATTCTTGTATCCGCTTTAGTGTCCACTCCCCTAACACTTGTGTAGGATCATTTTATCCCTTGCATCAGCCTATTTCCCCTTTCATGATGCTCAGGACCCCTTTTCAGCAACTACATTTGTGTTGAAAATGGAGGTAATTATGTAGCTTAATACTTTGTAAAATTATTGTAACTATAGATCTAATTAAGTATTCTTTGTTACAATTTCTTTGTGGATGATTATCTGTTTAGATTCATTTTACCATTTGTAGAAGTAAATATAAGATTGTAGAAGAATAAGACCAGAAGAAAGAAGTTACACAACATATACCATGGAGAAACCCTTTCGAAAAAAAACTCCACCAAGAATCAATGTATTATTTAATCTCAAAATAAGATTACAATAATTCCAATCCTTGCTTGAGATGCTTCTTTTTCCTTCAACAAATTTTCTTCAAAACCTGCAATAAAAATTGATACAAACTCTCTTCAACTTGCTTGAGATAAATAGTCAATAATGAGCCTTGTAAACTCCAAATACTTTATAATTACAAAGCACAATGCTTATCTCTCAAAACCTATGCCTATCTCTTGCAAGTAGAGTTATACCATGAAGAACAATTTCAAATCAACTCCTTCATCCATTTGGGTGTCCCAAACTGAAGTCATAACTCAATGTTGATTCCTAAGATATCTTCTAAGCTTATCCTCAAATTTTGTGCCCAATAATGGGCCCACTTAACTCAGCCTTATAAAATATCTTATCATGCAAACGTGTTAACTTCAAGAAGCCAACTTGGCTGCCCAAGGTGGGTCAAAGTCAATCTCTATTAACTGAAACATATCTCTCCACCATTCATGCATTCCAAGTTAACTGAAGTCAACTAGCATTCAACTAAAACTAACTGGAGATAATTAAACTGAATTGAACTAAACTGATACTGAACTGATACTAAATTGAATTGAACTGAGCTAAACTGATATGAACTGAACTGAACTAAACTTCATGCATGTAAACATCAATCCCTAACTTCTACGATCTTTACATACATTACTGAAGTGTTATCTTTTACGCCAAATAGTTAACTTAACTCAAGGTGAGTTCCACCTTCCATGTGAGCGCCCGATGTGCTCCCATTATTTAGGAACTCATCTTGGATGCCCTTACATGCTCCTATCATTTAGAATTAATTACAAATGTCAATTAACATGATTATTTCATTCAAAATTAATCTATTTCTAATCCTAGCGTTGGGGAACACTTTCCAAGGACTTAGGAGATACATGAAATAATATTTAGGATTGCAATTAAATGGCATCGTATTCCCAACATTCTCCCACTTGACATTATACATTGCAATTATTCTAAACAAGGAATCATTATTATAAATCAAGTACAAGACTTAAGGCCAATGGCCTTCCCGCACCAACTAATCAATCCATGCCAACTTCAAATGCAACACCATAATCATGAAGCTCCAAGCAAATGATTAAAACCAAAAGAACTTATCTGCAGGAACCGGTTTCATAAGATAATCATCAACATTAATTAAAGTGTCAACTTTCTCAATTAATACCTTCCCACTCTCAACCATTTCTCGCACAAAGTGATACTGAACATCAACATGCTTAGTACAAGCATGATACATAGTATTTTTGGCTAAACACATAGCACTCTGACTATAACATTCAAGTTTAACTTACTTGCAATTAAAACCAATACCTTTCCGAAGTCTTTGTATCCAAACTACCTCTTTGGAGGCATGTGAAATCACCGAGTGTGTTGAACTCATGTCCAACCATGGTGTAGGTTTCTCAGTCTTTACTATTGAATTTTTTTTTCTTACAAGTAACCATTCCAACATATATCTCTTACCATAATAGAACTCAAGCCTCACCTATTTCTCCAAGTAACCAACCAATCCATGTCGAACTCCAAATGCAACATAGCACTATCATGAAGTAATCAACCAAATGATTAATGTACTCAATACTTTAGAGAACTACACAAGATCAATGTCAAAGCTCCAATCATGAATCAGGAACATAAACATGACAACATGATCTAACCATCTCCTACTAGGAGATCACATGCACAATAACATATATACATCCCAGTTTCAAGAGAACAAGTACCATGCCAAACTATAAATGCATATCAAGAGTAAGCCTTGACATAATAGCAACCACTCTAAACCAAGAAAAAACCATATCCCCAATCACATGAAGATAACCTTACCAATGGTGCATCCACATCATTGCCAACAACTCCCACAAAACCATGGTACGAGCTACACATGGCATCATGACTACCATCCTCCTCATGAAGATCACTCTTTAACATCAAGCAAAGAGTCACCACTAAAATTTTTGCATGAAATGATCAAAACATGATTACCGTCATCTGAGGATTCCTCTGTAGAAGACTATGAACTCTTTTTCTTGTTCTTACAATCCTTTTTCACATGTCCTGGTTTACCACAGTTCCAACACTTTACCTTACTCTATCCTTTTGACTTACCCTTCCCTTCCTTGTCTCCCTTAGGTTCCTTTTTCTTAGGCCTACCTTTTACAAACAAGGCATCTTGGATTTCCATTTTAGACTTCCTCCTCATCTCCTCTGATAGGAGAGTAGGAATTATATTGTCCATCTTCAGATCTACACGAGTACCACTAATAGCAACAATTAGATTTTCCCAAGATTCTGGTAAAGAACAAAGTAAAAATATGCATTTATCTTCATCTTCTAGCTTTACATCTACATATGCTAACTGACTTAGAATCATATTAAAAGAATTCAAATGATTTGCAATAGAATCACCATCTTTCATCTATAAAGAATACAACTATCTTTTTAGATACAAATTATTAGTAAGACTTTTGGTTTGACAGATATCACCTATTCTCTTCCACAATTTATATGCAGTATTTTCTTCTAAAACATTCAAGAGAACAACATCAGCAAGACATAATCTTATGGTCCCTCTTTCCTTCGTATCAAGCTTAGCCTAATCCTCATCTGACATCTGTAGGTGACTTTGTCTCATTACCAACTGTGAGATGGGATTAGAAATAAAATAGCATAGACAAAGTGATAGCCAACACTACTAAGCTATTAAACCACACATCCAAACAAGAGAAAACAATGAAACATAAGGAAAATAAAACATTAAATCAAAATACTCCCCATGCTTGAACTTGAATCACTTCTCTTGCTCTCCTTCTTGTTATGCAACTTTTCCCTCAGATTTGTTGAAATACTAGTGCAAAACCTGCAAATGGTAGCAAGAAAGTTGGAGACAATTAGCTGTTAAAATGAAAATGTAGAAGGAAGGTGTTTTTATAGACAACCTTTCAAATGGACGGCTGGGATTAATCCTCTAGAAGGATTCCAAGATCAATGGTCCAGAATTGATGCACCAAGAATATGCTTTTCTTGGAGGAAGCATGACAGGCAGACATGTAGGGACATGCAGGCTATGACAGGGACATGCAAACTATGACATGAAATAATGACAAGGTATCTTTGACCAAGTGGAGGTGCATAAATTATTTATTCAAAATGGAGGAAAATGACAAGTGGCAAATAAATAATTTATCCAAATTATTTATTTAGATAAAATGACAAAAGGAGCATTTAATTAAATTAATCAATTTAATTAAATGGGGAGGTGGAAATTAGACATGGATAATTAATTTGAATTATTTATCCAAAAAAGAGGAATGAAACACAATTAAATAATTTTGACAATTATTTAATTATAGAAGAATAAAAGGTCAAATAATGATTATTATTATTATCTTACTATAGATGAAAGATAAATAATTAAATAAAAAATGATTTATTTAATTATTGAAGAAAGGGATATATTAGCGACACAATTAAATAATTTTAATTGATCAAGATAGAATAAAGATGAGATGGTGAATTAATTAAATAATTAAAAATTATTTAATTAATAGAGGAATGGAGTCAAACCTAATTGAATAATTAAAATTATTCAATTATCGAAGGACAATGACCATGAAAAATGATGCTCGCGGACTTAGGACATTTTTCAGTGTCTACACCAATAGCTAACCATTGATCTCTCTCTTCAAGGAGATCCTCCATTTTTTAGTTTCCACATCTCATAATTAGATCCATTAAATCTTTCAATATCTAAATGAGCATTAAAACTCATTGTAACAAACTTATTTTCCAAAATCAACAATAACACAATAGTAAAAGCTCCCACTACAGCCAAAAAACCTTCAAACTTTTAAGAGAAAGGCATCCCAAACTCTACCCAACCTCATCTCTGATACCAAATGTTGAAAATGGAGGTAATTATGTAGCTTAATACTTTATAAAACTATTGTAGCAGTAGATCTAATTAAGTATTCTTTGTTACAATATTTGTGTGGATGATTATCTATTTAGATTCATTTTACCATTTGTACAAGTAGACAAAAGATTGTAGAAGAATAAAACCAAAAGAAAGAAGTTACACAACATATATCGTGGAGAAACCCTTTCGGGAAAAAACTCCACCAAGAATCAATGTATTATTTAATCTCAGAATAAGATTATAATAATTCCAATCCTTGCTCGAGATGCTTCTTTTTCCTACAACAAATCTTCTTCACAACCTGCAATAAAAACTGATACAAACTCTCTTCAACTTGCTTGAGATTAATAGGCAATAATGAGCCTTGTAAACTCCAAAAATTTTACAATTACAAAGCACAATGCTTATCTCTCAAAACCTATTCCTATCTCTTGCAAGTAGAGTTCTACCGTGAAGAACAATGTCAAATCAACTCCATCCATTTGGCATCCCAAACTGAAGTCATAACTCAATGTTGATTTTGAAGATATCTTCTAAGCTTATCCTCAAAGTTGGCACCCAGGAATGGGCCCACTTAACTCAGTTTTATAAAATATCTTATCATGCAAAAGTGTTAACTTCAAGAATCCAACTTGGGCACCCAAGGTGGGTTCAAGTCAATCTTTGTTAACTGAAACATATCTCTCCACCATTCATGCAAGAATGATCATCCTGTGTTAACTGAAAGTAGTCACCTATTATCTGTCATGCAACTCAAGTCATTAGTCATGCATTCCAAGTTAACTGAAGTCAATTAGCATTCAACTGAAACTAATTGAAGATAATTGAACTGAACTGAATTGAGTTGATATTGAACTGAACTGAATTGAACTGATATTGAACTAAACTAAACTAAACTAAACTAAACTAAACTTCATGCATGTAAACAGCAATCCCTAACTTCTACAATCTTTACATTCATTATTGAAGTGCTATCTTTTACGCCAAACAGTTAACTTAACTCAAGGTGAGTTCCACCTTCCATGTGAGAGCCCAATGTGCTCCTATTATTTAGGAACTCATCTTGGACACCCTTACATGCTCCTATCATTTAGAATTAATTACAAATGTCAATTGACATGATTATTTCATTCAAAATTAATCTATTTCTAATCCTAGCGTTGGGGAACACTTTCCAAGGACTTAGGAGATACATGAAATAATGTTTAGGATTGCAATTAAATAGCATCCTATTCCCAACATTCTCCCACTTGACATTATACATTGCAATTATTCTAAACAATGAATCATTATTATAAATCAAGTACAAGACTTAAGGCCAATGGCCTTCTCGCACCAACTAATCAATCCATGCCAACTTTAAATGCAACCTGCATAATCATGAAGCTCCAAGCAAATGATTAAAACCAAAAGAACTTATCTGTTGGAACCGGTTTCATAAGATAATCAACAACATTAATTAAAATGTCAACTTTCCCAATTAATACCTTCCCACTCTCAACCATTTCTCGCACAATGTGATATTGAACATCAACATGCTTAGTACAAGCATGATACATAGTATTTTTGGCTAAACACATAGCACTCTAACTATCACATTCAAGTTTAACTTACTTGCAATTAAAACCAATACCTTTCCGAAGTCTCTGTATCCAAACTGCCTCTTTGGAGGCATGTGAAACCGCCGAGTGTGTTGAACTCACGTCCAAACAATGTGTAGGTTTCTCGGTCTTTACTATTGAAAAGGTTTTTCTTACAAGTAACCATTCCAACATATATCTCTTACCATAATAGAACTCAAGCCTCACCTATTTCTCCAAGTAACCAACCAATCCATGTCGAACTCCAAATGCAACATAGCACTATCATGAAGTAATCAACCAAATGATTAATGTACCCAATACTTTAGAGAACTACACAAGATCAATATCAAAGCTCCAATCATGAATCGGGAACATAAACATGACAACATGATCTAACCATCTCTTACTAGGAAATCACATGCACCATAACATATATACATCCCAATCTCAAGAGAACAAGTACCATGCCAAACTATAAATGCATATCAAGAGTAAACCATGACATAATAGCAACCACTCTAAACTAAGAAAAAACCATATCCCTAATCACATGAAGATAACCTTACCAATGATGCATCCACGTCACTGCCAACAACTCCCACTAAACCATGGTACGAGCTACACATGGCATCATGACTACCATCCTCCTCATGAAGATCACTCTTTAATATCAAGAAAAGAGTCATCACTAACATTTTTACATGAAATGATCAAAACATGATTACTGTCATCTGAGGATTCCTTTTCTAGAAGAATTTGAACTCTTTTTCTTGTACTTACAATCCTTCTTCACATGTCCTGGTTTACCACAGTTCCAAAACTTTACCTTACTTTGTCCTTCTGACTTACCCTTCCCTTCCTTGTCTCCATTAGGTTCCTTTTTCTCAGGCCTACCTTTTACAAACAAGGCATCTTGGATTTCCATTTTAGACTTCCTCCTCATTTCCTCTGATAGGAGAGTAGGAATTATATTACCCATCTTCAAATCTGCACCACTACAATTGATAGCAACAATTAGATTTTCCCAAGATTCTGGTAAAGAACAAAGTAATAATATGCATTTATCTCCATCTTCTAGCTTTACATCTACAAATGCTAACTGATTTAGAATAAAATTAAAAGCATTCAAATTATTTGCAATAGAATCACCATCTTTCATTTGTAAAGAATACAACTGTCTTTTCAGATACAACTTATTAGTAAGACTTTTGGTTTGATAGATATCACCTATTCTCCTCCACAACTTATATGCAGTAGTTTATTCTGAAACATTCAAGAGAACAACATCAACGAGACATAATCTTATGGTCCCTCTTTCCTTCTTATCAAACTTAGCCCAATCCTCATCTGACATCGTTGTAGGTGACTTTGTCTCATTACCAACAACTAACCACTGATCTCTCTCTTCAAGGAGATCCTCCATTTTTTATTTTCCACATCTCATAATTAGATCCATTGAATCTTTCAATATCTAAATGAGAATTAAAACTCATTGTAACAAACTTATTTTCCAAAATCAGCAATAACACAATAGTAAAATCTTCCACTACAACCAAAAAACCTTCAAACTTTTAAGAGAAAGGCATCCCAAACTCTACCCAACCTCAGCTCTGATACCAAATGTTGAAAATGAAGGTAATTATGTAGCTTAATACTTTATAAAACTATTGTAGTTGTAAATCTAATTAAGTATTCTTTGTTACAATTTCTTTGTGGATGATTATCTGTTTAGATTCATTTTACCATTTGTAGAAGTAGATAGAAGATTGTAGAAGAATAAGACTAGAAGAAAGAAATTACATAACATATACCATGGAGAAACCCTTTCGAGAAAAAACTCCACCGAGAATCAATGTATTGTTTAATTTCAAAATAACATTACAATAATTCTAATCCTTGTTGGAGATACTTCTTTTTCCTTCAACAAATCTTCTTCACAACCTGCAATAAAAATTGATACAAACTCTCTTCAACTTGCTTGAGATAATTAGTCAATAACGAGCCTTGTAAACTCCAAAAATTCTACAATTACAAAGCACAATGCTTATCTCACAAAACCTACGCCTATCTCTTACAAGTAGAGTTCTACCGTGAAGAACAATGTCAAATCAACTCCATCCATTTGGGCATCCCAAACTAAAGTCATAACTCAACGTTGATTCCAAAGATATCTTCTACGCTTATCCTCAAAGGTGTTGCCCAATAATGGGCCCACTTAACTCATCCTTATAAAATATTTTATCATGCAAAAGTGTTAGCTTTAAGAAGCCAACTTGGGCGCCCAAGGTGGGTCCAAGTCAACCTCTGTTAACTGAAACTGTAGACACCTAAATTTGGACACTTATATTTGTCCAAATTTTTCATTTTTCATCAAAATATCCCCTTATTTACATTAATTAAGTAATATTATTATTATTTAATTAATACCCCTAAAATCCTCTAAATTCCCAACTAAATACTCTTATTACTTATCATATCTTACCCCTTTATCCCCCTTTATCCTCAAAGAATTAAATAAATAATATATTTATTTAATTCCTCACATGTCACATCCTCCATCACTTTTTCTTAATTCTAATCCACCTCTAATCGCATCATTAGGGGTGTGCACATGTCTAATCCATGATTAGGATGTGTCACATCCTCCAACTTTTGCAAGTTGGCTTCTAATCTTCATTAGTCACCTTACTGTCCTCTAATCATTGATTAGCTAGTCTAATCAACCCCTTTAGTCAACTCTCTCCATCCCACAAGGAATTTTTTATTTGTGTTTGTCCTCCGAAGGTCCTTTTGAGGAATTTTTAATTCCTTTTTGTCTTCCCAAGGCCTTCTCATGGAATTATTAATTCCATTTATAGCCCCCATGTCCTTTCTAACGGAATTTTAAATTCCATTTTATTCATCCAAGGTTTCTAAGGAATAATAAATTCCTTTTATCATCCCCATGGACATTAAAAAGGAATTTTTAATTCCTTTAGTCAACTATTCATCTGAGCCCTTGATCTTTTTCCCTCTTTCAATCTCCACCGTCCATTTGATCTTCCTAGGCTAAATGACTAACACTTAGCCATTTTTGTATTCTCTGCCACCATTCTAACCCTAAGGATTCAAACACACCCTCTACCAAGCTCTCTCATTCTCCAACAACCCTAATCATTGTCAAGAATTTATCCTCTCCATCATACACTTTCATCTTGCATCCATAACCAAAACCCACCATCTTTGCATCCAAATCAAGCTACAACAATTCGCTATGCTACCGAAATCAATCTAGGAGCACACAAATCAAACTATCAACAAGGCCAACCAACAAATCAATTTGAGCAAGGTATAATCTTTATTTCATCTTTCTTTTGTTCAAGTTCAACTAGGCTTATCTTGAGGTGGTGTTTTGTGTATTTATCTTTTTGCATTTTCTTAGATTTTGTATCATTTAGGGTAGGAAAAACACTCTGCACACAAAAACATATCTCTCCACCATTCATGTGAGAATGATCATCCCCTGTTAACTGAAAGTAGTCACCTGTTATCTATCATGCAACTCAAGTCATTAGTCATGCATTCCAAATTAACTGAAGTCAACTAGCATTCAACTGAAACTAACTAATGATAACTGAACCATAACTGAACTAAATTGAACTGAACTGAATTGATTTGAACTGAATTGAATTGAACTTCATGCATGTAAACTTCAATTCCTAACTTCTAGGATCTTTACATGCATTATTGAAGTGTTATCTTTTACTCCAAACAATTAAATTAACTCAAGGTGAGTTCCACCTTCCATGTGAGTGCCCCATGTGCTCCTAATTTTTAGGAACTCATCTTGGAAACCCTCACATGCTCCTATCATTTAGAATTAATTACAAATGTCAATTAACATGATTATTTCATTCAAAATTAATCTCTTTATAATCCTAGTGTTGGGGAACACTTTCCAAGGACTTAGGAGATACATGGAATAATGTTTAGGATTGCAATTAAATGACATCCTATTCCCAATGATTTGCACGTTGGCTTTGTGTCAAATCTTGGGCTTTTCCCACTTTCGTTGTTTTGTAGCATGATGTGTTTGGACACTAGTGCGCTGCATAGACGTCCGCATGCCACACTAGCTTCTTGTGACATTTCAACGTTCAAACGACCACTTTTGAGCATGTTTGCCACTTGTCAGCTAATTTTGTCAGTGGTAACGTCTCGGGAGGCCTTGTAACCACTTGGGAAGCTTCTTCTTGGTCTTCTTCTCTCTTTAAATGAGGTTTTTTTTAATTCATTGTCACTTCTAGCTTCTCTCTAGCTTTGGTTCCTGCATTTTTCTCCTCTCTTGCTCTTTCTATCTTGCTTGCACAACTCCATACAACTTGTTATAGCAGTATCAAGCTTTCACAACTCGCTGCAACAACATTCTTACATCCTTACAATGATCTTTGCAGCTCTCTTGGCTCTTGCAGCTATCCTGCTCTCCGTCTTTGGCTTCCTTAAGCCTTGCATGCGATACCTCTCTTATCTTGTGTTTGCGAGCATTCAGATTTCACATATCCCCTATCTATTGCATCTCCATTTTGTGACAGGGGTTGTCCTCCTTGAGTGGAGATTGCTTTAATCACTCCTTTGTTCATTTCTCTCTATCTATTTGGTTGTTCATGGAGGCGGGAACACCAAAATGGGGGTTTGACTGAGGCAAAACCCTATACAACCCCAACACTTTCTCTGAATTTTATGCATGCAGGTATTAAAGACATTCATTTGCTTGAGGCTCCATTACTTGGGTTTTTTTGAGTGTCTTCTATCTCTCATCCTCTTCTACTTTATCATCTACTTTATTTTAGTTCTATCATATTCTGTTATTTTCCTGTACTCTAGAAGTTCTTATTAATTAGATCGCTAGTAGTCACTTTGTTGATTTTCGTGACAAACTTTCTTTCTGGTCCATACAAGACACCAACGTGCCTCTGGGACACCAGCGCATCACATTGTTGTCTATATGCCACACTGCTGTACTTTGGCCAAGAATTCGTTAGTTTTTCCAAAAAAACCCTTGTGATCTGCTCTTTCCAATTCTAGAAATTTTACTCTATTCCTTGAGGTATTTTAGGGAAATTCGCCCCATGGTAATCTCTTGAGAGACTCACGAGTAGTGAATCCCCCTACTCTACATGACCAAGAATAATTTAGGGCCTACAACAAGATGAGATCGTCCATCAAAACCACCTTCACCAAAAAATATATGGAAGCTTAGTGGAGGTATGGGTAGGAAATGGAAGTTTGGAGAAAGTAACATGAAGAATGCATTGCAAGAAAAATTGTTTCTAAGGAAGAATAGATGAAACAACTTACAACTAGGGCAAAACAAATCATACAGGAGACTAAAATAGTCCCTTAGGCTCTTCATTTTAAGGTTCCTAGTTTCAGACAAGAACTTCTTACAACAATGGATTAGTCTATGGAAAATGAGGTTTCTATGTTCAAAATTCCAAGTTTCAAGCAAGATAAACCTCCTGAATCTTTAGGTAAGCCTCCTAGATTCAAAATTCCAAGTTTTAGAAGTCTTTATACTTTGCAAGAGCCTATTCCTCTCCAAGAAGAACAAGAGGCCGTTGTTGTTTGTATAATTTATTAAATTGACAGAGAGTGCCATGTAGGTATGGAGGATGTTTCTTCATGCCCAATATTTAATCCTTTAGACTTTGATTCATCTGATTGATTTTCCCATGATTTTAATTAGGATAATGAAAACAAAATGCAAGGTTGCATGGTGAGAGTCTTTAATTGCAAAGGAAACATGCATGAAACCTATTAGGGATAAAATCAAATGGAAAGAAGGATGAGTATGATTCCTTTAAGACTCTTGTAGTTTAAATATACATGGAAAGGGAAGATAAACAAAATGATCAACACAAGATGAAAAGAAAGAAGGGAGTGATGAAAATGAAATGACAATCTTGTTTCAGGAACTTCCTTGTTTTGTTTATGAGAATGAGGATAACATGCTTATGTCTAAAAGGAAGCCAAGTGAGCTGAAACAACTTCCTACACTAAGGGGAGAGTTACAAAAATTTGTTTTAACGCCTTATGTTGTTATAATATGAGATACACATAGAGAATAAAGGAATAAATCAACAAGTACACATAAACAATATACACTAGATATACGTGGGGAAAACCCTTTTTCGGGTAAAAAAACCCACCCTCCAAAAGCACAATACTTCTATATTACTTCAAATAGGAGTTACAACATAGCCCAAGTATAAAGCTTCTACACAAGTGTTTCATCAAAAATACTTGTTCTAGAGTTAACCTGACAACACTTCATTAGTTGCAAACAAAACTATGCATTCTACAACTCAAGGCACTCAATAAATAGAGTGTTACAAGCATCAAGAAGCATCTAGAAGATGAGGAGCATCCAAATCCAAAGGCCACAGTATTCAATGCCTTAGACATGCATTTGGACACATGTGACATATTCCCTTACACCCTTGACAAGTGTCAAACATGCAAATAGTCTTCTTCCAGGCTTGGGCACCTAGAATATGCTAAAAATAGCTTATGACAGATGACTTACACATCTTACAACTGTCATAGAATTTTTCATAGATGACAACACTTACAGTTGTAAAAGAATCTATCATAACTAACTAAAAATAGTTGATTCTCTTACATCCTGTCATAACCCAACTTGGGTGCCAAATTTCACCCATTCATTCAAATATGCCTTATGACGCATCATAGAATCTATCATATGTCATAGATTCCAAAGTGGGATGCTATATCCACTTGGGATGATTATGAGTCATGCAGTCCAATAGGGATGCCACCTAGTTGATGGGTCCCTATTAATGACATGACACCATAGGCAATTAAATAATACAAATAAATACATTAAACTACAACAATTAAATCAATGTTAGGACTCTAGGTTGAGATACCTTAATACCAACATTCTCCCACTTGTTGAAGACCTACCAAGAGTCATACAAAATCATCTACTCAGGGACCCAAGGCCCATGGAATCAGAACATAATCTGAACTTCTTTGTGCTCATTGGTTTTGTCTATACATTTGCAACATTCACCAAAGTGTCAACCTTCTCTAGGTTCATCTTTCCATCTTCTACCATATCTCAAAAAAAATGATACTGAACATCAATGTGCTTTGTTGTGGCATGGAAGGTAGGATTCTTTACTAAACAAATTGCACTTTGATTGTCACAACGAACAGTAATTTGTCTTGCATCTAAACCAATATTAGAACACAATATCTTAAGCCAAATGGCTTCCTTTCATGCATGTGTGGCTGCCATAAACTCTGTCTTTGTTGTGGACAATGCAACTACAGCTTGCCGCTTACTCATCCAACAGATAGCACCACCAAACATCATAAACACATAACCACTGGTGGATCTTCTACTGTTAATGTCACCTACCCAATCTGAATCCACGTATCCTCGAATGCTCACATAATGCTGAAGTCTAGTAGGATAACCATGAAAAAACAAGGCATACTCAGGAGTACCACGTAAATATATGAAAACTCTCTTAATTACATCCCAATGCACCCGTCCAAGATTAGCCATAAAACAGATAAGGACTCCCACCGCTTGGGTAATGTTTGGTCTCGTACACACCATTGCATACATTAGATAGCCAACTACACTTGTATATGGTACTTTGGTCATATCCTCCGTCTCAGTGGGAGATTTTGGACAATCATTCATAGAAAGCTTCGTTCCTTGCATCATAGGGACAACTAATTGTTTGGTTGTGACATGTATATCTCTTCCTCCAAATCATCATGAAGGAATGTTGTCTTCACATCCATCTATTTCACTTCTAAGTCATACACTGTTGCAAGTGACAAGAGAAGCTAGATAGATGTCAACTTCACTACAGGAGAGAATATCTCCCCATAATCAATTCCCTCCACCTGGAATATCCCTTAGCAACCAACTATGCCTTATACTTCTCAATACTACTATCAGGACCACATTTTTTCTTGAAAACCCATTTACAACCAATAAGTTTATGTCCAGCAAGCAAAGATACCAAATCCCAAGTTTTATTTTTCTTTAATGAAGCTATCTCTTCATCCATGGCTTGCACTAAGGAATCTGAATCATTCATACTCATAGCCTCTCAAATAGTCCTAGGCTCATTAGTATTAGTAATCAAGGAAAAAATGCAACTGGAATCCAATAATGAATACCCAAACGTTTTTGGTTGCCACCTAACTCATGTAGATCTCCTCAAAGGTTGAGGTTGAGGTTCTCCTTCTTCTTCAGAACTTTCAGAGCTACTTGAGCTCTCCTCATCATCAAGTCTAGTAGGAGTACTTGGTTCTTCTTTCTTCAGAGTAGGTGGAATGTGCACTACCTCCTTCTATTTCTCCTCTTTCTCTAGTTGTAGATCAACAGAGGAAGGTTTCATCTCTTTGAAGATCACACTTTTGCTGTAGAGAACCTTTTGTGCTTCTGGATCCAAAAGCTTGTACCCTTTCACACTGACACCATAGCTGATAAAGATACACTTAACAACCTTATTCTCCAATTTAGACGTTTTCTCAATCGAAACATGAGCATAAGCTTCACAACCAAATACTTTGAGATGTCTCATCGAAGGCTTTTTACCAGACCACGCCTCCATGGGTGTCTTTCCAACAAGCACTGATGTAGGAGATCTATTGTTCAAATAACATTCAGTGGCTACTACTTCAGCCCAAAAATTTTGTTCAAGGCTAGCACCACTCAACATACTCCTAGGCCTCTCCATCGATGTTCTATTCATCCTCTCTGCAACTCCATTTTGCTATGGAGTGTTGGGAGTTTCCTTAAGTATCTCAATCCTGTGCTCTTTATAGAACTTGTCAAACTCTACGGAACAAAACTCACCACCATTATCAGTCCTCAAACACTTAATCTTTCTGCTAGTTTGATTTTCTACCAAGGCCTTAAACTCCTTAAATCAACTAAAGACTTCAACTTTAATTCTAAGGAAATAAACAAATGTCCTTCTGTAATATAGGGGGGTTCACTACTCACGAGTTCTCTTCGTTCAGAGAGCCTCATGAGGCGAACTTCCCTATATTACCTCAATGGAACAACAACGAAAGTTTCATATTTTGAAAGAGCAGGTCACAGAAATTTTCTGGACAAACTATCAAGCTCTTGGCCAAAGGACGACAGCACAAAATACAAATGACAACACAATGCGTTGGTGTCTCAGAGGTGCGCTAGCATCTCATAGGGACCAGAAAGTGAGAATGTCTCAGAAAATGGCTAAGTGACGACTTACACTCTAATTATTGAGAACTTCTAGAATGCAAGGAAGCAACAAGAAGTAATAAGACTGAAAGGAAGTGAAATAGAGATGATAAAGATAAGGAGAAAAAAGGAAATACTTACGACTGTGTGAGTGATGAAGCTTCCAACTTGTGAGTGTCTTCAATACCTGCACATAAGAGGAAGAGAGAAATTGTTGGGTGGCTGTATAGGGGCCTGCCTCAGTCAGACCCTATTTTGGTGTTCCCACCTCCACGAATAGCCAGATAGATAGAGAGAAAAGTAGAAATGAAGTAAAGATCACTTAAACCACTACAAAATAGTGTTATGCTACTCAACCAAGTAATAGAGGAGAGGAGTGAAAGCTTACCACCTCTACCAAGAGAACTCAAGGCTAATGGGGGAGAAAATGAGAGGAACTCAAGCCTCTGCTGCAATGGTGTTTTGTTCCACACTTGCTCTATTGAAGTGGTGGAGTGTTGATGTTGCTGCAATGGAGTGTAAAGTGTTTGGAGATTGAGGAGATGGTGAAGAAGCTGCTTAGAGCTTGTTAAGAGACTATGAAGCTTGTGAATGAAGTGGAGAAGCTCTTAGAGTGATGTGAAGGGATGTGTAGAAGATGGAAGAAGATCTGAAGAGATGGTAGAAGAGTTGAAATGCTTGTTCAAAGGATGAATTTGAAGAAAAGATGAAGAGAAACAACCATATTCGGGTTGGTCGGCTGAGGAGGGCATTACAAATCGACCCCCAATGGGAAGTGTAACGCCTCTGCAAGCTCCAAATGCGGGAATCTATCAGGGACGTAAGCGCACCACTCAGACGCCTCCATCGATGCTCAAAACAGGTGCCAAGTGTGATGAAAGCAACGGGCTTAGGTGGAATTAAGCCTCTGAACTTGGTTTTCTAAGGTGGATAAAGGCAAAAAGAGGAATTTTCACATGGGGTGCAAATTCGCTCTTATACATTTTTCCCCCACTTTAGTGAGCACGAACACTGATGAGTGCTCGGTAAAGTAGATCAAGAAGAAAGTAGGGTTAGAAAAGTATACCTAAATCATCGAGGAAGCAGTACTCAGTCTAGCATACCTGAAGGTGTAGGAGATGTGGACTCCATAGCTGCTCAGAATTATGGAGTTGGAACAAAGCATCTTACAAGCCCACAGACCTGCAAGGAGGCAACCCCCAAGATCTCTCGCATGGAGGAAGCCTCAAGGAAGCAGACTCCGCAAAGTCAGGAAGCGGTGACACGTCTACCCGTAGATAAAACATGTCTGAAGCGGTGACATGTCTACCCACAGATAGAACATGTCAAAAGCGGTGACATGTCTACCCACAAATAGAACATGTCTAAAGTGATGACATGTCTACCCACAGATAGAACATGTCAAAAGTGGCGACATGTCTACACGTAGATAGAACATGTCAAAAGCGGCGACATGTCTACCCGCAGATAGAACATGTCAAAAGCGGCGACATGTCTACCCGTAGATAGAACATGTCAAAAAGTGGTCAGTCACGTAGACCGTAAAACTTTCAAAGGTGTCCCTCAGGAACCCTTCAAAAGGAGAGGGGTCCACTCAAGGGATGATCTATTTGAAAGGTGAGGTCTAGTCAGGCTGCCCCCAAGCTAGATGCAAAAGACATGAAATAGGTCTAGTCGGGCTGCCCCCAAGCTAGACACAAAGAATTTACTCAGAAGAAAGGCTTTCAAAGAGGTCCCTAGGGAACCCTTCAAAAGAGAAAATGGGTCCACTCAAGGGATGCTTCATTTGAAAGACATGGATAAGAGAAGGGGTCCTTAAGAAGGACGCACATCTTCAAAACAAGTTATCACTGCCCCCAATGTACAAGGGAGGAGAACCATGCAAAATACTTAGAACAAGATAGAGGTAAACCTTGATATCACTTGTCAAGCAAAGAAAAGGTAGGTGCATCAATCAAATGGGAGTTTGATGGCACCTGAATCAAGAAGTTGTATTTTATCCTTCAAGGTTTTACATTCACTAGTGAAATGACCAAGCACTCAATGGTATGCATAGAAGGAATGTTTTCCTTCATCGTGTTTATGAATTTTATTATGTGTAGGAGAGGGAAGAGTGATTAAGCAGGCTTTTAGAAGTTGCAACAAAACACGCTTTGGCTTAGATAAAGGACGAGGAGCGGGAAGCAACCTTTTCCCTTGTGGAGAAAGGTCTGACTTCTCACAAGAAGAGGATGAGAAGGTAGCAGATGATGGAGGATCTACATGGAGAGTATTATTCCGACAAACGGGATCATACTCCTCTACGAGATCATCATCATCCTTCTTGATAGGACTACCAGAGTTAAATTCTTTAACATAAGTGTGATCATCTTCCTCAGAAGAAGGATCAACACCAAGAACATTACAGTTTGCATTCACCTTACCTCACGATACAAAAGAGTGATCATCTTCAATAACGGGTTTGGGTGATGTTGTCAAAAGTTCTAAGTGGATCGGGTCGACTTTATATTCCTGGATGAAGGAATCTATAAAGTCTAAAGAACCCCAATCATCACCAAGACATGCATTCCTTTAAGAAGAGGTAGGAGGAGCACACTTAGGGCTCCTTGCTTCATAAGGATTTTCCTTAGGGACATCTATCTCGAGAGTATTCTTTATAGAGGGTACTACTTGAGTAAACATCGAAACACTAGAAGACATTGAAGGAATAAAAGTGGGCACAACCAAAGCTCGACTGACAACTACCATTTCACATAAGTGCATAACATTAGGGTTAGCCTTGACTATGACTATTTTATTGTTACAAATGAATTTAATGGATTTATGTAAGGTAGACGGGACTACACCCATAGCATGAATCCATGGTTTACCAAGGAGAAGGTTATAAGGCAACTTCTTAGACATAACATATACAAGGGTAGGTAAAGTAACGGGTCCAAGCTACAAAGGTAATACTATCGTACCTAGAGCTTGTCGCACAACATTATCAAACCCATGAATAACAACAAAAGAAGTATTAAGAGAAAATGAGTCAATATTAATCTTAGGAAATAGATCAATACTACACACATTGAGCGTCGAACCGGCATCAAGGAGAGTAAGTCTAATGTTGATATTATTAATATTGACTATAATCATTAGATGGTCTGCTTGCTTCTGTACTTCCAGAGGCAGGAGCTACTGCAGATAGAATGTGATATTCGACGAATCTGCAAGAATATATGCCATCAACACATCAACATTCGTCAGCCTAATGGAAGAAGGCAAGAGGATCTTTTGCAAGGCTTCCTGAAGCATACCTTGATAAACCGGAGTAGACTGAAGCAAGTCCCACAGTGAGATCTTAGCCGAAGTAACTTGGAGTTGCTCTACAAGATCATAATCACTAGGTGCTTTAGTTGTAGGTTTAGGTGCTTGAGGAATGCTAGGTTGTTTATTCATATTATTCTCATAAGTATGGGCTACCACTCTATGAGATGGAGCCTTAGGAAAATTAGGAGAGTTACTATCAAATGGAACACCATCAATAGAAAAAACCCTTTTAGGGGAAGGACTAGCTAGAGTCACGTAAATGATCGGTCTCTTAGGCCTTTGAGGGGCAACGGAGACGTAGATCACATTTAGTGAATCATCACAACTAGTAGAACAATTATTTGAATACATATTCTCAACATCAATCTAGGGAGAATCAGATGTGGAAGGAGATTCATCATTCACTAACACATCATTTCTCGAGGAGAGTGCATCAGAACAAAGATGAGATTCATCATTCACAAATGCAATGTTTGCAAAAGAGAGTGCATTGGAAGGTATAAGAGAATCATCATTCACAAATGCAACATCTTTAGAAGAGAGTGCATTGGAATGAAGGGTAGATCCATCATTCACAAATACATCATCTCTTGGAGAGAGTGCATTGGAATGAATAGTAGGTAGAGTAACATTAAGAAAGGTATCAATGATCTCATCTTCTTGCAACAAAATATTCCCCGAAGCAAGAGGAATCTCATGAGAAGGATCATAGATACCAAGTGACATAGACAAAGCCAAGTCACCATTATATGCATGAAATGGAATATCATTAACATTTTGAACAAGACTAGATACAAAACTAATAAAAGATATAAAATCCATTCTAATTTTTTTGGTATTTTCTATGTTCTAGTAATTCGTGTTTTCGGAGGTCTCCGAAGCAGAATTTGAGGTCAGAACTTGCGTCGGTCCCTAAAATTTAATTGCTGAAGACACTTATATTTTAGGGATTGAACTAATTCTCTAGGAGACCTTTCCAATGGTGCAAACGGTTCTGAATTTTGAGCACCAAGTCAAAAGTTATGACCCGACCGAGTAGGGGTAAATAAATTCCTAGTTTTTTGAAGAACACTGTTCTTCACATCGGGTTCACCAAAATGTAATATAGGGGGATTCACTACTCATGAGTTCTCTTCGTTCAGAGAACCTCATGAGGCAAACTGCCCTATACTACCTCAATGGAACAACAATGGAAGTTTCAGATTTTGAAAGAGCAGGTCACGGGGATTTTCTGGACAAACTATCAAGCTCTCGACCAAAGGACAATAGCATAGAATACGAACGACAACGCGGCACGCTGGCTTCTCGGAGGTGCACTAGCATCTCGTAGGGACCATAAAGCGAGAATGTCTCAGAAAATGGCTAAGTGACGACTTACATTCTTATTACTAAGAACTTCTAGAATGCAAGGAAGCAACAAGAAGTAATAAAACTGAAACGAAGTGAAATAGAGACGATAAAGATAAGGAGAAGAAAGGAAATACTTACGACCGTGTGAGTGATGAAGCTTCCAACTCGTGAGTGTCTTCAATACCTGCACACAAGAGGAAGAGAGAAATTGTTTGGTGGCTGTATAGGGGCCTGCCTCAGTCAGACCCTGTTTTGGTGTTCCCACCTCCACGGACAACCAGATAGATAGAGAGAAAAGTAGAAATGAAGTAAAGATCACTTAAAGCACTACAAAATAGTGTTATGCTATTCAACCAAGTAATAGAGGAGAGGAGTGAAAGCTTACCACCTCCACCAAGAGCACTCAAGGATAATGGGGGAGAAAATGAGAGGAACTCAAGCCTCTACTGCAATGGTGTTTTGTTCCACACTTGCTCTATTAAAGTGGTGGAGTGTTGATGTTGTTGCAATGGAGTGTAAAGTGTTCGGAGATTGAGGAGATGGTGAAGAAGCTGCTTAGAGCTTGTGAAGAGACTATGAATCTTGTGAATGAAGTGGAGAAGCTCTTAGAGAGATGTGAAGGGATGTGTAGAAGATGGAAGAAGATCTGAAGAGATGGTAGAAGAGCTAAAATGCTTGTTCAAAGGATGAATTTGAAGAAGATATGAAGAGAAAAAACCATATTTGGGTTGGTTGGCCAAGGAGGGTGTTACAAATCAACCCCCAATGGGAAGTGTAATGCCTCTATAGGCTCTAGGCGTGGGAATCTGTCAGGGACGTAAGTGCGCCGCACATACATCTGTGTGCCTCGCGGGCATCCCCGATAGAAACGTCTCCACCGACGCTCAAAACAGGCATCAAGTGTGATGAAAGTAGCAGGATTAGGTGGAATTAAGCCTTCGAACTTGGTTTTCTAAGGTGGATAAAGGCAAAAAGGAGAATTTGCACATGGGGTGCAAATTCGCTCTTATACACCTACTGTAATCATCTATGAAAGAAACAAAATATACAGATTTTGATAATGAAGGAACATTTATAGGACCAAAAACATCTGAATGTACATAATCCAAGATCCTAGAAGACTTGTGAGAACTAGAGTAAAAAGAAACATGGTGTTGTTTTCCATATACACAATGTTCACAAAAGTTGAACTCAAGATTACAATCATCAAGGCCTTCAACAAGGCTCTTATTTTTCAAGGTTCTAAGACCCTTCTCACCAATGTGACCAAGTCGTTAGTGCCATATCATTGTCTTCTCTGCATGAAGCTTCATTTCCATAGAATGAGCACTCTTAGGTACCCAAAATGCATGACCATCGGATGTAGTTGCAACACATTTCTCTACACAATTTGATGGTGAGGATGAAGAATCCAAAGTTCTCTTCTTCGGTACACCAGAAGAACTATTACACTATACATTACATGCATCAAGTTGAAAGAAAGTGCCAATATGAACACCCTTAGCCAACACCATAGCTCCTCTTGTCATCTTGCATCCTCCACTAGAGAAAACAACTTGCACTCTCAAATCATTCAATTTACTCACAGAAAGCAGGTTTCATGCCAAACCCAAAATATGCAAGACACCATTAATCCCCTTCACTCTTCCATCAAGAAATCTGATTTTGACTCTTCCACGACCAATAATCTTTAGGTGAGAGTCATCACCTAGGTAAACCTCTCCACCATCAAACTCTTCATACTTCGAGAACCAATCTCTATGAGAAGTCACATGAAAGGATGCACCTGAATCTATCAGCCACACATCATATGATGCATGGACTGCCAAGGCTACAATAAATGCTTCTCCATCATCTTGGGATGATTTCTCATATTTAGAATCAGATAAAGACTTGTTTTTCTTCTTCTTCTTCTTCTTCTCCTTCTTGCAATCTTTCCGAATGTGACCAACTTCACCACAATTCCAACATTTTGCCTTGGAATTTTTACTAGGAGACTTTAATCTCCCTGGAGACTTTGAATTAGATTTCTTGTCTTTCCTTTTGCTTCTCTCTTTTGGTCTACCATGGATTGCAAGGACCTCCTTGGTCATCTCAAAATAATTCCTTCACATCTCCTTAGATAGTAATGAGGCAACAACCTCATCCATCTTAAAGGTGGAAGTTGTGCTTCCAATAGCCATTACTAGGTGATCCCAAGAGTTCGACAATGAACACAAAAGGAGCATGCAATGGTCTTGTTCATCTATTTTTTCTCCAATAGAACCTAAGTATGCAACTAACATGTTAAATGCATTTAGATGATCTGCTACGGACCCTCCATCTTCCATTTTCATAGAATGCATCTTCTTTCTCAAGAAAAGCTCATTTACCAAGGATTTAGCCTTCAAACATAGAATTTTGTTGCCACAGGGTTTTAAGACCTAGGGCAACAAGCTTCTATACTTCACATTCAAGGATGACCTTAGAGATCTCAATCCAGTGAAGAATGGAAGGAGAGATTTGACAATAGGGTATCCTAGGGTAAGAATTCATATTACAAGAGGGGTTCACCACCAAGTTTAAACTTGGAAAAGATAATGACATGCAAGATGAAATGCAAAACCTAGTTTGATGCAATGCTTAACTAAATGACTTGGAAATGCAAACAAAGCAGAATGTAAAAATGTAAAATAGAAAGTGTGCACCTGGAAACTTGTCGGAGATGGAATGGAGCTCTAAAATCCTAAAAAATCTGATTTGCTGGCCTAGTGGGACTCATTCGCCATTATGGGCGAATCAATCCCAGATCTAGGTCTTTGCACAAGATCAGGTTTTAGCCAAATGGGTATCTAAATCTGTAGAGATCTTTGAAAAACTCATACAGTGGGACTCATTCACCACAACTGGGGGATCAATCTCGTTTTGTCGTAAAGTGTCCTAGGTAGGAGCAGAATCTTGAACTAAAACTTTGCAAGCCTCTGATGATG
Organism: Sequoia sempervirens; assembly: GCA_007258455.2. Classification (NCBI taxonomy): domain Eukaryota; kingdom Viridiplantae; phylum Streptophyta; class Pinopsida; order Cupressales; family Cupressaceae; genus Sequoia; species Sequoia sempervirens. The sequence continues at coordinate 2,494,899 of VDFB02000019.1, read as the reverse complement.
GATAAAATAAGCACTTTCCTACCGATTTCATGCAAATTGAATGGATATTTTGCCCTGGATTGAGTTTTTGTGAGTCTTGAAAAAATTTCATGACAACTTCGACAACATTTGCAACTCTGTCATTTTGGTGCTTTTGAAGGCTTCAAATCCACTTTTCTTCAACTACAAACCTACAATCACACATTAAAGAGGGGGAAACTTGTTGATTGTTAGGGAATGGGGGTTTGCCATGGTCAAACCCCTTTTAGGTAATTAAACAAAATGATGAAATAAGATAATGAAGCATGAAACATGAAACAATGCAATTAGGAACTTGCCATGATGATGGATCTTGAATTGCTGCAACAATTGATGAAGAATTCTGCTTTTGAATGTCCTTGAATTCTCTTGTGAACTCAACTTGCTATTAAGAATGTTCTCACAAAATTCTTAGGTGAAAATAAATGAAAGAACCTTGTATTTATACTTAATTATGTAAGAATTCCTGAAATTACAACACTACAAGCTGACATCAAATCTAGGAGAATAAAATCCTGCCAAGAATTTGAATGAAATTTAATTTTTGGCCACATGAGACTCATTCATCCAAGATGAAAAATGAGTCCCATTTGACATAATGTATGGGACCAAAAATCAAAAGTGCTTAGAAAGGTGTAAAAACAGGTTTGGGACCAAAAAAATCTAGGTGGGACTCATTTGCCCAAGGTGGCGAATGAGTCCCAGACACTAAATCTGGGCCACATAAACCAATAACACCTGAATTATGATTAGTTACTGATTGGTGTCGGGATTATCCTTGAAAAGATGAAATAAATGAGGCTTGTGGATGCAAATTGGGGCTATTTAAAGGATAATAAATCCCAATTATTAATGACAAGCCTATAGAAATGTGAAAGTGTGTTACAACACTTTACAACACTCCAAATAAGGAAAGATTAAGGTTGATTATGATTTAAAAATAGGTTATTATTTTGATAAAACCCTAGAAAAGTGTGAAAGTGGGTCATAACACTTTAGTAAGGCACCATTAAATTCCAGTAGTTCACAAGGGCCCAAGACCTAATTTGAATGTGTTATCCACATTACAACACTAAATAAAGACAACATTAAGCCAAAATCCACAAGGAGGACCCAAACGAGTGTAAAAATGTCAAGGGACCCATTTTTCGATAGTACAAGCATGATAGACATCACCAAGCTTCTTCCACAGAGAAGCAAATTTTTTCTCTTCTTGGACATTTAGGAGGTGGAATTAACCAAATAGAGTCTAATAAGACCCTTGGCTTTCCTATCCATGAGATCCCAATCCTCTTGTTTCATGCTTGATGGTTTGGTTCTAGAAATAGCAACCCATAGATCATGGTCTATGAGCATGTCTTCAATTTTGAGCTTCCACAACTCAAAATTACCACTATTAAATTTTTCCATCTCAATCCTCCCAGATGTGCCTGTCGTCTCTTTCCTACAACAAGGTTATGAAATACACACTTCTACAAAACTCCCACTAAAACAAAGATTAGCTCAAAAAACCCTTCTACCCAATAAAGAAACCAAGGCTGGCCAGGATCTGATACCAACTGAAAGGAAGTCGGGTGAGTGAAAACAACTTCCTACACTAATCTAAGTAGGGGAGAGTTACAAAAATTTTATTTTAACACCTTACGTTGTTACAATATGAGATACACATAGAGAACAATGGAATAAATCATCAAGTACACATAAACAATATACACTAGATATATGTGGGGGAAACCATTTCGGGTAAAAAACCCCACCCTCCAAAAGCACAACACTTCTATATTAATTCAAATAGGAGTTACAACATAGCCCAAGTACAAAGCTTCTACACAAGTGCTTCATCAGAGACACCTATTTTAGAGTTAACCTGACAACACTTCGTTACCTGCAAACAAAACTATGCATTCTACAACTCAAGGCACTCAATAAATAGAGTGTTACAAGCTTCAAGAAGCATCTAGAAGATGAGGGGCATCCAAATCCAAAGAGAACAATATTCAATGCCTTAGACATGCATTTGGACACGTGACATATTCCCTTACACCCCTGACAAGTACCAAACATGCAAACAATCTTCTTCCAAGCTTGGGTGCCTAGAATATGCTAAAAATAGCTTATGACAAATTCCTTACAGACCTTACAACTATCATAGAATCTTTCATAGCTGACAACGCTTATTGATGTAATAGAATCTGTCATAACTGACTAAAAATAGCTAATTCTCTTACATCCTATCATAACCCAACTTGGGTGCCAACTTTCACCCATGCATTCAAAGATGCCTTATGACATGTCATGGAATCTATCATATGTTATAGATTCCAAAGTGGGACACCTATGTCCACTTGGGATGATTATGTGTTATCTAGTCACCTCCAACGGGGATGCCACCCTGTCGGTGGGTCCCAATTAATGACACGACACCACAGGAAATTAAATAATACAAATAAATACATTAAATTACAATAATTAAATCAATGTTAGGACTCTAAGGTTGAGACACCTTAAACCCAACAATGTCAACATTAGCAAAAATTTTGGAGTAGTAGGAGGATGCACGTAATCTTGATAAGTTGTTGGTCTATAAAGAAGAAAACAAGGAGAACCTTGTTCTTAAAAGTGGAAAGATTGACATACATGAGGAGAATAAGTTGGAAAATGATGAAGACATTTTATCAAATATCATAGAATATTTCTACTCAATTCTTGATGTCAAATCAACACCTTCCAAATAAGAATATTGTGAGGAGAAAAAATATAGGGAAGAAGTCCATGTGCTTCCAAATGAATAACTACCACTAGCCCTTGTTGACCAACCAAAAATTAAAAGGGTGGCACTTGAACATCAGTTTATTGTTGGTTGTTCAAACCCGCCACCTTTAATAGGATGCCCCGTTAGGATTGTATCCAACAAGAGATCAACAAGTCACCTTGGGTCATGCTTATTTCTAAGCATGAGGATGAAAATAAAAAAGAGAAAGTCTCACTTTCCCATTCGATTCAAGAAGATTATTTTCACAGTCAACTTAGATGGGTAAGTTTCCTTGTTTTAAACCTTTGGGAGACATTTCAATAGTCTTTGGAATGCCTATTAAATTTTATTTTCTAATTAGTTTCCCATGAACATGTGAAGTATTCTTATTTGATCAAAAAATATAACTACTTTGATAAGACAATCAATGGATTTGTTTAATTTCCCTTCTTTGTTGATTAGTTTAGGTTATGTTAGATTAATTTCATTTTCCTCCAAGCGTTGTTGCATATTTTTTGCATTTTATTTTGTTGTGTTATGAGGAAAGTCTATTTTAGTTGTTGTAATTCCCCTTGACTCTGTTTCCCAATGGATGCTTAAGGCCATTGGTTCTCCAATGCTTAGGATGCAAGAGGTCACCAAATATGTTAGCAATTTTTGTGCTCCCCTTGTCTTGCCTTAACCAAAACCCAAGTTGTAGATTTCCCAAAATTAGGCTAAGTGCCTTATTTTTGTGTTTTCCAACTAATAGTATGCCCAAATGGGTGTCCAAGATTGCATGTTTGATGAGGTTTGGATCAAAATTGGACAAGTTATGGCCAATCAGAGTTTTTTGTGGTTTGCTAAACCACCTTCGGCTCTAATAGAGGTTCTTTGAACCAAGGTTGAAGCCAATAGAGGTTTTTGGAACTTGTTTAACCTCTAATTAAGTTTTAAGTTCTATGTGGAGTTTGATCACCGACAAAAGAAGTGGTAATTTTGAAGAAAAGGATGGAAAGTGATGAAACTTAAAGGAAAAGTAACTAAGTATTATGTCAAAAAAATTGGTGGTTTTCAGAACCACCGTCGGCTTGGATAGGGGTTCATAGAACCTCTCGTTTCTCCAAAAAGGTACTAAGGTTCTTTGTGAGGGTAGCTAAGTAAGTAAAGGTTTAATTTTGACATCTCTTTGAGGTTTCAAAACCTCTATCATCCACCGATGAGGTTCTCAAAACCTCATTGCGTGTCGAAAAGTTTCATGAAACTTATCATTCACCAAGGAGGAAGAAGAAAATAAATCAAAAAAAAAGTTCAACATTTAAATTGTAGGTGGTTCTAAGAACCATCATCAACTATGACAGAGGTTTCCAAAACCTCTCCAACCTCCAAAAAGGTATATATTAAGCCACATACCCAATGCCCATCCCCTGTCGAAGGAAGCTTTGAACGCCTAAGTGTGGTCTTTTGGGATTTCACACTTTCGCTTATTTACTTGCCGCCTTGCTATCACTATCAACCCTGAAATATTCCTCATTACTTTTGAAGAATCTGCTAAGGTATTTTCCTTTTTTAGATTTTGGGGTTTTAGTACTCTCCTTGCCCACTTACCACTTTCAACCCATTCCCATAGATGTCCCCCAAATACTTGATGCCCAAATTCTCCGGTTTGCAATTCGCCCAAGTCCTTTTCATCGATTTTCAATCTTTGGATTTTATTTTTAGGCTCTTTCCTTTTTTGGAGCATGTGTTAAGAATCATTCTAGATCCTCAATTTTCAACTTCTCCCTTTCACCCCACATTCTTCCAAAATCTTTCGCTAGATATTTAGATTGTGTTACCCATCTTCCTCTCCCTCAGCAAGTGATAAGCCTGAAACCCGATGTCCAACATATTTCTTTTCTTTGAGGTTCCAAGACCAAGAGTACTCTTCTTTCTAACTTTTTGACAAGAATGTCCTAGTAGGCCCGATGCTCGACATCTGATAAAGGTGGCCTTTCAAGGTTACAAATGATTTAATGTAAATTATTTATTAGTTTAATGGTCGGCTCGGCCCCGAAACTATGATGATACTCTCGAGAAGCATGTCTTCGACTCAAAAACACCATTAATGCTTAGCGACTCATCTTAAATGTCCAATATTAGCTTCTAAGGCTACAAAAATGGAATTTTATGCATTTGAACATAGATCTTGGAGGATTAGCTACAAGCATCCCTTTTGTCAAGATTTCTATGCCTAGATCATGGATTTTGTGGGTGATCTTTATTTTTCTAGCACTCAAACTTAGAAGTCATCAATGATGGTGTGTGGTGGAGACTCAAAGACATTTTGCCTTGCCTACTTGGTTTCCCATATTTGATTCAAGTGGACACATGTTTGTACATGATTTTTTAGGTCGTGGTTAGGATTTCCTTCCTAGTCACATGCATTATCTTCCTATAGATGGATTAAAGGTTGTTAAGATTCATTGTAAAAGGAAGTTCATTTGTTTTCTTCGTGAGAGCTCTACATTTTTTGCAACTCTTTTTTTGTAAAACAAATTCCTTGCCTCTAGACCAATAAAGATTATTATTTTCACCTCTTCTCACTTCTTGCACTCTATGTCAATGTTACTTACTTTTGTGTTTGAATGATATTTTATTATCTGCTATGTCTATATGCCATGTTAAACTTGTTTGTAGGAGCTTACTGTGGATGTATCTCTCCCATTTTAACATTTGTCAAGCCCTAACCTCCATACACACCTCTAGGAGTCAATAGAATAAAGACCTATGTAAGTTCTATTGGAAAATTTCATTAATTCCCTATGCTGTAGTGGGTAGGAAAAAACTCATTTTAATCTAGGTGCATCACCACCTTTTCTTTCTCATGCATTCCTTCTTACCCCTTTCCCTAGAAATTAGTAGAATAGGATTAGTTATAGGTTTTTATAATGTTGGGTTGGTCCAACACTTTCGCATCTAAGTTAGACAGGAAGCTAACCTTCTTCAGAGGTTTGGTCTCATTTGCAAGGTTCCACGCCTTGATATCATTCCCAAGTTTCAATAGAATGTTAAACAAGTTCAACATGGTGTGATTTTTATTGACAATTTTTGGCACACCCGGTGGGATAGGTTTAGTGAGCCTTAATTCATTTTGCTAAGAAGATTGGTTTATATACCTATACATAATTTCTTCTACTCATATTGTGATGCTTTATAACATTATCTAGTCTTATGTTTCTCCTATTTTTATATTTAGATTCTTAATGGTCTCTTCCCCTCCTTCCTTCCATTTTTTTCTTTCCTTTGTCCCTTTTTTGGCTTTAGTAGTTTTATTTTCCAAATCTTACCTTATGCCTTAAATTGTGTGTAGCCTTCCCTTCCCCCCCTCTCTTTTTAACTTTTCTTGGTCTACAACCAATGATTTTTTCCTTCAACTCTCTATTATCCTAATGATGGATCACAAAGTGTGATCTAAAATGTTGACGCTAAAAAAATCTTACACAATTGAATCCAAAAATGGCATGTGCTATTTACTATGTAATGTAAAAATGTGACGTCTTTAATGTAGAATTGTGTCTACATTATATTGTCTCAAATTTCACTTGTTTAAATTATTACTTATTTTAAAATAATATTAGGGACCCAATTAACATTTGACCTACTACTAACATATCTATCTTAAAAATATATATGTAAAAAATATTCAATATAATTTTGGACTTGCAAACAACTATTTTAACTAGATTTGTGATTTAAATAGAATAAGTGGTTCGAAAATACTCTCTCGACATCTTTTACTTATTTTAAAAAAAATATTTCCTTGATAAGATAACAATGAATGATACCCTCATGTATACACTTTAGACCTCACTGATATATGAGACAAACAAGATGACCGAGATCCTCTTCTTCCTACCTTTCCTCATTAGATAGAAGAATTTGGGGTCAATTTTATTTTTGGGGTTTCTCCATTTGAGATTGCATCAATTGATATTGATTCAACTTAAGGGTAGGTCCCATGCAACTGCGTGGCTTATTTTGGCTAACTCAAATTTTTAAGGAGCAATTTGTGAAGCTAGTAACCCCATGAATATTTAATTTTTTTACTTATTTAAATAGTCATCATTTAAATTTTTTAAAATTATTGTTTTTTGTTCTCTACTAGATTGATGCATTGATAAGTAAAATTTTCAATCCAACATTGGACTTTCTATTGACATAATTTGAAAAGGCCTTGATTTTAGAGAGGTATACTACATGTAGGGTATAAGAATTTGACAACAAATTTGTAGCTAGGTGGTGCACTATGCCACAATTTCTTGTTTGCTTTATTTACATGCATAAATGAAGGTACTAATAATAATTTTTGCAGGTAAAATTTGGAAGGAAAATAAAGCAAACGAAAAGGAAGGAAAAAATTTGTGGAGCCATGTGTAATTTTTCTTAATACGGAGTTGTACTTATTACCATCCTGCCCTTTTTTCAAAGCTTAGGACAAGTCCCCATGCAACTACTTAGCTTATTTTGGCTAGCTCAATATTTTAAAATTTTTGGGAGAGTGACCTCATGAATATTTAATTTTTCTATTTATTAATAGAATTAAATAACAATTTGTGCAATTAAAATTTGGAAGAAAAAAATCAAGACAAATATTAAAAATAAAATAAAATTGTAGAGCTAGGAATTGTTTTTTTAATTTATAGTGAATAGGAAAATAAATTATCCTTTTCTATAATTAATTAAAAATTTGGATGAAAACAAAAAAAGATGCAATTAAACAGTCCATTGCGACATAAGGTAAAAAATGCAAACAAATCCTGCTTAAACAAATATGGTTCAGCCTTGTGACAAGAATCGAGACCAACTTCAACAAAATAACCTTCCTGGAGCTCAACGCGTGCTTTCGTCCCCCCTCTTCTACAGAATTCAAAATAGGACGAGAAGACCAAAATCCAGGCAATCTGTTTACTAAATCCGAGCTACATTAGTTTATCCTGGCACAACTAGTGTATCTTGGCAGCCATGAAATGGCCAAAGCAAATAACCCCCGAGTATGTGGCTCAAATGATAAGGGCGGAAAAAACCGTGAGAAAAGCTCTGGGCATCTTTTTTACCTCCATCCTCCTCTTTCAGCTTATAAACCCATTTGTTTGGTAAAGCCTTTTTACCTCCAGGAAACTTGCATAATTCCTAAGTCTGATTTTTCAGTAAGGAGTCCATTTCTTCTTCCATTCCATGCTCACATTGAACCTTGGTATCCACCTAGATAGCTTCATCATAACATTTTGGTTCACCAACATTAGTTAATAAAATAGAATACAAAGAGGGAGAAAATATTTCTGGAGGTCTACTTATCCTTGAAGATCATCTAACATTCATCATTGGAGTTTGTGGTATTTGTTGTTGTTGTTGTGGAGCATGAGGAATCACTGGAACATCACTATTTGGTGTATCATCCAACACTACATAATCATTTTCTTTCTTCTCATGTTGTTGCAATTGATCTTTGTACAACACTTTCTCATTGAATATAACATCCCTGCTTCTCACATTTTTTTGATTTTCAAAATCCCAAAGCCTATAACCAAATTCATTAATGTCATATCCAACAAATATACATGTCTTTGATTTTGCATCAAGCTTGGTTCAATTTTAAGAATCTGTATGTGCAAATGCTTCACAACCGAATGTCTTGAGAAAAGAATAACTCACCTTCTTAGATTTCCATGCTTCCTCTAGAATACCACAAACCAAAGGATTAGAGGACCTCTATTGATTAAATAAATATCAGTGTTTACAACCTCTGCCCACATGTTTAAAGGCAGCCCAACATGCAATCTCATAGTTTGTGCATGCTCCATTATTGTTTTGTTCATGCACTCAGCCACTCCATTTTCCTGTGGAGTCCTTGGAATCATTTTTTGCCTATGAATACAATTAGAGGAATAATAATATTCAAAATGTTTTCTGCAATACTCACCACCATTATCAGATCTGAAACATTTTAACTTTTTACCTATCTCATTCTCAACCAAGCTTCTCCATTTCTTAAAAATTTCAATTACATCAGATTTCTTCCTTAGGAAATAAATCCATACCTTCCTTCTTGCATCATCAATAAAAGTGGTATAGTACCGAAAGCCACCGAGGGAAGATACTTGAACTATTCCCCATACATTTGTATGGACAAGCTCCAATTTCTCATCTTTCTTTTGCTTCCCATCCTTGAGAAAACTAACTCCCTTTATTTTCCATACACACAACTTTCACATAAATCCATATTAACACATTTCAGACTTGGTAAAACATTCTTTGAATGAAGTACTTTCATACCTTTTGCACTCATATTCCCAAGTCTATTATGCCACAATGTTGATTTAGAATCCATAGCAACTATCTGATTTTCTACCTACTAAATTGTAGCAATTGTTCCTGAACATTGATTTTTATCTGCAATAGCTAAAGTAGAAGGAACAGTATGACCTATACAAAGATATAAGGTGCCTACTTTCACACCTTTTGCTACCACTAAGGTACCTTTTGTAAAATTCCAATTTTTATCACTAAATGTAACAAAACAACCCTCATAATCTAGTTGCCCTACTGAAATTAAATTTCTTTCTAACTTTGGAACATGCCTTACCTCATGTAGTAGCCAATGATTCCCATTCTGAAACTTAATCTTGATTCTTCCCTTTCCAACAATCTAATAGGGTTTGTTATCTCCCAAATAAACCAGCCCAAAATCCCCTTGGACATAATCAAGAAAATAACTTCTATAGGGCGTAGCATGAAATGAAGCCCTTGAATCTAACACCCAAGAATCATCAAAATTATCAAGGGAAAGAATCAAAGCATCCTCATTAGATTTATTACTTACCACAATTGCTTCTTTATTTCCTTCCTTTTTGTCTCCTTTATTTTTCCAAGACCAATAATCTTTCTTTAAATGACCCGGCTTACCATAGTACCAACAATCCCTCTTGTCTCTAGATTGGGACCTTTTTTCCTTTGATTTTCCTCGTGACTTCCCACAACTTCTAGAATTTTTTCCTCTCTCCTTTGTTCTACCCCTTCTTTCTGCATTCAAAACACTACCCGATGTGGATGTTCCAGCTAAGATTTTCCTACGAATTTCCTCACTCAAAATAACACCAACAACATTATCAAATTTCAATGTATTTGAACCAGAAACATAATTGCTAATAGCCATTACCAAGCTATTCTAGCTTTCTGGAAAAGAACACAGAATCAAAAGAGCCCTAACTTCTTCATCAAAGTTTACATTTACAGAAGTTAATTAACTGGTAACCATATTAAACTCATTTAAATGATCAACAACTGACCCACCTTCTACCATTTTCATATTAAATAAATACTTCATAAGAAATATCTTATTCGAAGTGGAAGGCTTTTCATATAACTCCGCCAGGGTTTCCATCAACTCTTGATTTGTCTTTGTTGTTGTAATATTGAATGCCACCAATTGTGCCAGGCATAAATGAATGGCTCCTAGTGCCTTTCTATCCAGAAGTTTCCTTTCCTCATCACTCATTGTTTCTAGTTTCTTGGCTATTCCTTCCAATGGCCTCCATAAATCCTTCTGATAGAGATAATCCTCCATCTACATCTTCCATAACTGATAGTTTTTCCCATTGAATTTATCTACCTTCAATTTACCCTCATCTACCATTGGTCCCACTTAACCGTGAGACTCCCACTCAACTGTGATACTTTCCTACACAGGATAACTGAAAACAACCTCGCTTTGATACCACTTGTTAGGGTTAGAAAGCAAACATCTAACAGTTAAATGTAGATTTGATCAATACACCAGAGAAATAAAACACACAGAAAATTGTAGCATAAACAAGACAACACAGAGAAATTTAATGTGGTTCACCCAATCCGAGCTACATCCACAAAATCACAGTCATCCAATGATTTTATTATCTAGTGCAAAACTTATTACAATGTTGTGAATAATCACCTTTTCCTATATACTGCAACTCTCATCCCAACCCCTTATAACAAGCTTTTTAGAAGCTTCCAGAATTAGGGTTTTACAAAGTCAATTTTTTTCCTTTTTGGTGACAATGTGAAAAAAATGGGAAAAACAAAAATTTCTCGGGGGTTGCCACCCCGAAACCCTCACCCAGGGCCCGACCTGGCCTCGAACTCTGACAAAAATACATGAAGAGTGTACAATATAGCATGATTAGTCGCCACATACCAACAACCATTAATGATAAAAGGGGGAGATTGTTGGAAATATTTTTTTTTATTGATGTCAACCCAAGATTGGTTGTCATTGATGGAAAATGTATGTGTTGAAGGTTTCACATACTTTAGGGATAGTTGGTCGGAAATGTGTAAGACAACAATGAAATATGATGAATGAATGATGATTTTTTTGTTGTTTATGTGTGATGTAGAGGTTGGTACACCTATTCCAATATGTTTCCTACACGCCTACCTTGATATCACTCTTATTTGGTGTACCACACATTGAGATAAGTTACAAAATTTTTGCTAAGGCATTTACAGTATATACTCTAAGGTAGTGTCATGGCATTTCAGTTTGTATTCCTCTATAGTGCAATATTTTGTCTTGTGGTTCAAAAGATAAGATGGTCAAGTTGTGAAGGTGTTTTATCCAAGGATTCAAGTCATCACACCTTCTACATTGAAATTTATAAGTGGTGGTGCTCTAATCTACACTCTAGCAGTGTAATGTGTTAATATAGTCACATTACGAGGCTCCACATTTCTCTATAAGTGAATTTTTAGCCTTGTGGTTTTGTAGATATGATTAGTAATTTTTAATACATACTACTTTTTAGTATCTAGTGTTTTAGTACCTTTGCAAGATCAGTTTTCAAATGACTGTTTGCTACAATTATTCTAGAATGCTTTGTTCATGTATATTCAGTGGGTTTCTTTAGCTACATAAATATATGATGATTATAAACTTTAGGAAAATATTCAGAAGATATTGTGAATGAACTAATTTGTTCATATATTGGTATGCATGATGCTTTTGGTCTCTCCTCAGCGGTGTAAAGTTGAACAGTTGGCAGTTTTGATGGTGTTGTCATTAAGTGGGATGACAAGCTTGGTTCCTTCATCTACGGTTGGATCTAATTAATTAAGTTTTCTTTGGAGGGTATGTTGAGATGTTTTTGTTCATGTTATTTCATGTGTTTATCTACAACTCTTTTCCTTTTATATTTTATGTGTTTGGAGCTGACCTATGTGATATCATACATTTCTTCTAAAAAGTCATCTTGGAGCTGACCTATTTAAGGATTTGTGTTGTTGTGAATGATATATATAGAAGGAAAAATTCATTTGTGAAAGTAATGTAGCATAGAGAATGTAGATTGAGTAGTATGTTGAAGATGAAGTGTGCAAAGTCAGTGTGAAATATTAATTGTGTGAAAAAGGAATTGCAACATCAACATATGTTGGATGCTTCTTTATAAAAGTTCATACTCATAGTTCTCATTATAATTTTCATGTATCCTACTCTGAGATAGTGTGTCTCATTAGGTCCTTCTTAGTCTACAAGTCCATAGGCAGCGAGCCTTAAAAAAATTTGAATATTGTACGTATGATTGGGTAACCAGTAAAATCTGTGTTTATGTCTGTGCATGTTTTAGTTTCTCTGTTTTGTTAATTAAAATCTGCATTTAATTGTTAGATCTGCCATCTCTAACCCTAACAAGCATCTCATCATATGGCATCTTCATAGTATATATTCTCTTATTTTGAGACTTGTACTATTCCTCCTATTTTGATGGGAAATAATACATACATGAGTGTACTTGGTAATGGGTCTATTTATTTTGGAGAAGGAACCTTTAATGATGTTTTGTGGGTACCTCATTTGGAAAACAATCTTCTTTCCATATATCAGATTATACATTGTGGAGATGGGAGGACTATGGAATGCACTCCTATATTTATAATTGGAGACTTGGAGAGTAGATAGATTCTTGATATTGGGATGGTTAATCATTCATCTTGGTTCTACACCTTTGTAGATTTTTCTTTTGATGATGACATTGTTCCTTTAGTTGTTGATCACACTTCTAGTGTGATCATGATTCAAAGGAGACATTTAGACTCTTTAACTTGTTGAATGCATAAGAAAACTAAGAGGGGGGTGAATCATTTGTACCTTAAAACTTCATAGTCCTCACACACATTCAAATCCACATTAATTCAATAAGCACTTAATCTATTATGATGAGTTAGCATAAAAAGAAAATAACAAAAACTGAAATGCAACAACACTATACACAAGAGAACACCAAATTTATGTGGAAAACCCAAGATGGGAAAAACTACAGTGAGGATTAGCTCATAATATAAGTAATATCAATACTAATTATAAAAGTCTCATTGTCAGAGGGCTCACTACCCAGAGAAGAAAGGCTCATTACCACAATAGAAAAGAAGATAAAGAAGAAATGTTACATAGAGAAAACCATCTCAATGCAATAGAGAATCCACCACAATGTCACCAACACCTTTGCAGTTTGATTAAAGAATTGTAGACACCTTCTGCTCACTACATCCAATAATCTAACACATGAAAGCTCACACTACACTTCTCAATTTTGCACTCTATAACTTTGAAATTCACATAATACTTGTCTATTTCTTCTATCACATAATCCTTCAACAACTCAACTCATATTTATACTCTCTTCAACCTTGAAAGATTTATCCAAGGTCAAATATGCACCTCAAACATGCAAATTCAAATTAGGTCAATACCAAAACATTCCTGTGGTTGAAAGGAATGAAGGTGGACCGCAAAAATCCTTAGCTAGGACCTAAATCCATCCTTACATGTCACGCCACACTTCCACAAACAACTAAGAAACTTTGCAAGTAGTGTAAACACCAAGGTCAATCATTACCCATGTAAACACCATTAAGCTTTTAGGTACACACTTCCTTTGATCCATCCATAACTTGCAAACAACAAATGTCACCTAAACATAGCCTATAATATTTCATAAAAATCTTGAAATCCAAAAACTCCTTTGTGACAACTCCCACATAAAGAATGTACACATCTAGTATACTCAGACAACTCTTCCATACATTGTTACTTAAGAAACTGACTTCCAAAGCACCAAACCTTGAACCATATTTCCTAAAAAAAGATACCAACACAACAACACATCCTCATATCTGTAAGACCTGAAACCACTCTATAGAGAAATGCAGAGAAAAGGCATTTCTCCCAAACACCTCTGCAATGCACTATTCACACACTAGTGAACAAAACTTCTACATAATAATCCAACACACCAAATTATGAATACACCTTTGAACACCTCTACCAACATATCTAAAATGCACAGGCACATTTTCAACTTAGAAGAAATGCAGAGCAACACTAGAACACAACTATGTAACCTAGAAGAACACTACAACACAATGTTTCCTCTTTTTATCAAATTTTCTCAAAATCACTTGGAAACCAAGCACCAAAGACACATCCTCATCATCTTCAACAATTCCTCAATACAACTAAACTAATAGAAACTCAACCATAGATCACAAAAGCTTATCATAACAACACTAGAGGTTGACACTAATAGTTTTACTAATGGCAACATAATACAACTAATCAAATCATAGACAACACCAACTACTCACTCTCAACAATATCCCTCAATAGTAGTTTCCTCTCATCTCATATAGTTGACACCAATGACAACATAGGATTGTTGACATCAATGACAACATCAACCACTCATACTTGCAACAATCTCCCCCTTTATCATTTATGGCAACACATGATGTGAAAAACCATCAAATACATAACTCTGAATACCTTCTTACTCAACTAGCTTATGATTATCTTCCTTATCTTTTTCACATGACTCTCTCCCCCTTCATAGCTTGTATTTTTCACATGTTTCTCTCTCCCTAATAACTTGTTCTTTTTCACATGACTTTCTCTTCCCCTTTCACATCATGGCAAAGGGAAAAAATATTTGCATTATTTATTCTCTCCCTTTGACATCAATCAACCTAATTAGTATTGCTTTGCAACATCTTTCCTTAACTACTCTATATACTCCCCCTTAGGATCACACACCAAACTACACCAAATCAACAACCACTGCACAATGAAAACACACACTCTTTTGACTGCAACAACCAACAATGCTACTACCTACTCCCCTGAGAGGTAGCCACCAACATCAGTCCAGAATAAAGAATGAATCTTGAGATCCACTAGAATGATGCATCTCCTTATGCATCTAGTTCAAGAAAGGAGGGGGAATGACACCCAACTTCTCCCAAAGATACTCAAAAGTATCCTTAGGAAGAGCCTTAATGGATATATTAGAAATATGATCCTTTGTAGGCACATATTCAAGCTTTACTTCATTCTCCACAACCTTCTCTCTTAGAAAGTGATACCGAATTGAGATATGTTTTTTCCTTGAATGCATTACTGGGTTCTTTGAAACATCGATTACACTTTTGTTATCACAAAAGATAGAAATTGGCTCATCATACACCATTATGATATCCTTTAATATTTGTCTCATCCATAACACCTATGTGTAGCAAGATGCTACTACAATGTACTCAGCCTATATTAGATAGAGATACTAAATCTTGTTTCTTAATTAGCCATGATACCAATATAAATCCAAGAAAGAATACACCACCACTTTTACTTTTTATATCATCTACACAACCAACCCAATCTACATCTGTGTAAGCACTCAAAGTGAAATTAGTATCCTTTGGATACCATAATCCATGATTCAAAGTGCCCTTTAAGTATCTAAATATCCTCTTCACTGCTGCAACATGTGATTCTTTGGGATCTTCTTAAAATCTAGCCACAAGACAAAATACATACATTATATCCAATCTAGTAGTAGTTAGATATAGTACTCCACCAATCATTGATTTGTACTTGCTCTAATCAGCCTTAGGAGATTCATCATTCTTTCTCAATTTGTAACTAGTAACCATAAGAGTACATACTAGTTTAGAATCTTCCATTCCAAACTTCTTCAACATCTGCTTGGCATACTTTGATTGTGAAATGAAAATGTCATTATCTATTTGATTGATTTGTAGCCCAATAAAGAAATTAATCTCTCCAAACATAGACATCTCAAACTCTTTCAACATTTATTTTTGCAAACTTCTTACACATAGCTTCATTACCTCCAAAAATTATGTCATCAACATATACAAACATAATTAAAATTTGATCTTTTTCAAATATAAAGTATAGATTACTATCTGTGGTACCTTTATTGAATCCTTGTTGTATCAAATATTTATCCAACATTGCATACCAAGCTCTAGGAGCTTACTTCAATCCATATAATGCATTTTTCAATTTGTATACCATATTTGGTTTGTCTAATAACTGAAATACTTCTAGTTGTTCCATGTATACTTCTTCTTCCAATTCCCCATTTAGGAAAGCAAACTTCACACCCATTTGATAAAATTTAAAGTCCTTATGTGCTGCAAAACCCAAAAACATCTTGATAGCTTCCATTCTTTCCATTGAAGAAAATGTCCCCTCAAAATATATTCCCTCAACTTGTGAGTATCCCTTACACACAAGTCTTCCCTTGTTTCTTACAACTTCTCCATTCTCGTTCAATTTATTTTTGAACAACTACTTAGTTCTAATTATGGTTTTGTTTTCAAGTCTTGAGACAAGTTCCCAAGTCTGATTTTTCTCAATATATAGTAGTTCTTCTTCCATAGCCTTTTTCTAATGTTGATCTTTGCATTCCTTAATCACCATTTTGGGATCAACTTCAGAAAGTAAACATAGATTTACCTCTTCTTCAGTTTCTTTCCTTCTTGTTAACACACCTTTTCTTTTGTATCTAATTATTTTTTCTTCAAAATGATTCCTTTGCACATACTTAGGGGTTCTATGGGTATTTTACAAAGCTTCTTCCTCTTCAATCTACACTTCCTTTTCCTTATTATTTTATTTTTCTCTACAAATACACTCATCTAATTCATGTCCATCTATCGCCATTGAGTTCTAAAAAATATTCATCAACCTTGACACTTGCACTCTCAACAATATTTCTTAGTCTTTTGTTGTAACACCAATAGGCTTTGATTTTATTATAACATCCAAGGAAGATTCCTTCCTCAGACCTTGCATCAAAATTTCCCAAGTCTTCTTCATCTCTTTTGTTATAACATTTTCTTCCAAACACTTTGAAGTACTTGACAACAAGGATCCTTCCATAACACAACTCATAGGGAGTCTTTGTGCCATTTCCATTTGCTTGAAATTTATTAGTATATTAACAACAATATGAATTTCTTCTCTCTAGTAGACTTCCAATAGATTTTCTTCTTTCATCATATTCCTTGTAGCTTCTTGAATAGTCTTATTTTTTCTTTCAACTACTCCATTTTGCTGAGTTCTAGGGGTAGAAAAGTGCCTCTTTATTCCATGATTCTAAAAAAACATGTTAAATTCATTGGAGGTGAAATATCCACCTCTGACATATCTCAAACACTTTATTTTCATGTCCATTTCATTCTCAACCATAACTTTAAATACTTTGAACCTATCTTTGGCTTTAGATTTTTATTTGAGAAAAGTAACCCATGTCATTCTAGAATAATCATCAATCAAAATAATTAAATACTTATCGCCTTAAATACTTCTTACTCTTGCAGGACCACAAAGATCTATATGCACCAACTCTAACAATCTGGTAGTGGATTGGTCTTTTCCTTTGAAACTTCTTCTTGTTTGGTTTCAAATATGACAATCCTTGTACACAACATTGATAGGATTTGTAATCTTTGGTAGATCTCTTATAGCTTGAACTAAACTGATCCTCACTAGGCTATCAAAATTGATGTGACACATTCCTCTATTCTATAGCCAACTTTCATTAATCTAAGTCATAAAGCAATGACCATAAGCGCCCTTAAGTTGATAAGAATTTCCATTTGTCCTTCTTACAACTACAACCATAGTTATAGATCCTTTCCTAATCTCACTTCCATCATCCTAAAACATAAGATTGTATCCTTTGCTACACATTTGTCCAAAACTTAAGAGATTATGCCTTCAACCCTTAACATAGTAAACATCTTTATTATTATGCTTTCCATCAAAACTGATAGAACCTTTTCCACATATCTTAGTAGATGTATCATTATCAAATATAACAATTCCTCCATCATAATTTTCAAGTTTTAAAAAATTACTCTTCTCTTTAGTCATATGGTTAGAGCATCCACTATCAATGATAAAATAGTTCTTATCCTATCTAGCATGAAAGGTAGATACCAAAGTACCTTAGTATTAGCCTTTATCTCCAAAGGGGCTTTCCTTCACACATCTTTTAGAGTTAGCAAAAACAAGTTCATCTTTTAAATCCATGAACAAGAATTCATCATCATTATCTCCATGACTAGATTCATCATCATAAATACTTGCATCTTCTCTAACATAATATATTTTCTTAATCATCTTACCTCTATTCTCCTTGTTCTTATCATTCACAACTCTATTTGCACATCTTGAAGCATAGTGACCTATCTTTCTACAACTAAAAAATTTGAAAGTAAATATACCTTGGTACTTACCAATACCATTTTTCATCATTCTCACAAAGTTAGCTTCCACATCATCAAGATCCTCTTGACCCGATTCTTCAATATTATTTCATTTTCCAGACTTAAAAGCAGTCTCAACTTTTACACTATTATTTGTACCAAATTCTCTCATTTAAAATGTAGTTAGGGAACCATACAATTTATCTCTAGTATATTGATCTAGATTTGCAAATTTATCAATAGAAAAAACTTTATGAATGTAAGCTTTAGGAAGGGTTCTAAGAATTTTTCTTACCACTTTTGATTCTTTGAATTTTCCACCAAGACCTCTAATGGAGCTGGCCACCTCATCTACCCTCTTTATGTAGCTTGTAATTTTTTCATCTTTTCACAAGTTCTCAAATGGGATCTTTAGATTCTGCATCTTAGCTTGTTTAACCTAATCGTCTCCTTCATAAATGTTTTCCAACTTTGTCTAGATTTCTTTAGCAGTTTTCAAATTCATAACTTTCACTAATTCAAAATTTGTAAGACTACTTAAGGGTGCATACCTTGATTTAATATTACTTGCATAGGCCTTTATTTGAGCTTCAATGCTTAGACCATTTGTAGGAATAGTATATCCATTCTAAACTGATTTCCATACATCAAATCCCAGATAACTTAGAAAGACTTCCATCATTGTTTTGTAGAATGCATAGTCCATTCCATCAAACAAAGGGATCTCCTTCTTGTGTGCCATCCCAGATCTACCTTAAGCAGTTAAGCTTTCTTCCAAGGAACCTTGCTCTGATACCAATTGTTGAATGCACAAGAAAAATAAGAGGGGGTGAATTAGTTGTACCTTAAAAATTCATAGTCCTCATACACATTCAGATCAACATTTATTCAATAAGAACTTAATATGTTATGATGAGTTAGCATGAAAATGAAATAATAGAAATTCAAACACAACAACACTATAAATAAGAGAACACTATATTTACATGGAAAAACCAAGATGATAAAAAACACGGTGAGTATTAGATCACAATATAAGTAATATCAATATCGATTACAAAAGGTTCACTGTCAGAGGGTTCACTGCCAAGAGAAGAAAGGATCACTACCAAAATAGAAAAGAAGATAGAGAAGAAATGTTACATAGAGAAAACCATCTCAATGCAATAAAGAATCAACCACAAATTTTCCCAACACCTTTGCAACCTGATTGAATAATTTTAGACACCTTCTGCTCACTACATCCAATAATCTAACACATGAAATATTGCATTGCACTTCTCAATTTCACACTCTATAACTCTACAATTCACATCATACTTGTCTATTTATTCTATCACAAAATCCTTCAACAACTCAACTCATATTCATACCATCTTCAACCTTGAAAGCTTTCTCCAAGGTCAGCTATGCACCTCAAACATGTAAATTCAAATTAGGTCAGCACCAAAAAATTCCTGCAGTGGAAAGGAATGAAGGTAGAACACAAAATTCCTTAGCTAGGACCTAAATCCATCCTTACACACCATGCTTCCACAAAAAACTAAGCACCTTCATAAGTAGTATAAACACCAAGGTACGTTGTTACCCATGTAAACACCATTAAGATTTTAAGTACACACTTCCTTCAATCCATCCATAACTCAAAAATAATAAATGTCACCTAGATATAACTTGGAATAATCCATAAACACCCTGAAATCTAAAAAAATCCTTCACAACTCCACTTGAAGAATGCACACACCCAATATACTCAGACAAATATGCCATACACTGTTACTTAAGAAACTGACTTCTGAAGCACCAAACCTCAAACCATATTACCTAAGCAAATATACTGACACAATCAATACATCCTTAGATCTGTAAGACCCAAAACCACTCTATGGAGAAATTCAAAGAAAATCCATTACTCCCAAACACCTTTGTAATGCACTGTTCACACACTAGTGAATACAACTTCTTCTGCATAATGATCTAACACACCAAATTTTGAATACAACACCTATAAACACCTCTAACCAACATATCTAAAATGCACAGGAAGATATTCAACCTAGAAGAAATATAGGGCAACACTATAACATAACTCTATAACCAAGAACAACATTGCAACACATAGTTTCCTCTTTTTATCAAATTTTCTAAAAATCACTTGTAAACCAAGCACCAAAGACACATCCTCATCATCTTTAGCACTTCCTCAACACAACTAAACCAACAACTCAACCATAGATCATAGAAGCTTATCACATCAACACTAGAGGTTGACACTAGTAGTTTTACTAATGACAACATAATGCAACTAATCAAAGCATAGACAACACCAACTTCTCCTTCTCAACAATCTCCCTCAATAGTAGTTTCCTCTCATCTCATACAGTTGACACAAATGACAAAAAGGGCTTGTTAACATCAATGACAATACCAACTGCTCATACTTACAAAAAAACTTGGGAGTTCTCACATCGATATCCATTCTTGAGCCTTTCATTTTAGCTACTCCATCTTCTATTACATTTGATGAAGCTCATGTTGGCATAATTTTGACCTCTTGTGATTTAGTGCAACAAGATCTACATCGTCTTCTAACTACATCTACTTGGGAGCATACTTGATAGACATTGTCAGTTTGTTTCTTGAGTCCCATATTTCAGATTTGAGAGACACCATTGATTGAATGCATACTCTCTTTGGTGGAGATGATCCTTCTTGATTTATTATGAGGGAATACTTTAACTCTCTTTTTCATTCTCTACATGATCATTCTTCATAGTTTTAAGTGAGTGTGGATACTTTTGAGTAATATTTGGAGGAGGCTTATTTATCTTCAGAGGAGGCATATTTGTCTTTGGATTGTGTTCTACATCCGTCTATAAGAGATTCTAGATTGACATTTTCAGTTGTGTGGCCTAGAATGTTTGTTTTTTGTGTGTCATATTTTAGCATCAACATGGAAATGCTTGAGTGTAGTTTAGAGACATCATGTATCTTTATTTTTCCCAATATTCCTTTCAGGAATGGGAAGAGATCTTACATATCATCTTGGTTTTGTTTCTTCCTAGGGGGAGGAATGTTATCTACTGAGATTGGATCATCTTCAACTTTCAATATTGAGCTTCTATCATTGCAGGAGAATCACCATTGAGGGGTGATGAATAGTCTCTCTTCTTCTCTCTTATGGTGGGTCTTTTTCCTCACATGGGTTTTTTTCCCTCTCATTCATCATTGAGAGCATTTTTATTTCACCTCTATTTTGGGGAGGAGTTTTATCCCATTGGGTTTTCTCATTTTCATCATTTGTGGGAGATTGCATTGCATATTTCCACGAGTACCTAACATTTCCTCGTACCTAGGACCCATCTTTGCATATTTGTATAATAATAAACCCTAAGTTGTACTTAAAGGGGGTGTTGATGTAAATAGGTGTTTTACTTATCAAGATCCTATTTACATGTCAAGTCCGCTTAGGTGCTAGGAGGGAATCTTTCTAGATAGTGTTAGTTGTCACTAGATCTTATCTTATCATTTGGCATTTAAATTTTGTGTCTTAAGTCATTTAATATTTTTTGAGGTAGTTGTCTCATTATGCAAGATTAAGACACATGTTAAAATCTTGTCTAATTCTATCTCACACTTTTTCTTTATAAGTAATATTTGTACATCATTAACAATTCAGTTCAATTTAGTCACTCCAATATATCACTGTAATCTTGAGTATTGCATATTGGCCAATATATCTATTATTGGAAATTCATGTTCTTACTTTTCCTTCTTGTAGAAGGTTGTTTTTTCATTTTTGTAGGTGATCCTAGTGGCTTGAGTATTTGAGTGACTCTAATAATTTATACATCTATAATAGATATTTTAACTAATTTATTTGTAAATCATGAATTAAAATATAAATTTAGAGACTTATTTTGCAATGGTGTCGAAAAATGGTGAACCTGGTGCTTGCATTCCGAGCTAGGGCATTGTTCCCTAGCCCATTCTAAGGTGTTTGTGGGTTCTGCATTGGGAGGGTGGGCATTTATTGGCTTTCAGGGTGTTGCATGGGGGCTGATATTCTTTATTTGTGGGTCTGTCAACCATTTTTCCCTTTCTGATCTGCCTGGGTCCCAGTGGTGGGGTTGTGTCAGTGTTAGCTGTGCCTGGCCTAAAACTTGTTTCCTGGGTCTTTAATCTGAGGCATGTGGGTGGCCTCCTGCGCCCTATCTTCTTTTATTTTGTGTGAACATTTGGGGTGTGTGTCAGGTGCTCTGGTTTTGGTGGTTTAGGGTGTGTTTGGAGTGTGGGGCTGTTGTCCCCACTTCCCACCGTGGAGCTCTGGTTTGTATGCCCGTTGCAGGCCCTTCAATTTTAATGGCTCTTGGCGAATCTTTTGGGGTTTCGCCCACAATGGACTTTTGTTCTATGGTTGGTGCTAAATCATCTTCCCAAGATGCAATTTTTTTTGACAATAATTTGTTTTCTCCTGAATCAGGAGTTGGTAGAATGGGACTGTTTGGTGGTTCCCGCATTATGAAGATCAATGGGTGTTTGGAACGTTGTAAAGAGAGACCAAAGCTAGTTATCCCATTGGAGATGATTGTGGAAGACATTGATTATTATTTGGGTCACTCTTTATTGTGCAAGTTTATGGGGATGCGTGTCTCGCTCCAATTTCTAGAGACATGGGCTCAATGAACTTGGATGTCAGAGGGTGAGATGGAGATCACGTTGCTGGAAAATAATTATTTCATGGTAACTTTTAATTGTATGGCAGATTGTATTAGGGTCTTTGAAGGAGGCCCCTATTTTCATAACCAGATTGGGCTATTTATTAAACCATGGCATGTGGGTTTTGATTATTCTGAGGAAATTCCAACTTGCGTTCCAGTGTGGGTTCGGCTCCCTCATATTCCTGTGGAATGTTGGCAGGATGATATTCTGCACTAGTTGTCCTTAATGCTTGGAAAGCCAGTTGGCTCTGCATAATAGACTCACGTTAAAAAGGTGATGAATTTTGCTCGCATTTGTATTGAAATTGATTTATGTAAGCCAATACCAGATTTTGTGGATATGTGTGCAAGTCCTTATTCTTGGGTGCAACAATTGGACTATGAGACTCTTCCTTTTCGTTTTCATCTCTATCATGAATATGGACACCTGCTTCATCGATGTCCAAGGGCTAGGCTTGCAGAACCCCAGTCTTCTCTACCCCCTCGCAACCCTCCTATGGTTGACAAGGGGAAGGATCCCATTCTGGGTGATGTGGTTGGTGCGGATGGTTTCGTTCCTTTCAAGACTCGTAACAGGAACCAGGGCCAGAAGAGAACCTTGATGGAGAGACAAGATGAAGACACTTTTAATAGATTTGAGATTCTAGATGGTCTCAACCAACAGGAAGTGAATCTGGGCTTGGTGAATCCAAATCAGGGTGCTTTGGTTTCAGGGTAGGAGGGTCTTTTGTCTGAAGCTACTCAGGATATGCAGGATGCAGGTACTTTGCAAATGGACACTGATCTTCAACTGGAAGTTCAGATGGAGTCAGTTCCTATTGCAGAAGGGAAGAAGGGTGTGGGGGATGGATCTCCTCTTGTGGTGAAAGAAAGTTTTGAAATGGTTAAGAATAGCAAATCTCCTTCTCCTTTGGGTCTCATTCAAAAGGATCCAAAGAAAGGGGTGGGGGAGAAGTCCTCCAAGCTTGGAAGAAAGAAGGATTTGGAAAAGATTAAGATAACAGGGGAGACTTTGGTGGAGTTAGGGTCAGTAAAGACTCTGGATTCTCATTTTTCAAGCCCCTTGAAATGATTGTTTTATCTTGGAATGTAAGGGGCTTGAACAGTGGCCCTAGACAAAAAATTGTTCATGCTTTGATTAGAAGTCAGTCTCCTGATGTTCTTTTCGTGGAGGAGACCAAGTTATCTATTGCGTGTATGTTGGAGTTGGTGCCTAAGTTATGGGGGAGTGCCAAGTTCCAGTGTATTGGGGCTCATGGATCTGCTGGGGGCATGGCTTGTCTTTGGAACCCTTGGAAGGTTTGCCCTCTTTGGTGTATGTCCTTTAAGTCTTCTTTATCTATGATTGCCTCTTGTTCTGAGATAGGGGAGTACATTCTGTTCTCGAATATTTATGCACCTATAAAGATTCAGGGTAAGCAACTTTTGTGATCCCATATCAGGTTTGTCTAAAGTATGGCTCCTTACTATCCATGGATTATGGCTGGGGATTTTAATGCTATCTTTCAGCTTGCTAAGAAGCAAGGTGGTATTGCTAGATTGGAGGCTTCTGTGCTACTTCTTTAGGATAATATCTTAGCTTTAAACCTTGTTGGCATCAAGCCCTCCAATGGCTAGTTTACTTGGAACAATCAAAGGGTAGTGGAGAGTTGCATTGTGGAGTGTCTGGATTGTTTTATGGTTTCCTATTATTGGTTTGGTGGTTTGTGGTCCTCTAGCTCTAAAATTTTGGATTGGAGGGGCTCAGATCATTGGCCTATCAAGCTTTCCATTAATTATGTTCATAAGCCCCGGTACCCTTCTTTCAAGTTTCAGCTTATGTGGTTGCGTGACCTATCTTTGCATGACCATGTTGTTGACTAGTGGAGGAATGGTAGACCTCCTTATGGTATGAAAATGTATACTTTTTCTAAGTTATTGCAATTTTTCAAGTACCAGCTTAAACGCTAGAATCGTTGGTGCTTTGGAAACATTTTCCATGATAAGAGTGTTGCTCATGCTGAGTTGGATAGTATTACGAGGGTTATCAGGGAGGATGGGGTGACTAAGGATTTGCTTCAGGAGGAGGCCAGGGCCTTGAAGGTGCTGGAGGAGTGTGAGTTGTGGGAGGAAGTTTTTTGGAAAAAAAGGCCCGAATCAAGTGGCTGCAAGAAGGAGATAATAATATTGCTTTCTTTTTCAATTCGGTGAAAGCTAGGAGACATGGCAATTCTATTTCGGTTCTAGTGACTGATAGGGGGGAGTACCTTTCCTCTTTTCAGGAAATCTCGAATGAAGCTATGAGGTTTTTTGCTTCCTTATTCAGGGAGGACTCATAGGGGGGTCGCCTGAGGAAGCTCAGGTTCTTTCTTGTATTCCACCTTTGGTCTCTAAGGGGATGAAGGAGCATCTTATGGGTGACATTTCATTGGAAGAGCTAGAGGGGATTGTGTTCTAGATGAAAAAGGGGGAAGCTCCTGGTCCTGATGGCTTCTCAATTGAATTCTTTCAAGAATTATGGGATATTATCAAGTTGGATTTATTGGTTGTTGCTCAAGAGTCATATAAGAATAAACAAATGTTACGTGCTCTGAATTCTACCTTCCTTTCTCTAATCCTAAAGTGTGATGGGGTGGATAGGTTAAGTCAATTTCGCCCTATTTCAGTTTGCAATGTGATTTATAAAATTATCTCTAAATTAATTGTTGATAGGTTAAAAAAGTGGCTTAAAGTGTTGATCTCTGAGGAAAAAATTGGTTTTGTGGCGGGTAGGAAAATTTTGGATGGGGTTGTTATTGCAACTGAGACCATTCACTCTATGGCTATCTCCAAAGATAAGGCTGCTCATTAAGCTAGATATGGCTAAGGCTTATGACAGAGTTTGGTGGTACTTCCTTTGAAAGGTGCTTGGTGATTTTGGTTTTGGGGAAGATTAGATTCAATGGGTTATGAGTTGTGTTACCTCGGTCTCCTTCTCTGTGCTTATCAATGGCGAGCATTTTGACCTTTTTGGTGCCTCTCAAGGTTTGCGCAGGGAGACCCCCTCTCTCCTTATTTATTTCTTCTTCTTGCTGAAGGTCTTGGTCGCTTGTTGAGAAGGAATGTGGAGTTGGGTCTCATTCAGGGATGGAGGTGGGGAGGGGGTTTTCCTCCACAGTCTCATTTGCAGTTTGTGGATGAGATCGCTTTAATGGGTTTGGCTACTATTAGGGAAGCTTCAAATTTGCATAGGGTGTTGGATGTTTATCTTGTTGCATCGAGCCAATTGATTAATGAGGATAAGTCCTCCATCTTCTTCTTCAATACTCTGGAGCCCATTCAAAGGAGGATTGCTCATATCTTGAGATTTTAGACTGTGGCTCTCCCTTTGACCTACCTTGGTATTCCTATTTCTATGGGAAGGCTGCCCAGGGGTTCTTGGCAGAATATTCTAGAAAAAATTTGTGTAAAAGTTAATCATTGGACCCACCGATGGCTATCTTTTGTGAGCCGTGTTCAACTTCTCAGGTCTATCATCCAGGCTCTCCCCATCTATCGATGTATGATTCAGGTGGCTCCAATGGGTTTTGCTAAGGAATTAGATTCTTTAGCAAGACATTTTTTATGGGCTAGTAGTTTGATATCCTCTAAATGGAGCCTTGTCAGATGGGATGTTGTTTGTAGCCTGAAGTAGTTTGGTGGTCTTGGATTAAGGCTATCATTTGTGTCTGGGGTGGTGCTAGTTGCTAAATTATATTGGCGATGGTGTGTGGAACATGATCAGAATTGGGCCAGGATTTTATCTCATAAGTATTTCCTTGGGATCCCTGGGATGCATATTCCTCATTATCCCCTTGTGGGGAAAGGTTCGGTGATCTGGGGTATGCTCAAGAAAGGGCTTGAGCTCATCAAGGATGGCTTATTTTGGATTTGCAAAAGAGGGATAGAGGTGCACTTTTGGTTTGATTCTTGGGATGGATTTCCTCCCATTATTTCTCAGTTTCCTAATTTGTTAAATCTCTGCTAGAGGTTCCTTGAGGCTGGTTGGTCGAGGGTGAGTGACTTTAAATTTTTTTCGTCTTGTGGTCAGTTGGAGGTGGTGAGATGGAAGAACCCTACAGAGTGGCCTGCTGTTGGTATGGAGGAGGAGTTTGTTGAGCTTTAGAATATCCTTGTTAGTAGACATTGTAGTTCCCTCTAGGATGGGGATGTTTTGGCTTGGTCTCCTAATCCTAAGGGCTTCTATTCTATCTCTTCTAGATACCAAGGGTTATTATCCCTTAGGTTGGATGTTGTGGAGGTTTACTAGTGGAAGAATGTGTGGAACAAGTTCTCTTGCCCAAAGTGCAATTGCTTTATTTGGACTTTGGCATGGAATAGATGCTTGACTTGGGATAATATTAGGAAGAGGGGGTTCCAGGGCCCTTCTATCTATGTTTTGTGTGAAGTTGGGGAGGAGGATTCTTCTCATTTATTTTTTCATTGTCCCTTTTCTTTGCAACTCTGGCACTCTTGGTGGGGTGTTTGGAAAATCCCATGTGTTCATGCATCCTCCTTGGTGGATTTTGGGAGTAGCTTGGGTAGGCCACCTCCCTTGGCCTCTTTCTTGTAGGATGTGTGGTATGTTGGGCCAA
This sequence comes from Sequoia sempervirens, assembly GCA_007258455.2. Classification (NCBI taxonomy): domain Eukaryota; kingdom Viridiplantae; phylum Streptophyta; class Pinopsida; order Cupressales; family Cupressaceae; genus Sequoia; species Sequoia sempervirens. The sequence goes on along the minus strand of VDFB02000019.1, from coordinate 2,467,246 downwards.
CCTTCATTCTATGGTATATCTAGTTGGAACGAAATTGTAGAATTTTCTAGGGTGAAAAGATGTTTTTACAACAAGTGTGGCAAAGAATTTTGGGTATGATTCGGGAGACGGTGGAGGCTAAGTGTGAAGTGGTGTTTCCTTTGGAGAAAGGGGATACTGAGATGGTGGATAGACTAGGGATTCAGGGATTGTCTTTGGTGTTTTCTTGTGTCAGGCAAGGAAGGAGGGTGAAAAAGAAAGTTCAGCAGGTGAGAAGATGGTTGCCCCCTCCGGTTGGCATTTTGTAGATCAACACCAATGGCTCCTCGAGAGGCAATCCCAGGCCTACTGGGATTGGTGGTTTTGGTAGGGATTTTTTTGGCTCTATGATTTTCTTATTTTTAGCTCATGAAGGGATGCAGACTGTCAACCTTATGGAAGGTTTGGTGATCCACTATGCTTTGGAAAGGGCTTATGCTTTGGGGTGGCGCAAGGTTATTTGTGAATCTGATTCACAAGTTTTTGTTAATTTGATCAATGAACGGAAAGTGTCTGATGTTAGTTGGCAGTTGGCTAAGATGGTGCAACAGGTCCTGCAAATTAGCTCTTTGATGGAGATGGTGTCTTTTTTCCATATTCTGAGGGAGTGGAATAGGGTGGCAGATTGTTTGGCCAAGTGCGCTTCTGAGCATTTAGATGGTTGGAAGGTTGATGAATGGGCGCAGGTCTCCCCTGAGCTTCGTCATGACTTGGAGAGGATTCTTGTCAAAGATGAAACTGGTTATGGCTTAGGTTGATGTTGGTTCTTGCTTTGTTTGGTTGTTTCTTGTTGGTTCTTGGGGCTCTGGTCCTTTTATTTTATATAATGCTCTTTCTTAATTTTTAATAAAGTTTTTACCCCTTTTTAAAAAAAAAATGGCTTAAATTGGAAAAATTGATGGTCTATAATTTGGGAGGTTTGAATGATATGAAGAAGTCCATGAGTAAAAATAAGTTCTATATTTCTCCTTTCTCTATTTTTAATTTTTTGGTTCAATATTTTAGCTCTTCTAGGAATTGGTTGGAGGTTAGGAATTTTGGATATTTGATTGAGAGGTCCTTTACTCTACTAAAATCCTAAAAGAACACACTTTTCAAGAATTTTAATAATTTATTTCGTTTTAAATTTTATCTTCTTGTTTTTTGAGAAGATCTAAAGTGCTTCTGAACTTTATTCCTAACATGAGAAATTATGTAAGTCTCGATAAAAAATCTACAAAATTTCCAAATACCATGTTTAAAAACCCTCTTACAAGAATTTGATGAAGTGGACTTTAGGTTTTTTGAGATAAATAGGAGTCTTGCTTAAATCCACAATTTCATAAGCCTTCATATTTTGACCCTTTTACACTCAATAAATTGTGGGAGAATGATGTGAAAGTTCTATAAAGCTTTGGTCATTGTACTAGAATGAGTGATCTCCACTTCCAAATTCAAATCTTACATACTTCATTTTTGTTTGATATATTAGTTTAAAATTTAGGGGTTTTTCCTAGATCACAAGGATTAAAGGACATAAGGAGATAATTGGAAAAAGGAACTAGTCCCTCCAACATTTGCAATCCTACAAAATTAAAAAAATTTATACTTAACATTTCAACTAGATGAAAAGGTATTTTATGGAGAAGTTCTAGACAATGAGAGATTTGAACAATATTTCAAATGTTTGGAAACCCATTTAGAGTTGAAAACATCATTCACAATAACTTTGAAAAATTTAACCATCAAAGGAAAGGCTTGTTAGAAAGGGTATGTACAACATTTGAAGATTAGAACAACAATTTCAAAAGTTTGGTAGTCTGTCATAAGTCTATAATTCCTTGAAATATTGGAAAATTGAAATGATTAAATGGAAAAAATAATTCACTTTCAAATGACCTCGGTTTGAGACATATGAAAATTGGTCACCACCTCACTTTGAATTATAATCTCTAAGACATTAGAGAGGAAAAATAAAACTAGAGGAACAAAAATAAAACCAAAAATAAAACTAGAGGGGGGTCCACATTTTCTAATGCAAGAGTATTTGGGTCCAAAATAAATCTTCCATCAACCAAAAATATTTTAGGTCAATTGGTATTTTTTTTCCTATTTTGTTTATTTTTGGGTAGTTTCTTTAAGAGTATTTTTAAAGGTTAGAAAAATTAATGACAACACCTTGTAGAAGAGCCTAATGACTATTTACAATATTAAATTTGGTGAATATTGCAAGAAAAATGGCTAAGTTATGTCTTCTTGGGTTTCTCGTCTACAACCATCTTTTGTAGAGGTTTGTTGTTGAATAAGTCTATTTACAATTGGTTCCAATGCATTGGCCCACATGAATAGTATTTATTGGCTTTTTTGTATTTGCAAGAACCTCAAGGTCAACCATCTTTGTGGAAAAATATTTCCCATCTAACTCTTTTAGGAATTTCACTCCCAAGTAGTTTGCAGGTATCTCATGGACATCAAGATTTGTGTATAAAAAGTGAACTAAACGCTTAAATTTTAATCAACTTGTTCAAATGAACAGTTTCAATGATAACGTCAACATGACAAGCATGAGTTCATAAGGGTGATGATGTCAACATGACATAATTATGAAATCAAGAAGGATGGGGTTACTTGCAAAAGATGACATAAACATGAGGTAATGATTATGCCATTATGTATGGATTGCAAAAATCCTCTTGTGAACCAAACTAGTATGGATTATAAACTCCTACTAGCCAATTGAACATGTAGAACTTCCACTTTCTACTGGATTTTATTTATTTATGTAATAAATTAGTTGTTTTAATTGCTAGAATCTAAATTAGTTCAATTTCCTAATTTCCCAAGGAATAAACTGGAGATTGATAGATGCTAGGAAATTGGTACTTGCTAGGGGGGGAATATTTTTGATAATTTAATAAAGGTGATTGAGATTGGATAGATTTATTTTGTACTCTTGTAATGAATTTTTGCTACTCGAAGATAATAAAAATTTAAAGATATTTATTATGTGAATTTTCTATTGATTATTATATTGGCTACATGATTAGGTTATTTGATAAAGTTCTTTGATCTTAACTACATCAATTGGTATCAGAGCAAGGTTTTCTTGTTGGGAGGTTTCAATAAATTGTAAAGGGCGAAAGTGATAGGTGTTCATAGGGCTCTAAAAGTTATTGTAGGTTGCGAGGAGTCTTGAAATTGTAGAGAGTGGAGAGGGACATTAGAAAATAGGAGAGGTGTAAGTTCTATGGAAATAAATAGAGGTAATATACATGACTTTTCTTAAGAAATATACCGATGAAAAGATGCCCCCAATAAGATGTAATCCTAGGATGGAGGAAATTTTTGATCAATTTTATACTAAAATAAGGAATGAGTTAAGGAATTTAGTTGTATATTTCAGGATAAATCTAAACAATACAAAAGACCACATGAGTGATGAAAAAAGTGAATTTGATGAATGTGAGAGAGAAGATGAATTGCCAGTAGATGAAGGACAAGAATGATTCTTGAGAGCTCTTTCCAGGATTAGTAAGAGTAATTGAATTGAGGTCCCAAATTTTTTCGAGCATTGATCCCTAAAGAGTTGATAGACTAGATAGGTGAATTGGAATATATCCATGATTCAAAAGGGTAAAGTTGGCACAAAAATATTGAAGTATATTTTTCCTTTTAGTGGAGGGAGTTGCAAAAAGAGTAAAAAATTGTGAGACAAGGATAACTCGGTGGAATAAAATGGTGGCCAAGTTGAAGTTATTCTTGAATATTATGAATTGGATTTATCCAAAAGGATTAAAAATTTAAAAATAGGACATGAGTGTGAAGGACTATATGGAAGAATTATATAAATTGGATATTAAATTTAGATTTTATAAAATGGATAGAGAAAAGGTAGATAGATATGCAAATGGGTTGATATTTAATATTCAATATGAAATGGTATGTTATAAATTTTTAAAACTAAGGACTATTAGTATGCCTTGAAGACTAAAGACAATGTCTAGAAGGTATAAAAATAATTCAAGGGGAAGAGGAAGATGAAAATAAATATAGGCAAGGGAAAATAGGTTCAAGAAGAAGGAGTCTCCAAATGAAAATGTTGAATCGATTCAAGGGACAAGAGGAAGAGAATACTCAAGAGGAGGATGTGGTAGAAGAAATAGAAGATTTTTTGGAAAATGTTTTCAATGTGGAGAAGTTGGTCATAGGGCCTTTGAGTGTGCACAATTACACCAAGAAAGTAGTAAAAGGAGCACAACTAGAAATCACCTAGCACAAGAAGAGGAAGAAAGTGTGGCACCACAAAAATAAGAATAAGAACCATAGGATGGAGAATATCTCATGTTTAGGAGATTATTAGTGAGACTAATTAGGAAGGAGGATGGACCATCTTAGAGAAAAATCCTTTTTTTTTAAATGAATGCAATCTAAATATAAGTTTTGTAAAGTTATTATTGATAATGGTAGTATTGATAACCTAGTTACTAAGGAAATTGTAGAAAAAATAGGTTTGAAAAATAGAAAACATCATAATCCATATAAAGCTTCTTGGTTGAAAAAGTAGCATGAATTTATGGTGGATGAGAAATTTATAGTTAGTTTTCAGATTGGGTCATACAAAGATTAAATGAAGTGATGTTATTTCAATGAATGCATGTCATGTTTTGTTGGGAAGTCCATAGAAATTTGAGAAGGAGGTTATCTATGATGGTAGAAGGAATTTTTATACCATTATGAAAGGTGGGAAGAATTTTTTTATTTTATTGAAAGATAAAGTGTAACGCCCCACCGTGAGAACCCCAAAGGATAACAAACACCGCACACTTTTTTTTTTGAAAGGAAAACATTGCATAAGATAAATTTGTACATTTATTACATGAAAAGGGTATGTGCAAGATCATGATGGGCCAAAAAGTGGCGAATGATGGGTATGTGTAGGGTATGTGGCTAGCGACTTTTTTTTTACCCAAAATTGATGAAATGAAAAGGGTTTTAAAGGAGATTCTCAAATTTCCACCAATATAAATTATGCTTTAATTTTAATTTAATAAATAATTATTATTCATTTTCTATTTGAATTATGACTAAAGTCTTAATTGATAGGCTAATTGAAAAACATCTATAGCTTTCAAAAAGATCACATTTTTGAATCTAAAACATGTCACATTCTATGCTTCATACTATAGGATTAAAAAAAAATGAATTTCATGAAATTTTGACCAAGTTAAGGTGGTTAGACATACGAGTTTTTATATTTTTTAAAAGTTGTAATAAAAAATCATAATTAATTATTTACTTGGAAAAAAATTACAAAAAAATATGCATCACATCTGTACATGAGTCCTCTACTTATATCTAAAATCTTATAAAAAATATTATCATCTTATTATGGTTAGGGTGGTCAAACAGACACCTACTTCTTATTTTTTCCCTGAAATTTAAGTACTACTAGATTGAAATTTCAAATTTTCACCAAATAGATTTTTGTTTTTTTTAAATAAACCTAGTAGTTTAGAAACTACATTCAATTTGCTACAGATTCTATTCTTACATATTTTTGAAATAATGTAGATAACTTATTCAAATTTCTACGTCAAGTTGCCTAACTTTGATTTTTTTGAATTTTTTGCCACTCAAGGGCCAATTTTTTCCATGATGATCCTGCACATACCCAAAAGCAATTATACATTTACAAAGTCATCTGCATCCTCTGGGGTACACGAGACGGTCATTACAAACCCTAAACTTTTGTCCAAATGAAAGAGAGTAAATCCAAGATTACATTATGATATCATACAATCATCCATAATTAATAAAGAGGAAAATGATACAAAATTTTATTACAATTCAAATCATAGTTCAATAGTACAATTGTGGAGCATATTTCCAAAGATACAACACATCATGGAAACAATAATACATTACATAATGCTTCCCTTATATCAACGAGAAGAGTACATCAAGTACAAGAATGATACATCAATGAAGATTAAGGTACAAAAGGTGAAGTAGTCTTCAACCAAGTGAAGCTCTGAAACTTTGCATCCACTTCTGCATCACGAACACAACCTAGGAACCGAATGGGGTGCTAGCATGTTCCACCCGACTGCATGGACCTGAAGGTCCACCCCCCATGCTAGGAGATGCCAAGAAAGGACCGACGACCAAGACAGACAAACATAATGATCACAAGACCAAACCACAAGGTCAACCAAAACATAACAAACAACAATCTTAACAACCACTTATAAGGTGATTGCTTCTAGGGCATATGAAGGAAAAGCAGGGGATACTATGGGAGAGTATCATCACACGGTCCTAATACAAAAATTTACAACAATCAGGGGTGCACCAACATAAAACACCCAAACTTTACTAGTCTGAGTACAAATATGAGGCATGGACCATCTTGCCATACAACCATAACAAAGGCAAACTACTAAATAAGGTAACATCCACAAGAGTTCAAAAACTAAAAATTAAATCAAACATTTCAAATAAAACAAATCAAATAAATCCATCATAAACTCGTTACCCAATGCCTCAAGAAGCCTACAACACCAACTTTCACATACACCCAACAGAAGGGTACACAAATACTTGGGTTCCCAAGGAAACTCACATTAAGGCTTGGATTATAACTCATCAAAATGGATAGTAAATCAATGAAGAATTCAATCAATGAGGAGAACATAAGAAATCAAACTTCAACCTCTCAACACCATTCCATGTAACAAAACTTAAAAAAAGATTCCCTACTCCACTTGTTTAAACATTCCTAATCAATTTGATGAGTAAACTAGCTTAATGAGAACATGAAAGGATTATCCATTTGATAGTAATCTAACTCCAATTTTTACTTCTCTAATTATAACACTCAAATAAATCAAATCTCTCCTAGTAACTTTAGATTGTTAGATATTCAAAAATCACATATTTTATTTTATTTACACTACTATATTGAAATTATTTAATTAAATAAAGAACTTGAGAAAACCTACAGTAGGTATACCATCAGATTAAAAAATTCATAGTCTATACATTTGTTACTTCAAAATAATAGATTTAATTAAAGCAATACATACCTTTGATTATTATAAACTAAATAAATTTAATTAAAATCTAACATAAATGATTTAACTGCAAATCACATATCTAAAATTAAAAGAATTTGTAAATAAATTCAATTTTAAATAACTTGTAATTAAATCTAATTTTAAATGCAATTTGAAAATAAATCTAAATTTAAATGTACTTGTCCAATAAACACAACACTTATTTATGTTATAGCATTTCACTCATAATAAGATCATTAAAATATTTTTAGAGAGTTTTAATCCACTTACAAGGTAAATTCCTAATTATTCTTTATATTCACCACTATCTAATTTACCTCCTTTCACCACAATCATTTAAACTCAACAAATCAATCATTAAATTCCTAATTATTCTTTAAATTCGCCACTATCCAATTTACCTCCTTAAACAAATAATTCATATTTGCATGAATATACTTCCACAAAGAAAACATATTTAAATAACATAATCTATTTATTCCATTTATTCTAACTCTCATTTAAATACCTAAATGAATACTCACATATATAATTTGCACTTTTCCCCTAATCATAAAACTATCATATTCTATAGACTTTTCCCATCTTAATTATAATCCTATTTACATTATTAACCTCTAATGGCCCGCTAGGAGTTTACAAATTAAATTTTTGATATTACTATTGTAATCATATATAAGTATTATGAGTACCATAGGAAAATTAAATTTCTTTATTTATGTATTTTGTATCAATACAAAGATTTTGAATATAATAAATTAAATTTCTTTATCTATAATTACATTTATGGAGGTAAATAAAAATGCCCCATTATTAATCAACACCTTTGTTTATATTTATTTCCTATTTAATGAAAAATAATAATTCATCACTCTTTTTTTTTTTTTTGGTAGGAATAGATCTTTTATAAAAATAATTCCTTTTAAAGAAATTGTGGTAGTGATCTTGTCTTTATACAAAAAGAAATCCTTAACTTAAATTCCTATAAAAAAATATCACTATCTTAAATCTAATAAAATAACCCGGGGCGTCGGTCCCAGCTCAGTTGGTTAAGGTGTTCCCTGTAGCAGGGCGCCCACCATGGGTTCGACTCTCCGGCTCCCGTGGTACCGGTTGGTGTGTCCTCCAACTGGGTCACGGTAAAAAGTTTACTGGGTCAAAAGTTTAGTGGGATATGGGGGGCCGGGGTTATATGGGGGCCGTGCTGCGGGGAATTAAATCTTAATTTTAAAATTTTTAATGAATTAAATCTTAATTTTAAAATCCTTTTAACTTTTCCCAAATCTTTATGCCTTTTTCCCAAAACTTCAAGCCACGTAGCTATCTATGCTTTCCTTAATTTACTTTCCCTTTGGTTAAAGTTGGATGTAGAATTTCCTTTCTAAAGAAAAGACAAAAATCATACTTTCCCAAAAGAGAAGGTGAGGAGTTTTCATTTAATTTAGGAAAAGCAAGAACTGGGCATTACTTGGGGTAAATCGTACACGGCTGCATATTGCTATTTATTTATTTTATTGTTTTTAATTGAGACAAGAATAATTTTATTTGTTGGCTTTAACTAAATGTGAAAACTCCAGAATAATAAGAAAATAATATAAAATTGAAAGCCTCTTTGACTTTAAGGGAAAGCTTGATTTGTGCTAGGAATAGTTCGAAGCACGGTATTTACCTTTATTACTAGATTCTATTTTTAAATGAAGGCTTAATCAATTAAGATTGAAATGATAAAACCTAGTACATATTTTGATGATGGAAATACTTTAAATGATTCGAAGCACGGTATTTACCTTTATTACTAGATTCTATCTTTAAATGAAGGCTTCATCGATTAAAATTGAAATGATAAAACCTCGTACATATTTTGATGATGGAAATACTTTAAATGATTCAAAGCACAGTATTTACCTTTATAACTAGATTCTATCTTTAAATGAAGGCTTAATCAATTAAGATTGAAATGATAAAACCTAGTACATATTTTGATTATGGAAATACTTTAAATGAGGTAAGATTTAAATTACATTGGAGGCTCAAAAAAATTTAACGCTGCAAGAGGACGCCACAGGAGAGGACTTTGATGACCAAGATAAAATGACATTAACCTACCTACGCATTTAAGAATGGGATGACGGTAATAATATTTTACTTGGATAATAAGACAGCCCGGATTGCCTATTTATTTATTTTTTTAATAATCAATTAAAAATAATAATTACGATAGTATTAATTAATCACCAATATTAAAAGAACAATTTACTATATAATATTTCTATATAAAATCCATATTAACAATTGAAATAGTGTAACTGATGTTTACCTTCAGTTTCAACCCACCGTCCACTCCTTCGAATGGAAAAAGCAAATGGGAAAATATAGTCTGGACATTAGACGGCATAGTCAACTAAACATCTTGCAACTATTACTACAACTGAGAGTTATTATATATATTATTTTAAAATATAATATAATATATTTTTCTAAAATTATTACCTTTCATTTTAATGTTTTACTTGTTAAATAAGGTATTTATATGTATAATATAAAGTCACTATTAAACAGTTAAAGCCTATAGTTTCTTAGAACTCGCCTAACATGCATGAGCCGGGAAATAATATTTATTGCCAGCTTGAGAGGAAAAAAGAAAAAAGAACAATATTTGTCTAGTTACATCTTGCACTTGAAAAGTGCATTTTTCTCTAAATTGATTCAATAAAGTCTCTTGCATTGAGAGAGAAATAAAAATAAAAATCATTAAGTTCACAACCTAAGCACCTTCATTCACTAGATAGCACAAAACTGGTTTTCTTTTTGTCTTTTTGTTTTTTTTTTTAAATGATATGTAACAGAATTAAAAGTGATAGGATTTTGTATAGATTTCTAAAGAAAAGAATCAAAATACTGTAAACATAGCAAGGGAGATTCTGCACAATTGGAACATGTTGCAGCGGGCCTGGCTTAAACATCACACACTAAGCAGTTGACTTCTTAGGTGTCTGTTGTGGGCCCTCTTAACCCGTCCCACTTCCGTTGGCGTTCCCGTTCGCCGTTAATCATGCAGTTAAGTGGGGCCCTCTTAACCCGTCCCACTTCCGTTGGCTGTTCCCGTTCGCCGTTAATCCATGCAGTTAGGTAGGTGCCCGTAAGTTCAATGATTTTAAATTGTTTCTCCGGCCCAAGTTTTGGTAATGCTGGTAAAGCTCCTGCGCTGCGTCTCACCTTTTCATCGTATGCACCAACCAAGTTTCCAACTCTATCAGTTTTTATTTAACATCACAGAGGGATTATTCAGATATGTCGAAGCTCGCCAACTGGTTGATAGGATGCCTCAAGGAAATGTGGTCCCATGAATGCTTTGATTGCAGGATATGCACAAAATGCGTTTGCTAAAAAGGAATCAGAAACTTCCAATAAAATGTAAATTGCAGATGTAAAGTTGGCCTCCTCCCTGCCTGTGCCAAAATGGGAGCTTTGGAATGGGGTATGGGCATCCATCGCAGGATAAAGGAAAGAGCAATATTGTCAGATGTTAGTTGTAACTGCCCTAGTAGACATGTATGCAAAATGTGGAACCATAGACAAGACATGTGAACTATTTGACATAATGTCTCCAAGAAATTTGTTCTCATGGAATGCCCTGATTGTAGAATATTACTAAATGGATTTGTTGAAAATGCTTTAGAAACTTTCAAGCAAATGCAATTGGCAGGTGTAACGCCAAACTTTACAACCTTTGCCAGCGTTCCTCGCAGCCTGTGCCAAATGGGAGCTTTGGTACAGTGTATGGACATCCATCAAAGCATAAAGGACAGAGGAATTAGCTCAGATGTAGTAGTTGCAACCGCTCTGGTACACATGTATTCAAAGTGTGGCAGCATACACAAGGTAGGCGAACTGTTTGACAATGTGCCTCAAAGAAATTTGGTCTCATGGAATGCCATGATTGTAGGATATGAACAAAGTGGATTTCTTGATAAAGATTAAAATGAAATTGGGTAAAAATGAAAGTATTGACAAGGTACATGAACTGTTTAACGAAATGCCTCAAATAAATGTGGTTTCACAGAATGGATTTTGTGACTTGATGCCCTCAAAGTATTTGAATTAATGAAGCATTTGGGAACATACCCCTAACATTATAAGGTTCTTTCTGTGTTTTATGTGCACGCAACTATTCAACTTTAGTGGATGAGGGTTGTACATATTTCAATCATACAACTCTTATTGCATTACACCTACAATTGATCATCGTGTGCATGGTTGAGCTTCTTTTCTATACTGATAATCTTGATAATCTTGAGGACACCCAAAATTTCATTATTAAGATGCCAGTTAAACTTATGATAGTTGTGTGGATGTGTTTTCTTGTGCAAATGAATATATGTTTAGGAGTATTTATAGTGAAATTGTTTTTTTATTTGGATCTTAAAAATGTTGTGACTTATGTTTTTCTCTCAAACATTTATGCAGATGTGCATTTGTGGTGTAAAGTTCTAATAGTAAGGAGATTGATAAATGGTAAAGGAATTAAAAGGATCCCTAGATGCGATTGGATTGAAAGCTATGAAATGGTGTGTGCTTTATGTGTAGAGGATATATCACATCCACAAGCATAGGAGCTCTATACAAAGTTGGAGAATTTGGCTTGGGAGATGAAGGTAGTAGAGTATTCCCCAAATTCTAGTCATTTACTTAGTGATTTGGAAAAAAATTATTTCTTTGTCACCATAGTGAAAAGTAAATTGCTTTTGGTTCAATGTTAGATGCAACCCTAGAACAATTATTACATTGTTAAGAACCTTTGATATGTGTTGATTGCCACACTAGAATGAAATTTATCTCCAATATCATTATGAGAGATATGAATTATTTCCATCATTTTAAATAGACAAAAGGTTCTTGTGGAGATTATTGGTTATGCTAAATGACGTAATCTGCAAAATAGGCTCACACTATAATAATGTATATCATGTCACACCTACACTAATAAGGAGCATGGTTTTATTTTTAGTTTATCGAAAGGAAAAAAATGGTTTTCTTTTTGTGTTGAATATTTGGCAATCTAGACCATGATGTGGGGTATCTATCAAATACTTATTTTACGATAACATGAACATTTAATTAAATTGCTTTTATAAACCTACATATGTATGAAATGAAAAGTTGGAGGTGGAGAAAGTAAAAAACAAAAGGTGAGGAACACTTCAAGTAAATCGAAAGATGTTTGACTAGTAGGAAATGGGAGAGGAGGGCTCACAATTACCCTCACCATTTTTTATGGTTCTTTTGTTTGGATTAATTGTCAAAATGGGACATAACAAATCAATTTAAGGGGCAATCAAGTGCTTAAGACATGGGCACATAATTGATTGTCTCACTAATTAGGAGCATCTAATCATACGTGATAGTGTCTAAGGGGTGTATGGCTATCTTCCTAGTTACTTGGAACACCATCAAAACCTTGTACATAATCACCCCTCTACGTACTATGGTAGGATATAATGAGTGGACAATCTTTGAATGTTGACTATCTTTTATAATGAAATTGATACAATAACTCTCTAACCCCTTCTCTTTTTGATAGTATTTGGACAACCCATTATCATCATTATAGTTTAGCTAGGATTTTGATTACAAATATGATTGACCTTGAATCTTATGTGGTTTTTGAAGTCTCTTTAAATGTTGAAGATTGTCTCCTTGTTTAGGCAATAAGGGTTTAAAGATAAGGTGACCCTCCTTGATTGTCAAATTCTTATGATGACACTGTTTATTCCATGACACTTTTGACCATAACAATTATATTAATACTCCTTCGGTAGTTAAGACATGATTAGTACCCTAAATTAATTTATAAAAATGAGACATGATAGTGCCCATGGCTTGATGAAAACATTAGGGAATATAGGTAATTTTGTACTATAACAAAATTGGTGTGATTATTCTTATGACTATATTGTAGTAGTCCTTTTAGGATAATTGTTTATGATTACACAATGAAGTAATAACTATGAAAAAGTGTTATGTTGCAATGAATATCACCTCCCTTGATGACAAATTGCTTTTTATGTTTGAAAAGATTTTATATTTAAAGAGATTATCCCATCTTTATGACAGTCTTTATGAATAGAATATTGAGACCTTGATGACAATGCTTCAATATTATGAGATTATTAATGGAGTCATTTTTGTCCTATGGATGACTAGGTTCATGAAAATAATTTATCATTTATAGTAGTCATTGAGGTAATGAGGATTATCAATATGTGTAGAGGTCAATGTTAGAGCTTGAGGGTAGTAGGGTCCCAAGTATGATGATTAGCATTGGTGTTGATGGTGGGAATTTCCTCTTAATAAGATAATAGATTATAATAGTTCCATGACAATCTATATATTTATTGAAATTTATTGGTTACCATGATGCTTTTGACTTGAGAATACCCATATAACACAACATACAATAATAACGTATCTAAGATTAAGGATAACCATGATTGTTGTGACCATATGAGTACAACTATGTCTATTATGATTATGACTATACAATAGTCTTAAGATAATGTATTATGTAGTTTACATAAGGCTAAGGCACTAAGCCTTGTTGAATTGAGTCCCTTAATTGTCTTTTCAATATCATGATTGTCATCACTCATGTGATTATCCTCTTCATTTATAAGTCTTCAAGACTTAATCATGATTTCCACATATATTTCAATTATATCATGTGACCTAGGGACTTCCTTAGAAAGATAGAACTATTCATAGTATAGTGCTATGATATTTTCTAACAACCCAACTTCCTTCATTTCTTGTAATATTCTTCAAGGTGGTTTTATAGCAATCAATGAGAAAATGAGCTACAAGTCTATGCTCTAAGGTACATAATAATCATAAATATCACTATGTCTTGGCATCCTTCATTACTAAGATGAGGACCTTATCATTAAAACAAAATAAAGTTAGATAGTTTACAACTCCATACTCAATAAAACAAAACAAGGATAGTCATATATGTTATCCAGGAAAATATTTTGACTTAATGACAAGGTTACCTTAGTGATGTACTAGATGTATTTTGTGACTATCTCCTCTCTATGTGTGGTATGGATTTTTTTAAGTGTTGTTAAATTATCATGAAAATACTCTTACGTGATATAAAACTATCCAATTGGTGATTACTATCCTATAAGAGTGAAATGGTAGAATTTTAAATGAGATGATCTTAGTCTTGATACTAGCATTTATGACACTCTTACCCTCGATGAGATAGTCCTGTTATTTTCATGGTTGAATTTTAATTTATGCCTTACAACAAGGTGTAAACCTTTATAATTTAGTACTTAGTGAAGTCCTCTTAGGATATAATCTAAGAAATATTATAGTCCATTAGTTGAATTATATAACATATTGTGCCTATTTTTGATAGTGTTATTGCAAGTGAAGAATTATTTTGAATGACACATTTATGGGTTAAGTAACTAACCTCTATTGTGTTGCATTATTTATTAGGTTAATACTACCTTATTGTTGTTATAATAGTCCTTGGATGCCATTTATTGTTGACAACATGGCTGTTCTCAAATTGTGTTGGCTATTCCATCTAGTTTTGTGACATCTTTCTTATTTCTTAGTAGAATATTTCCCTTGTGAGGAGTTGTTTTTTACAGTTCCCTTCATAATCATAGAGGTGGTAAGGAAGAGATAACTCACTATCTAGGGTTTGGGGAAAGTACTTTTCAATGTTATTTTCAATTGCTATGAGTGTTGAATGTTGACCACCCAAAGAAAACAACCACCTTTACTGTTGAACATCCAGAATACTGAGGGGGGGGATGAATTAGTATTCCATAAAACCATTCACATAAAATCCATCTAAATAATATCACAGTTCTGACTGAAATAACAAGAGGAAACATGGAATCAAGACAATGCATCAACACACGTGAACACCGGTATTTTTACATGGAAAACCCAAAATGGGAAAAACCATGGTGAGGATTAACTCACAATATAATATATACAGATATATAATATTACAAGGTACACTGCCAAGACTCACTGTCCTTGAAAGGCTCACAACCTAAAGTAAATACAAAATGATATGGCTCACTACCAAGCTACAAAATGATATGGCTCAATGCCAAAAGTCTGAACTGATAAAGAATGCACCTTCCTTGTGCTGGAGTTCAGTTTCGGTGAAGTGCAATACATAAATAACACACCTATTTGCTCATCTTATCCAACTCCAAAGTAGAATGCATCTTGTAGGCTCAAACTTATGTACAAAGTCCTGTAGAGATATTTTTTTCTAAGATAGAATCCAAACCAAAATACCATCGTACAGAGCTAGTGTATAACATTGTTTCCCAAACTACTGGTAACTATACCTTTCCAACCATGCAATATATTCAACTGAAACCATGTCAGTGGATGCAACAAGTGTCAAGATAAAACATATTATCAGCTTCTGAGTAGATCTTATAAAAATAGGATAATCCAGACCAAAATACTAGATCAACAGACTTTCAATACCATAGCAGCAAAACTACTAATAATCCAAATTCTATTATGGAAATTAACCCAATTTCATTGTTGACATAAATGACAACCTCTCAATTTTCAACATTTACTATGTAGGGCACTCATGTAGGATGGTAAACAATTTTATTTCTCTCTACAACCATACTTACACCCTAATGGTGAAATGTTGACTAATATATAATAATCTTCCTTTTGCCATGAATGAATTTCTTGGATCTAACTAATGATGTTGACCTTTAAATAAGCATTCCAATTACACAAGGAAAAACAAATTTATTAGATCCTACATGATTATACTTGCATGCATGTCAAAAAGTAAATCACCATACTCAAATGATATAAGTTTTTTAGGAATATTATAAAAACTAAACCATTGTAATTCTATCTTTGTTCATGGTTGAATGCATCCTATTTTATCTTGATTTCCTAACATATTAGGACACAATTTATCAAGATTTACATGTAGAAATAAAGAGTTTTCACAAGTACAATGCTTCCTTTGCATTGAGATTCAAAATGAGGTTGTAAATCACTACAATTAGTTAAACCTAAGGTTAAAATATAACAAAAAAAGGAGTTTCAAAAATATTTCCACATTCCAACATTAATTAAACATAGTAAAAATCTAGTTTTCTCTTTGTAACAACTATTAGGGGGAGTTTGATATCATAGATCATATGTGTCAAACCTTGTAGTAGGTGTTAGGTACCAAAAATTCCTTGTTTAGCTTTTATAAGGGTTATGGCTCCTAATTGAAAATTGTAGCTTTATCATTATAGCTAGGTGAGGGTTTGCAACACATACCAAACTATCAATTTGAGCCCTCAAATTATGGATCTAATTTATATAATGTAATTAGTGATCTACTAAAGGGAATCTAATGGTGTGCATTCAAAGTAGGCCATAAATCCAATGATCCTTGTTCAAACCTTCATTCTCACTACCTTCTTGACATCCTATAAATTTAAATTCTTGACACCCAATGTTATTTTGAAAGATAATAAAGGGTTTCAATGCTTCAAGGAGGGTTTGTAAAGGTTGTAAATACTCCAAAATAGCTTCCAAGCTATTTACAACACTAGTTAATGGTTTCATAAGAGTTTAAAGGGGTTAATATCATGGTGGTCACTTAAAGACTTTTCTAATGTATGAAAATAGTGACAAAGAATAAAAAGTCTCCATAAACACTCAAATCAAGAATTCTAAAGATAGTAACTTAGAGACTATCTAGGAAAGAAAATACAAACAAGAGGTGGATATGAGAATCCAAATCACATCTTGATACCATAAAACTAATACCTCATATTGGAAAAATTCTAACTAGCTCAAGTATTTAGATCTTACACTGCAATCAACTCATCAAGAACCAAGGAAAACTAGAACACTTCAAGCTAGGAGAAGATTTGATCAATAATAAAGGGATTCATCTTTTTTTTTTCAGGAAAAAATGGGATGTGTATGCAAGGTGCAACATGTTTCTAGCTAGCTTTTTCAGTTATTAGTAAGGAAAAAGAATAACATAATCCTACATTATTAGGATGGATCTTATCTTTCCAAGTAGGTGTAGATGTGCATTTTAAGTAACATATGATGAGTTTCAAAAGTGAATAGAATCACATGATTTTTCCATTAAATTTCATAAGGAAAATAATAGCTAGAGTAAGTCCATATCAAAGAACAAGAACTTGATGAATTCTATCAAATTACTCCCAACACTTAAAATACACTAGATCAAGCACTTGAATGACTCATGAACTAGGAAAGTGATCATATGAATATGGTTTTTGAATAAGACTTGTAAGTAAAAGCATGAAAAATATATAAAATGTGCCTCAATGTATTATCAAGTATAAGGTTATATTACATTCATTCCCTATTCAAAAACCTTCTTGATGGGTTTTCATGAACACTTCTAAGGTACCAATAAAGTGTAGGCCTACATAGGTCAAAATTTATTAAGAGCTAACTATCTAAACCCCATGAATAAATTATCAAAGGAAGTATTAGAAAAACTCTTTGAGGTAAATTATAATTGCCTAGATTGAAACCACAATCCTATGGGTCTTTGCAAGATCCAATGATCTAAAGTTTAAATAATTTAAGTATGGGAGGTTGTTGTTTGAATTAATTATAACAAGTATTTTTGTCTTTTAATGAGAATTTCTCTATCAAAGCTATCCTTCCAAACTAGCTTCCTTTGTAATATTGAAGCCTATCTTTGTTTCCAAGTCAATATAAATCCTAAACATATATTCGTATGTGATTTGCATACACCAAGAAAACACATCCACACAACTACCGCATGTTTTAATTGACATCTTAATGATAAATTTTAGGATGTACTCAAGATACTCAACATATCCAAGAAGTTCAACCATGCACACAATGATCAATTGTAGGTGTAATGCAATAACAATTACTTGTGTGATTGAAATATGTACAACCCTCATCCACTAAACTTGAATGGCTGCATGCACATAAAAAATAAGAAAAACTTATAATGAGAGGATATGTTTCTAAATGCTTCATTAATTCAAAACATTCTGAGAGCATCTTCACCAAATCCATTTTGTGCATATCCTGCAAACATCTCATTCCATGAAACCACATTTCTTTGAGATAGTTTGCTAAACAGTTCACGTGCATTGTCTATACTTCCACATTTTCCATACATGTCTACTAGAATATTTCCAATTATAATATTTGATCAATTTCATTTGCTTAAAGTTTATTAATCTTTATCAATAAATCCACTTTGTTCATATCCTACAATCATGGCATTCCATGAGACCATATTTCTTTGAGGCACATTGTCAAACAGTTCACCTACCTTGTGTATACTACCACACTTTGAATACATGTTTACCAGAGCAGTTGCAACTACTACATCTGAACTAATTCCTCTATCCTTTATGCTTTGATGGATGTCCATACATTGTACCAAAGCTCCCATTTGACATAGGCTACGAGGAATGCTGGAAAAGGTTGTATATAGATTGTCAAAAGCATGTATGTTGTGTTATATGGATCTTCTCAAGTCCAAAGCTTCATGGTAACCAATAAATTTCAATAAATATATAGATTGTCATGGAACTATTATAATCTATTATCTTATTCAGAGCAAAATTTCCACCATCAACACCAATGCTAATCATCATACTTGGGACCCTACTACTCTCAAGCTCTAACATTGACCTCTACACATATTGATAATCCTCATTACCTCAATGACTACTATATAAATGATAAATTATTTTCATAATGAATTTCATGAACCTAGTCATCCATAGGAAAAAAATGACTCCATTAATAATCTCATAATATTGAAGCATTGTCATCAAGGTCTCAATATTCTATTCATAAAGACTATCATAAAGATGGGAGAATCTCTTTAAATATAAAATCTTTTCAAACATAAAAAGCAAGTTGTCATTAAGGGAGGTGATAGTCATTACAACATAACACTTTTGCATAGTTATTACTTCATTGTGTAATCATAAAAAATTATCCTAAAAGGAATACTACAATATAGTCATAAGAATAATCACACCAATTTTGTGATAGTACAAAATTACCTATATTCCCTAATGTTTTCATCAAGCCATGTGGGCACTATCATGTCTCATTTTTATAAATTATTTTAGGGTAATAATCATGTCTTAACTACCAAAGGAGTATTAATACAATTGTTATGGTCAAAAGTGTCATGGAAGTAACAGTGTCATCATAACAATTTGACAATCAAGGAGGGTCACCTTATCTTTAAACCCTTATTACCTAAACAAGGAGACAATCTTCAACATTTAAAGAGACTTCAAAAACCACATTAGATTCAAGGTCAATCATATTTGTAATCAAGATCCTAGCTAAACTATAATGATGATAATGGGTTGTCTAAATACTATCAAAAACAGAAGGTGTTGCCACTATGGTAGAAGATATTTTTTGTATCAATTTCGTTATTAAAGATAGCCAACATTCAAAGATTGTCCACTCATTATATCCTACCATAATACGTAGAGGGGTGATTATGTACAAGGTTTTGATGGTGTTCCAAGTAACTAGGAAGATAGCCATACACCCCTTAGACACTATCACATATGATTAGATGCTCCTAGTTAGTGAGACAATCAATTATGTGCCCATGTCTTAAGCATTTGATTGTCCCTTAAATCGATTTCTTATGTCCCATTTTGACAATTAATCCAAACAAAAGAACCATAAAAAATGGTGAGGGTAATTGTGAGCCCTCCTCTCCCATTTCCTAAGTCAAACATCTTTCGATTTACTTGAAGTGTTCCTCACCTTTTGTTTTCTACTTTCTCCACCTCCAAATTTTCATTTCATACATATGTAGGTTTATGAAAGCAATTTAATTAAATGTTCATGTTATCATAAAATAAGTATTTGATAGATACCCCACATCATGGTCTAGATTGCCAAATATTCAACACAAAAAGAAAACCATTTTTTTTCTTTCGGGTATGTACAGGATCATCATGGAAAAAACAGGCCCTTAAGTGGCAAAAAATTTAGAAAAATCAGTGTTAGGCAACTTGACGTAAAAATTTGAATAAGTTATCTATATTATTTCAAAAATATGTAAGAATAGAATCTGTAGAAAATTGAATTTAGTTTCTAAATTACTAGGTTTATTTAAAAATAAATAAAATCTATTTGGTGAAAATTTGAAATTTCAATGCAAGTACTTAAATTTGGGAAAAATTAAGTAGGTGTTTGTCTGACCACCTAACCATAATAAAATAATAATATTTTTTATAATATTTTATATATAAGTAGAGGACTCATGTTTGGATGTGATGTATATTTTTTGTAAGTTTTTTCCAAGTAAATAATTAATTATGAATTTTTTATTACAACTTTTAAAAAATATAAAAACTCATATGTCTAACCACCTTAACTTGGTCAAAACTTCATGAAATTTATTTTTTCTTTTTTTAATCCTAAAGTATGTGAAGCATAGAATGTGATGCATGTTTCGGATTCAAAAAATGTGATACCGTTTGAAAGTTATAGATGTTTTTCAATTAGCCTATCTATCAGGACTTTAGTCGTAATTCTAATAGAAAATAAATAATAATTATTTATTAAATTCAAATTAAAGCATAATTTATATTGGTGGAAAGCTGGGAATCTCCTTTAAAAACCCTTTTTGTTTCATCAATTTTGGGTAAAAAAAAGTTGTCAGCCACATACCCTATAGATACCTATAATATTGCCACTTTTTGGCCCATCATGATCCTGCACATACCCTTTCGAGAAACTAAAAATAAAACCATGCTCGTTATGTAGGTGTGACATGATATACATTATTATAGTGTGAGCCTATTTTCCAGATTACTTCATTTAGCATAACCAATAATCTCCACAAGAACCTTTTGTCTATTTAAAATGATGGAAATAATTCATATCTCTCACAATGATATTGGAGATAAATTTTTATTGTAGTGTGGCAATCAACACATATCAAAGGTTCTTAACAATGTAATATTTTTTCTAGGGTTCCATCTAACAAACCAAAAGCAATTTACTTTTCACTATGGTGACAAAGAAATAATTGTTTTCCACATCACTAAGTAAATGACTAGAATTTGGGGAATACTCTACTACCTTCATCTCCCAAGCCAAATTCTCCAACTTTGTATAGAGCTCCTATGCTTGTGGATGTGATCTATCCTCTACACATAAAGCACACACCATTTCATAGCTTTCAATCCAACCGCATCTAGGGATCCTTTTAATTCCTTTACCATTTATCAATCTCCTTACTATTAGAACTTCACACCACGAATGCACATTTGCATAAATGTTTGAGAGAAAAACATAAGTCACAACATTTTTAAGATCCAAATAAAAAAACAATTTCACTATAAATACTCCTAAACATATATTCATATGCACCAAGAAAACACATCCACACAACTATCATAAGTTTAATTGGCATCTTAATAATGAAATTTAGGGTGTCCTCAAGATTATCAAGATTATCAGCATAGAAAAGAAGCTCAACCATGCACACGATGGTGTAATGCAATAAGAGTTGTATGATTGAAATATGTACAACCCTCATCCACTAAGGCTGAACAATTGCTTGCACATAAAACACAAAAAGAACCTTATAATGTTATGGGTATGTTCCCAAATGCTTCATTAATTCAAATACTTTGAGGGCATCAAGTCACAAAATCCATTCTATGAAACCACATTTATTTGAGGCATTTCGTTAAACAGTTCATGTACCTTGTCAATGCTCTCATTTTTACCCAATTTCATTTTAATCTTTATCAAGAAATCCACTTTGTTCATATCCTACAATCATGGCATTCCATGAGACCAAATTTCTTTGAGGCACATTGTCAAACAGTTCGCCTACCTTGTGTATGCTGCCACACTTTGAATATATGTCTACCAGAGCGGTTGCAACTACTACATCTGAGCTAATTCCTCTGTCCTTTATGCTTTGATGGATGTCCATACACTGTACCAAAGCTCCCATTTGGAACAGGCTGCGAGGAACGCTGGAAAAGGTTGTAGAGTTTAGAGTTACACCTGCCAATTGCATTTGTTTGAAAGTTTCTAAAGCATTTTCAACAAATCCATTTAGTGAATATTCTACAATCAAGGCATTCCATGAGAACAAATTTCTTGGATACATTATGTCAAACAGTTCACGTGCCTTGTCTATGCTTCCACATTTTGCATACATGTCTACCAGGGCAGTTACAGCTAACATCTGACAATATTGCTCTTTTCTTTATCCTACGATGGATGCCCATACCCCATTCCAATGCTCCCATTTTGGCACAGGCAGGGAGGAGTCCAACTTTACACCTGCGATTTACATTTTATTGAAAGTTTCTAATTCCTTTTTAACAAACACATTTTGTGCATATCCTGCAATCAAAGCATTTCATGGGACCACATCTCCTTGAGGCATCCTATCAACCAGTTGGCAAGCTTCCACATATCTAAATAATCCCTCTGTGATGGAAAATAAAAACTGATAGAGTTGGAAACCTGGTTGGTGCATACGATGAAAATGTGAGACGCAGCGCAGGAGCTTTACCAGCATCACCAAAACTTGGGCGGGAGAAACAATTTAAAAACATTGAACTTATGGGCACCTACCGAACTGCATAGATTAACGGCGAACGGGAACAGCCAACGGAAGTGGGAAGGGTTAAGAGGGCCCCACCGAACTGCATGGATTAACGGCGAACGGGAACAGCCAACGGAAGTGGGACGGGTTAAGAGGGTCCCACAACAGACACCTAAGTAGTCAACTGCTTAGTGTGTGATGTTTAAGCCAGGCCAATTGTGTCACGCTGGGTCGAATTCCACAATCTGTGTCAACACCCCCTCTGCTTGCGCTAAAATGGGAGCTTTAAACTCGGTATGGACATCACACCTGCACTGGTAACATATATGCAGAAATGTGGACGCCTAGACAAGGCACGTGAAGCGTTTGACAGATTTCCTTACAACACGTGATCTCAGAGAATACAATGATGGCTGGGTAAGCACGAAATGGATTTATTAGGAAGGCTTAAGAAGCTTTCAAGAAATAAATTACCACGCCAGTGACCTTGCCTATCATGAAATTGGGAGTTCTCACAAATGCGCTGGCAGACATGTATGCAAGAAAATGCAGAAGCACAGGCAGGGAACGTGAACTGTTTTTAACACCATGCCTCAAAAGGGATGTCATCTTCCCCCCAAAAATGCGATCCTCCTCCAAATTCCTTTATCAAAAAGGCTTTTTGAAACTTTCCAACAAACGCAGTTGGCAGGTGTAGCGCCAGGTTTCCCTAACTCCCAACGTCCTTTCCCTCACTTCACCACGCGTCCAGCATGCCTTCCTTTTCTTGCATGCTTCCCAAATAAAATATTTATCTTTTCAATATTATTTTATTTATTCCCACTTGGAATTTCCATATTTACCATCATTATATTATCCTATCTACATATGTATTCAAATTAGATTAATTAAAGAATACTAAACTTCAGATCCAACTCTATGTATACTTAAAATTAAAAAAACAACTTATATTTATATATAAATAAATAATTGCATTTCATTTATTGTTTTGAATATTATATATATATATATATATATATATATATATATATATATAATTAAACAAATTAATAATATTAAATATATTTTCATCTGCATTAATTTTGTATAACTTGTTCTTATATTCTCAAACTCTTTATTACTCATTAGCATTTACACTTAAAAACAACTTAAGTGTTTGTCTCTTAACTTACTTTCATTATTATCATAAAATAAAAAACAACATTATCATAAATAATTGGAATTAATTGTCATAATAAAACAATAGTATAAATTATCAATTTGTCTTAACCTTTAGATTAATTTAATATTTTAATTACTAGAATTCTCTAAAAAAAATTTTGACAATTTAATTTATTACTTTAATTAAATCAATATTACAAAAATGAGCTACAAAACTCAAAGCAATGCCTGAATGGAAATGAACAACGACTAAACAAAACAATGTTAAATGAATAATTAAAATGAACGACATGAACAAAATGATGCCATAATAGAATGGGGTACTAACGGACACTATCGTCAAACAACGATGGGGTGATGGACTAGGTTGTAGGACTTTTCTTGTCAACTCCATTTTCAACTTCATACCCATTGGGATTTATGAGGCTCGCCCTGTCCTGAAAGTGCAGGTGGAATCGAGGCTTGGGTACCTACAATCTTGCATAAAACCAAGTGTCGAAACAATATATATATATATATATATATATCCAATGCCATACACACTGTGAAAGAGAATTGTAGTGTAGCAAGGCACTCATGGATGAGTGATGCAACACCGTCTCTCTCACCGACTCTCAACAATAACACATCATCATAAATATCATGAAGCGAGCATTAAACCATTTACGTAACCACACAATATCACATAATCAGATAAAGGAAAACACTATGTAACATTATATCATCATTAGAATGAAACAGTATTATGAACATCCAAACAGAACACACAAGTCAAATAGGCGAAACAGTCACCATTGTAGTCTCAAGAATGCATCAAGCATAAACAGTATCAACTATACAAAGAAAAGTGTCATAGGAGTGCAGTAACACGGGAGACACTACATAAAGAGAAGGAATTGAAGGACAATAGTCCTATAATTTTTTGTAGTTCAAAAAAATATTTTTTTAAAGTGGCAAGAGTGGTTAAGAATAGTTCAGTGAAGGTTCTTATGAAGAAGAATATAATTGGGAACATAAAAAATGGTAGTGGTTTGGTGTACAACAACAACATAAATAATTGAAGAGCATAAATACTAGAGGTAATCACCAAGGGAGAAAAAATTAGAGTGGAAACAACATAATTCATAGTTTGGACATTTGGAATTTTCTCTTGAAATCCATAGATCAGATTCATAGAGCATGACAAGTAGTGGTAGTTTGCACATTGAATATGAAGGGAAAGAGAGTAAAAGTGTCAAGGGCAGAGATCAAGTGAATAAATAAGTTTGGATAAATAAGAATCATGGGATCATCATCCCAAGCACCTAAAAATATTCATGAGTTTCTAACTCATGGAACATTTCACTTATTTGGTGTGCTTGATGTAGGAGCATCTATTCCACAAGTTAGTGATTTTTTTAGTAGCTAATATTCACCAATTGGCTATTAATTGAAATTTGGGAATAAAAAATTGGCTAATAGTTCAATATGTAATAGGACCTAAGTCACCACATTTTTACAAAAAAATATTTTGTCCTATTTAAATTTATAAAAAAATTTAACTCAAAAATTTGCCACAATATTCGATACATGATTAGATCATATTCGCCTAAATTTTATAAGTTAGAGTAGAAATCTATATTAATTCACCAATTGTATATCATAATTATTAGTTTCTTTAGGGCCATATTTCCAATATTTAGTTTTCACCATTTATCTACAATATAATATAATGGCCCTCATTGTATTGTGTAAGGTAAAATGTACTTACAATCTATATTGCTCATGGGGTCCAAAATTTCTTTAGGATTGTTGATCTTAGAAGATTAATGATCCTAAAGCAATTTTCGGCCCAATGAGAATTACATATTATAGGTAAATTTTACCTTGTGGAATACAATGAGGTCCATTAGATTATATTTTAAATCAATGGTGACAAGTAAATATTATAGTCTACCCTTAAACCCATTAATAATTCCCACCCTTGGGCCCCTACTTTTCCATAAGAATTTTTTTTTATATTGAAAGGATTCACCATCATAATTAATGTGTTTTCCTATTATTTTCCAATATTCTCCAATATTTTCTATAAAATTTTAGTGATGTACAAAAATTCTCTAATAAAATTAATATTTTTTTGTGAAAAATGAAGGATTCACCAATAGAAATTAATATTTTTTCCAAAAAAATGAACAATTTTCCAAGATTTTATATCTTTTTTTTGAGAGGGGTTTCTTAAAGTTATCACTTCCACAAGTAATCTTGCATCATCCTAAAATAGTTTAATTTTTGTTTTAGGTCAGTTTTGGTGGTGTTTTGTTTCTTAAATTGTGTTGGATTTTGGGCAGTTGCTTCTAGATGATTTTTAGAGATTATTTGGAAAAAAATATGACATCACCTTGTAGAAGAGCCTAATGAGTATCTATATTTTAAATTTGGTGAATATTGACAAAAAAATGGTTGAGTTATGGCTTTGTGGGTTTTTGGTTTGCTACTAGACTTGTGTAGAGATTTGCTACTAAACTAGCCCATTTACAATCGATTCCAAATCATTGACTTGTATGAATGATATCAATTGGTTTTTTGTATTTATAGGAACCTTGAGGTCAACTATCTTTGTAAGAAATTTTTTCCCATCAAATTTTTTCAAGAATTTCACTTCTAATTGGTTTGTATGTATCTTGTGGACATTAACATTTTTGAGTAAAATTAAGTGAATTGAACACCTCAAGTTTAATCAACTAGTTCATATTAAAAAAAATTAATGATGACATTAGTATGATGTAAGTGTTGCATTAGTAAGGTGACGAAATTAGCATGATGTAATCATGATATCAATAAGGGAAATGGCTACCTAGCTAAATATGAAGTAAGCATGAGGTGATGATGATATCACTATGTATGGTTTGTGGGAATCCTCTTGTGAACCAAAATGGTATAGATTGAAAACTTCTATTGGCCAACTAAAAATGTAGAACTTCCACTTGCTATTAGATTTTGTTCATTTTTGTAATGAATGAGATGTTGTAACTACTAGAATTTGAATTGGTTGGATTTCCTAACTGCCCAAGGAATAAAATGGAGATCGATACATGTTAGGAGGGATTTTTTTTTTTGGGGGGTGGGGAAATATTTTTTAAAGTTTAAGAAAGGTGATTTAGATTAGATTGATCTATTTTATACTTCTATAACAAATTTATGCTATCTATAGATAATAATAATTTGAAGTTTTTTGTTTTGTGGACATTTTTAAATATATTATTATATTGGCTACTTGACTAGATTATCTCATAATATAATAGTCATATTTATTTCTTAGCTTTAGGTTAAATTCATAATATTGTTTTTCCTAAGGTGCATCATACACCTTATATAATGCACCTAAGTGGTGTGAGTAAAATGCATTCTAACCTTTGGTAGCTATATCAATGGGAAAGGATGTGGTGTGATATAGATTTTGTGGCTAGATGGTAAAAGAAAAGAACAAACATCCCATACATATTCTACAATTGCATGACAATCTTGAGTGGAAATAGGACACATTTTTTATGGATTTCATTATGGGGTTACCTATATCTTTTCACCATCATGTTGCTATCATGGTAATAGTGAACAAGCTGACCAAGGTTTCCCATTTCTAACTCATGAGGAGATATTATAATATTGAGTATATGGCATGTATCTTGAGAAAATATATAATTTACTTGCACATAGTACCTCACAAGATTATCACATATTGTGATCCTATGTTCATGTCCATATTTTGGATACCATTGTAATATGTATCAAGTAACTAAATCAAGTTTATTTTGACCTATTACCTAAAGATATATGGATAGACTAAGAGTGTGAATTAGTTTATTTAGGAAATACTTCAAAATTATAATATAATTCAATAATCTAAGTGGGATGACTATTTATACCTTGTTTTTCATTAACAAGAAAAATAGGCTTTAGAGGGACCTAAAACCCTTACAAAAATATTGCAACAAGACTAAAACACAACCATAATACAACCAACCAACAGTGAACTAAAAGAAAAAAGATAACCATTAGAAACTAACTATTTCATATTCTTTAGAGTATCTACCACCTCTAGCTCCTAGTTGTAAAATTTTTAATGAATATTTTTCAAGTTTAGTAACTCTTTCTTTTCCTCCTCAAAGGATTTCCTTTTTCTCCCCCTTGTCCTCAAGCTTGGCCCCTTAGTCTTGACTTGCACTTTCCCTTTATCCTTATTAGACTGCTCTTCCTTTCCACTCTCCTTAGGGATCCAATCAGTTATATGTTCCTCTCTCAATTATTGGAGCTTTTGTAAAATAATCCTAATCCCCTCAACACTTTTTTATAAATTAGTAGGTAATCTTTAACATTTTCTCCATATTTTATTAGTTTGGACTTAACTTTATCTTCCAAGTCATTCAAACATTTCTCAAACTCCAATTTTAAAACATTAATAGAGTCTTATAGACCTTCAATATTTTTCTTCATCTCCCTATTTCCAAACCATGGTTGGTCTCAATCCTCATTGGTGTTTTTCTCCTGCAAGGCCCAAATTTTTATATTAATTTTCTTTATTTCGAGGAAGAACCATTTAGAGAGTTAAACTAGTTTGTAACCCCTTCCTTGGAAAGCCCCAAAATATCATAAATATGCTCTCTATTAGTTTGGAGATATTTAAAGTCTTCCAATAGAAATGGGAATAAAAAACACCCTAGTTATCCTTCTCAACGACTTTCTTCAATGAATGGATCCTTGTAGTCATTTTATCAACCAATTTCTCCTTACCTTTACAAGATGCTTCCCCTTTATACTTTATAATTCTTCTCCCCTTCCCTTGAGTATTGTCCCCATCCTTCTCCCCTATCTATGATCACTTGGACCAGGAAATAGTCCTCTTCACTTTCTTTTTAGGGGAGTTATTCTTACCAATTCTCTTTCCTTTCCTTTAATCCTCTTCCTCTGATGGTTTCACAAAGAAAACTTCCATAGATTCTTGTCCCTCATCTTCCTCTTTCCATTCCTCATCATCCTCATCCTCACTTGTGTCTAAACTCATATCTAAGTAGTATACAACCATCAATTTCTATTTTTTCTTAGCAATGAAATCCCCCTTAGGATCAAGTTTAGGGGATTTTCCTTTATCAAATTCCATAATAAGGAGGATTAAACCCTCATATAAATGAGAAATTTGGGGCTTTAATGTGTTCCTTAGTAGCATAATCCAAAGAAGCTAATGGAAATTAAGTAAAAAAACCAACAATTTATGGTGAAAGTGGGTTAAGAAAATAAAATGAACACCACAAATTGTTTTGAACCTATCATCCAACATGATATACCACATAATGACCTTGGAAACTTCCACTCGAATGGGTTTGATGGAAAAGTGGTCATATCCCTAGAAGGAAAGCTTCAATAACTTACTTTGCTCATTCCATTTAAAAAATTGGTTTAGGGCTTCATCATTTTCCTTTCTATGATGAAATATTTTCTTGCCCTTCATCAAAAGCCCTATAATTTTAACAATCTCCTCCTTATTAATAGAAATTTCCTTTCCATGCAAATTCTACACCCTATTCTTCCACCCTTTAATAAAAATATTAGTATCCTCTAGGTCATGACTATGAAGCCTCTCTAGGTAGGAAGCCAAGACACCTTCCTCCATAATTCTCCACACCTTTTGATTTCTACAAACCCTAACACAAGATAAGGGTTGCACTATACTTCTCTCTCCTCCTATAGTAATAGTGATTACCCTAACAAAAAACCACAAAATGTTGTTCTATAGTTCTTAGTAGATAATAAAAGGGAAGGAGACACCCTTAATACCTAGAAAGTGTGAGGTGTTTGGGGCTCATAACTCCCATGTCCCATCATATCTCAAAATCCATGCTAGAACTCATATTTTATAATGGCAAGAGCTTCGATAGGTACAGAGGAGTACCCCTCCCATATTTTTAATGATTCTCTTGTAATTACCTCATTAGCAAATATGTCCACGAGCTTATTTACCTCATGATAAATGTGTTAGCATAATCTCATTAAAGGATTTAATCATATTTAGGAAGTATGTTATGAAGGTGTCAATTGACTAGCTAGGGGAATAAACACTTTTAATACATTTAACTATGTTTAGAGATTCCATCTCCAACCATACCTTCTTGTAACCTTTGTCATATGCTAATTTTAAATTGGTATAGGTCAATAGCTTCAACAAAGTGATTGGTCTAAATTCCCAATGAGAGTGTCATTGCTGAAATAAACCTACCTTCCTCATCTCTTAACATTTCCCCACTTCTTTCTGGCCTAGGGTTACCACTAGTCGCCCCATCAAAATTAACTTTAATCTACCCCTTTTGTGGACACCTCCAAATCACATTTTCTCATAAATTCTTCATATTTCTAAATGGGATAGAGATATCAAAGTGGAGATTCCACTTCTCACCCACCTGTGAATCATACTTATAAATATTAAGTTTTGGTCCTTCCGTGTACTTCTCGTTGACTCCACTCTTGAATTTTTCTTTACCATATCTTTGAATCTTAATAAAAACACCTTCCTCCTTTAAGTGCACATCTTTGAAAATATGGTTTTTTATTTCTTTCCATAAGCCCCAGGCAACATAAAGTGCTATAAGATAATGTAATAGTAGAAGGGAAGGATTAGCAGAGGGATATATCCATTAACTATAGAAGTAGTAATTAAAGGAGTTATGAAAAATCTAGTTTAAGTTCTAAAGGAAGAGAAATTGATCCCAAATAGACCAAGAAAGATTGAAACGAAGGATAATGTGGAAGGAATCTTCCAAATTACTTTCACAAAGGGCACACCTATTAGTAAAGGAAAACTATTTGTACCTTGTTATATTTAGATATGATAATGCATATCATAGTTCTCTTGGTATGGACCCATATGAAGATTTACATGGCCTTTCATGTTATACTTTTTTGAGTTGGTACATGATTCAGTATTGAGTCACCCTTGTATTTGAGATTATTTAGGTTATGAAGCATTTGGTTGTTTATATTACATTGAAATAGTTGTTGACTAGTCTAGATTGATTAAATAATCAGCTTGATGTCAAGAGATTGAATTGAGATTTCTTGATTGGAGATTAGGTATTTGAGAGTATCACCATGCATGAGCCTAATCCATTTTGGAAAATATTTATTGGGCCTTTTGAGATCATTAGAAGGATTTGTCTTATTATATACTAAATTTCCTTGCCACCTTGTATTTTTTACATCCATGATGTACTTCATGTTTTTATTCTTTAGTAGTATATTATATATGTGACACTTATTATCAACTGGGGTGCCTTGTAGTTAAAAAAGGTGTGAATTTTTATTTGGATCTTGTTCTTAATATGCAACATTATAGGTTGACCCTTTGAAGTTGAGACTTTGATCAAGAAAGAGTAGTGAAACATCTTGATGATACAACTACATGGTAGAATTCTACAAAACCAAGGGTTATTTATCTTCATATTTTTTAATTATTACAAGAGTAAGACTATTCTTATGTTGTAGGATTTAATTCCTCAAATTTATGTATCTTGTATATCTCTTTAATTCCACTTGGTTTTGAAACTATAATTATCATTGATTTTTGCATAACCAACAATGTACTTTATTGATGATGTTTTTATTGGAATCTAATATATTACTAGTTTTTTATGGGATGCATATACTACAATTTACTTGTTTGGACTATTACAATGTTTCAAGTTTACTATTTTTACTATGATTTGGTTATGTTATCTATTTCAACCTTATAATTGTGATGATTATCAATTTTCATATTTTATGTTATCTCGATCATGTGGCTTAGGATTATTTTTAATGTTTCAATTATTAATATCATTTTATTTGATAGTATATTGTATTAAATGTCCATAATATTGTTTGGTTATCTTGTGTGGAGTAAAGTATACATGATGTTTATTGAGTGTGTAGGTATATGATTTCCCAATGATGGTTAATTAGAGATGACAAGTTTGGATAAATATATTATGAAACCTTCACATATCACTCAATTCAATTCATAAGACATATCTTTCACATACCTTTGAAATAAAGATTCAAAAAAATGTTGATTATGAATCCATGTGTTGTGAAAAACCTATGAAGTGTATGTTATCATCACATGTTTTTATTTAACTATTTTTTTTACTTGTATTTCATCAATTTCCATGATTCTTGTATGGGGTGTTTATGAATTACCTTTACACTTAATATGAAGAGTTAGTTATTTAAAATTTCCTATGTAGTGTGAATTTAATATTTTAATACTTTAGATAATTGAAAAATATATTAAGCTAAAAATATTATTTTGATTGAATACATTGGTCAATTTGGTTAAATTAAATGTGTTAGTCATCTAAAATAATTTCCAATTTGTATTTGATTGATAATGCTATTAATATTTCTAAAGGTAAATGTCTAATTAGAAAATATCTAATATGAAAAACCTTTTTGAATTGGCATGCTAGTGAGCAAAGGAGAAAAAGGTATTTTGTATTTAGGTAATTTTCAAAATTAAAGGAAAAAAAAAGTTTTTTAGAATTCATACATTATTTACTCTATTTTATCTCTCTATATCCATTTTATGTTTTTGGATAGTTAGTTTTAAAAATATTGGTGGATTGCTAAACTATTGAGAGGAGTGAAAATATTTCCTTGTGTGTTTAGGAGAAAATAAGGTCTCTCTAACTTGTGTGTGTTAGTGTATGATTTGTATTGGAAATCCAAAGGTATTCCCCTTTTTTTCATGCAACTGTTTGTTGGTCCATACATTTTATTATACCCACCCTAGGTGTTTGTACATGGTATCTCAATTCTTAGGTTGAATTTGATGTATTCATATAAATTTAGTTTGGTATCTTTTTTTCGAGAAATTTATTTTAGCACCATTATGCTATCAAAATTTATCTAAAACACCATGTGAAATTAAAACTAGATTGTTGTGAATTTTAGGATCATAAGTTTACTATTGGATTATAGAAATTTTGAGATTTCAATTTTTGAAAAAAAAAAAAGCTTTCATCAATGGTGAATATGAATAATGTTTGTGCTTGAATCTTAAATTTATTCAAAATATAAATTTAGGCCATGTAAGTTATTTATATTTGTCGTAGGGAAATAATGGGTAATGATAAAAAGTATAATTCAAGTAATGAGGGGTTAATAAACACTGAAAACCTATACTCAATTAAATAGAATGTAATGCATTAAAATAAGATAAACCAAATTGAGAATTAAATTCAAAACAAAGATACAAAATATTGTAAACCTATTATTCCATTGTTGGATTATGCTCCTTGTATATGTGGACTCAATTATGCATAACCTATGTTACAAAATCCTTAATTGATAAAGATTTTACTCACAAAAATGCTCAAATTTCTCAAGCTCATGTATGCTCTAAAAAATATTATGAATTCCTTATGAGAATTGTGAATGATTTTTTATGAAGAGGATGACTTGTTTTATATATTTCTAGGAGATTTGATTAATGGAAGAGATTAAGATGAATATCAAATTAGATCAAGAGATCAATGGATGAGATCGAATATGTCATTCCCATAAATTTTACATGAGAAAATGCAACACAATCAACCATTCTTTTTTTTGAATAACATGTAAAACACTTGTAATAATTTTTTTTTTACATTAATTAAGTTATTTATCTTTCAAAGTGCTTATGGTGTAATGAAAACCCATAATTTTCATGGTATTCACATAAGTAATATTATTCACCTATGGTGGTTGGGCTTATGTTAATCATATGGCCTCTAGGATTGACATTGCTTGAGCATATAATTTAATACCATTATTATAACTAATATTATAGTTAACACCAATTATGAATCCTATCAATGTTGTCAATATTATTTAATGACTTAACATGGTATCTTAACCTCAAATTTCTTATCTTATCCCACTAGATCTAGGTATATTTGATCACCTTGATAAAAATGTCCTTTATCCTTGCATTCAAATACTTAAACACATGAGAAGGAAGTTTAATAGAAGTTTACATTTTGTATTAATTTTTTATTCCATTTTGGTCCCTCCAGGGAATAGCCTGTTGAGGTGATAGACCCTAACTCTTCCTTGTTTCCCGGATATACATAATCAATTAGGAATAATGTCTTATATCTTCATATATAAATTTCTTCTAGTAGTACTAACTTATCTTATAAATTAATGTTTACATGAATGATTATCCCATGTATGATACATATGCGTTTGATTTGTGTTTTCAACTCTATCAATTATAATAATGTACCATGTTGTGAACGATCATCAAATCTATAAGGCATACTCCAAGACGTTTCATATTGACATTGTTGACCAGTAGTCTAAACATCAAGATATATATCATGAATAAGAAACTAATATTAATCATTCGACTAGACTATATAAACAAAAGTTATTAATTAATTATCTTTTAAACATAATAAAGGAATATTATTATTAGGGTAAAGAAATACTTTATCATCGTTCAATTGCTAATTTTATAATAATATTATTCAATCCTAAAATAAGAAGTTATTGATATTGTTGTCATTTAGTTAATGCTTAATCCTTAATTAAATAAAATCCTAATTTATTTGTCAATTCATAAGTTACTATTAAGGACATATCGTCTACTCATTTGTTTATTCACTAATTAAACCTTGTCCAATTAACTATAAATAAAGGAGAAATAAAATAAAATAAATGGTAACAACATTGTTATTAAATCCACCATCTAACCATTAATAATATTATTAATTATCACCCCAAATATTTATGTTGATAAAATTATTATTATCCAATCCAATCCATGTTTAACCTTAATAATAATATTGTTGTTTAAACGATGTTTATTAAATATTTGAAAGACAATACTTTAACCTACACCATTACTAGAATTTATTTAGAGATAATGTTTTTACTTAAGGTCCACTAATTAAATCAATTAATAAAAAATTCTAATTTGACTTGATTTGTTTTTTCTTCAAATTTTAAAATTACAAGAAAGAAAAATCAATTAACATAAATTTCTAATTTGACTTGATTTTTTTTTGTTTTTTTTTAATTTTGGATTTTCAAAACAATGAGAATGATGGATAGGACACCTCCTTACCAGGGAAAAGACAACAGTTGCAGGAGGAAAGATTGATAAAGTTGGAGAGCAATATGTCCAAGATTGGCCAAAATATCAGGGCCATTGTGGTGAATAATCATAAAATTGCTAGGCACAACACCGTTATTATCAATGCTATGGTGGAAAAGTTGTAGCAGACAGAGGTTGTAGCAGAGCTGTTGTTGAAGGGGTTTCGACTCGCACCCGGGCTAATATGAAGAGGAAGGCCCCTGCTTCTCCACACACGGTTCAAATCCTCAAGCAGGGGTTACAGGATATGAGTGAAGTTGAAAAGGAAGCCGAGGAATTGATGAACACCTTGGAGTAGTGCTGCTGTAGTTGTTTCTGGCTTTTTGGCAGTCCTTTTTTGGACCCTGTTGTCTCTCTTTGCTATCGTTTCCTTTTTTGGGACAGCTGTCTGTTTGTTCAAACTTTTTTTGCTCTATCTTTGTTTATTTTAACTCTGTGGTTTTAGGTCCTTGTAAAACCTATTTTTTCCTTTTCAAAAACAATGAAAAAAAAAATCAATTAACACAAATTTCTAATTTAACTTGATTTGTTTTTCTTTTAATTTTGGAATTCCAAGAAAGAAAAAAAATCAATCAACATAAGTTTCTAATTTGACTTATGGGTTTAAGAGGTGGGACTTCTTGCGGGTGGGGGATCTCACCCATAGGGGACTAGTCTCACCCTAGCTTGCCTCAGGTACCCAAGGTAAGGGTTGTTGGGCCACTAGGCTAGGTCATGGGGACACCCCAATAGTATAAAAAGAAAAGGTTTATTTTAAAAGCCTTCTAAAATGACTTTGAGTTGTCACGTAAATAAAGGTCCCTATTTACATTGTCCACACAAAGTAAAATTAGAAGGTTAAATGAAATTAATTAATATAATGGGAAATTAGTTGTTAATGGGGTGTGCACTAGATCTTGGCCATTGGATGGTTTTAATTTAAACCCTTGGATCTTAGGGCATCCACATACTAACCCTAGCTCATAAAGATATTATTTTAACTTATTCTCTCCTCATTTCCTCTCATTTATTTTTTTTTGTTTACAAGTTTGAAGGTGTAACGCCCCGTCGCGCAAACCCAAAGGACAACTAAAAACACAACAATTTTTTTTAAAAAAAAATAAAGAATGTACATTAAGTTTTCTCCAATGAAATTAACTTAGCTAATGATTACAAGTTAAACACCTAAGTCCCTTGGGGTACACGAGGTGAAATTACGCAAACTTTCCCATAACAAAGTTGATAGATGTAATTACCAATTATACTAACGTAACCTATTCATTCACATATCTTCATTTAAAAATTTATTAACGATAAATAATGGGACAAGTATAAACCATATAAAAACCATACATGCATTTACAATAAATTAAACTTGGAAATATAAAGAACATATTTCCTCAAATACAATACAACATTAACAATATTTACAATTGTAGTTGAAGAATGAATTACATAGTGTGTTTATACATTACATTAGTTTTCTGGTACATCTCAATGAACAAATACATAAGTTTACATCATAAGTCTTCCCAACACATGTGGGGGTAATACATCAATACAAAAAGTACAACTAAAGTACAAATACACATTTGGTAACATGTGAACTCTGGATCAAGTTGTATTTGTAAAACTCTACACTTAATGATACAAATGCATGACAAGGGAGCCAACGAGGTGCGTACCACGTTCCACCTGACCACCCCCATGCTAGGAGTAAATAAGGAAGGATCCCTGACCAAAAACATCCAAACAGAAAACACAAGACTTAACTCCAAACATGACAAGCAATAGAACACAAAGGAAACATAACATCAAGAGACCACTTCTAGAGGTTAGCAACAATAACAACTCTAGGGAATGCTAGAGGAGAGTGTCAACACACAGACCTACATGGGTTATCCTAACTACCTTTCTCTAGGTGTTGGACCACATCTATGGTTATCCTGATAGCCTCTCTAGGCGCTGACCCCATAGGGTGACTCGTGTGGAACCGTTAACCTCTCATGGAGATGAGACAACGATATTGCCAACCACGGCCTTCTTAGCCTGCCTTTAGTTTCTGAAAGCCCTAACAGGTGGACAAGGAATCCATAATTATCTTATTAATGTTTTGCTACCCACCCCCTAATTAATTAATTAGGTTATCACTTGTTACTCTAACTCTAACGTGGGTTATCCTGACAGCCCCTTTGTGTGTCGGTGCCCACGTAGAGCCACTCTCCCTAGAAACCCAAAACATAACATCAAATTCCAAGGGGTTGTACCAACAAGAAAACTAAATCACAAAATGGAACATTCGCGAGGTAAAAATCATCTCGTCAATAATCATATGAATAAACACCCATAAAGACGGGTACAACCCAAGTGTAACTTAAAATCACAATTATAGTCAAGATAGGACAAGTATCAAATTAAAAGACCATATGAAAAACCACCATTTCCCCATTCCTTTGGAAGTCTTAAACAACAAATTAAGCTCCTATAGAAAGATAAACTAACTTAAGGGTTTCCCACATGACCACAACCCAATTAAGTGAAACAACAATTGCCTCAATGATAATTCAAGAGTTAAACAATTACGTACACAAGTTTTCTATAATTCAATAAACACAATTTAAAATATCTCATTGCACAATTCTACCAAGAAAAATAAATAATCAAATCACCCAAAATCATTCAACTTAATTAAAAATGCATATTTCTAATTTAGACGATCACACCATAACACCAAGCATTGTAATTTACATTACAATATTTTTCCATAATTTCAACAAATATAAAAATATACATATATACATATATAATACATATATTTATAGATATATATATACATATATATTTAAATATATATATATATATATATAATATAAATATATTAAATTTAACAACAAAAAAAGATAAATGAAATTTAAATTAAATAATTTTAAATTTAATAAAATAAATTTTATTAAACAAAATTCGTAGGGGGGAGAGACTGTGGACCCCCCCCACTTGGGGAGGTCGTAGCCCCACCTCTGGCCGCACCCAACAGCCACAAGCTGTTGTACGTCCCCCACTCACAATAGGGGCGGGGGTGAGTTTGACGCCGCCGACCCTCCCCCAACCCAATAATTTTTTTTTTTAATAAAAAACCCTCTGGAAAAATTTACACAGAAGTTTTCTACAGGAATTGTTAAGAAAATTTTCACAAAGGTTTTCAAAATTTTCTAGCTAAACAAACTAATTTGGAAAATAGATTTAAATCATATTCTTCTACAGGAAATATGAATATGGGTTTTCCTCAATTTTTACTAGAAGGTTTTCAAATTCAATTCCTAAGAGATTTCAAAATATCTCTATTGTTTTTCCTCTGTATTTTTCAATTGTTTTTAAAAATAATCTTTTATGAGGTTCTTTGATTTCACTATAAAGTTTTCTATAGAGGCACTAAAATAATCACAACAAAACTTCATACACAGAAGTCGTCAACAAATTTTCTACAGAGAAGCTTTCAACAACTTTTCTATAGAAGCTTTTAACAAATTCATGACAATTTCCAACAATATTTCCAATTTAAAAACAAAGCTTCTACAAAATAATCATTTCCTCTTGTACAGACAATTTCTCAACTTTTACAAAATTAACAAAATTTCTACAAAATAGAATTTGTATAGGAAATCTTTTCAAAACAACAAAATAAATAAATAAACAATAAAGGAACCTTTTTCCTGAAGCTTGAAGAAATGAAAGTTGGAGCAAAGCTTTGCCTTCATAGTTCAATTTCCAAAGCCCTTTCCAAAATCTCCACTTCCAGAAAGATGCAAAATACTAAGCCCAAAAATATTCCTGAAAACCTCTTCCAATTTTTAACCAAAAAAAAACCAAAACAATTTCCCAACCAATTTCCTCTTTTTTTTCTCTTCCGGGAAGTGACTTCTTACCTTTCATAGTTATGGAAAATATTCTCTCCGAGAATAATTTTTCAACAAGAGTTTTGCATTCAATTTTACTCACACACGTGGCTATTCTAAAATATCTTTTAACTAACTTTCAAATATTTTCTTTTGATAATTATAAAGAATTTATGCTATTTTTAATTAATTTAAAAATTCAAAAATTAATATTATTTACTTTATGCAAATTTAAAATTCCAATTCAGGGTATGTGTAGAATCATGATGGGCCAAAAAGTGGCGATATTATGGGTATGTGGCTGATGACTTTTTTTAACCCAAAATTGATGTAATGAAAAGGGTTTTTAAAGGAGATTCTCAGCTTTCCACCAATATAAATTATACTTTGCTTTGAATTTAATAAATAATTATTATTCATTTTCTATTTGAATTACAAATAAAGTCCCAATTGATAGGCTAATTGAAAACATCTATAGCTTTCAAACGGCATAATATTTTTTGAATCGAAAACATGTGTCACATTCTATGCTTTACATACTATAAGATTTTAAAAAAAATGAATTTCATGAAGTTTTGACCAAGTTAAGGTGGTCAGACATACAAGTTTTTATATTTTTTAAAAGTTGTAATAAAAAATTCATAATTAATTATTTATTTGGAAAAAAATTACAAAAAAATATGCATCACATCAGGACATGAGTCCTCTACTCATATCTAAAATATTATAAAAAAATATTGTCATTTTATTGTGGTTAGGGTAGTCAGACAGACA
Source organism: Sequoia sempervirens (assembly GCA_007258455.2). NCBI lineage: Eukaryota > Viridiplantae > Streptophyta > Pinopsida > Cupressales > Cupressaceae > Sequoia > Sequoia sempervirens. The sequence goes on along the minus strand of VDFB02000019.1, from coordinate 2,427,565 downwards.
CCTACTTCTTGTTTTTTCCCTGAAATTTAAGTACTACTGCATTGAAATTTCAAATTTTCACCAAATAGATTTAAAAAATAAAAATAAACCTAGTAGTTTAGAAACTATATTCAATTTGCTACATATTCTATTCTTACATATTTTTGAAATAATATAGATAAATTATTCAAATTTTTATGTCAAGTTGCCTAGCTCTTATTTTTCTGATTTTTTTGCACTTAAGGGCCTATTTTTTCCATGATGATCCTGCACATACCCTTCACATAATAGCATTTAATATTTATATTTAAACTATTCACTCAATCAAGAAAATTAATCAATTAACTTAACTACAATTACCTGCAAATAATTATATCAACTAAATAACATTAATTAATCACACATAAAATAAAGATTAATTAAATAACAAGCATTCACAAACTAAAATAAATCACCAACACCAATCCGTACAAAAACAAAGATGGGGTTGTGAAAAATGGCACCGTAAGACTCACAATGAGGTGACGAACTTGGGACGGGGACACTTCCTTATCAACTCCCTTTTTCAACTTCATACTCATTGGGTTTATGGGACATGCTCAAACCTGTCAATTAGTAGGTGGAGTCGGTGTCCTATACCTGCACCCTGCATAGAAACAAACATCAAGTAGCATATAAATCTCCAATGCAGACACACCGTGAAAGGTAGTTGCAGGGTACAAGGGCACTCGCGAGCGAGTGATGCTACTCCATCCTTTCACCAAGACTCACTAGAAAACACATCAAAACACATGTAGCAACATTAAACCACAACATCACCACATATATTATTAAAGAAAGCCATAACATAACCAAATAATATGATCACCACGTAATGTATCATCAAGCATCATAAGTAATATCATGTGCATCAAACCAACTAAACTATGAATCCACACACAACCAAAATGGTGAACTAATCACTATCATAAATCCAAGTACAAAACCAACACAAACGAGTATCCAAAAGTATCAACAACATGAGGGGTATTACATCCTCCCACCCTAGAACACATGGCTTACTCCTGGAAGCCATTAAACAAATATGGGTAAGCCTCTCTAATACGGGATGCATCCTCCCATGTCACCGAAGTCTCATCATTCGGGTCCCCTTGAACCCGCACCTGTTCAATAGCTCTACCCTTGAGAGCGAGTCTCTGATGTTGTAGAATAGCCACGGGATTGAGTGCTAGCTGCCTTTCCTCGACCTATAAAGAATTCCAATCAAGTACATGAGAAAGATATGGATAATATGGCCTAAGTACAGAAACATGAAACACATCGTGAATCCGCAATAGATTGGGTGGCAATGCTAGGCGGTAAGCAACATGGCCAATCCTCTCTAGAAATTCAAATGGTCCGACAAAACGAGGCGCGAGCTTGGAACCCTTTCCATAATGAATTGGGATCTTTCATAGGTGCACTCTTAGAAAGCCTCGATCACCAACAGAGAATTGACGATCAAATCTATGTGCATCAACATATTTCTTCTGCCTATCCTGAGCTGCCACAAGATGCTCTCTGATGTGAGCTACTTGTTGCTCCATGTATTGAAGCATTTTGGGACCCAAGAGAACTCTTTCCTCAAGATGGTCCCAACTTAATGGGGTCCTACAGGGATGGCCATCTAGTGCCTGAAAGGGAGCCATACCAATCGAGCTATGATATCCATTATTGTAGGAAAGCTCCACTAGATGTAAATAATCCTCCCAATGTGACTGTTGATCCATCATGTACATACAAATTCAGCTAGGTTCCTAAGGCACGCTGCAATGGTGTCCACAATGCAGATGTGAACAATAGATCTCTTTCATAAATGATTCTCCGTAGAATCCCATGTAGATGAACAATGTCTTCCATGAAGATTCTAGCAACCGAAGAAGCAATGTAAGATGATCGAATGGGGGAGAAGTGTGCCACCTTGGTCAATCTGTCAACTGTGACCATGATAGCATCATGTCATCGAGAAGTCATAGGCAATCATCCCACAATAAAGTCTACTGAAATTATGTCCCATTTCCATTCCAAAATGAGATGAGGCTGTAAAAGGCCTACGGGATGCTGGTGTTCTACCTTGACCCTTTGACATTCCAAACATTTGCCACCAAATCTGCAATATCCCTCTTCATGCCAGCCCAAAAGTACAGTGCACGAAGGTTTGCATACATCTTCTTAACTCTCGGGTGAGAAGAGTAGGGAGCCCGATGTGCCTCAGTCATAATTAGAGTTTGAAGACCCTTGATAGAAGGCACATACATGCGACCCAAATACCTCAGAAGACCATCATACTCCAATGAGTAACCTGCAAACTTTCCTTCCAAAGCTCTACTTGATTCGATCTCTAATTTCCTGATACCAACTATCTGTGGGAAGTGTTGTGAGGACCTGACTCCTCAAATCCACCTCGAGAGCCACTACAGAAATTTCATGTCTCTATTGACTCAAAGCATCCACCACTACATTTTCCTTGCCCTAAACATACTTGACCTCAAAATCATATTCAAAGAGGAATTCCATCCATCTCCTCTACCTGGCATTCAGGTTTGGTTGCATAAAAATGTATTACAAACTGTGATGATCACTGTGAAGCTCGAACCTATGACCCAATCAGAAGTGTCTCCATCTCACAAGGGCATGAACCACTGTGACTAACTCCAAGTCATGTGTGGGGTAGTTTAGCTCATGATCCTTGAGCTTGCAGGATTCATAAGCAATTACACATCCTTCTTGCATCAAGATGGCTCCTAAGACCTCCAAGGAAGCATCAGTGCACACCACGAAATCCCCAGTAGGATCAGGAACAATTAATATAGGTGCACTAGTCAACCTATCCTTAAGGGTCTCAAATGTTGACTGGCATTGATCAAACAAAATAAACTTCTTCCCCTTCCTTTGAAGAGAAGTGATGGGATGTGCAATCCTTGAAAATCCCTATATAACTGTTGATAATAGCCTGCTAACCCCATGAAACTACAAATCTCTGGAACATTCTTGGGTGTTGGCCAATCAACAATAGCCTGGATCTTTGATGGATCCACTGTGATACCTGTACCTATGATGATGTGCCCTAAGTATTTCACTTTTGTTTTGTAGAACTCACACTTAGCCAAATTAGCAAACAACTGATTGTCCCTCAAGCATTGTAATACCTGTCTCAAATGTTCCTCATACTCCTCCATTGATTTAGAGTAAATGAGGATTTCATCGAGAAACACAAGCACAAACCTATCCAAATAGGTTCAGAAGACTCAATTCATCAGGCTCATAAAAACTAATGGTGCATTTTTCAACCCAAACAACATAACAGTGAATTCATAATGCCCGTAACAAGTGAAAAATGCAGTTTTATGAATATTAGCTTCGGCTATTCACAACTAATGATAGCTAGACTTAAGATCAATCTTCGAGAAAACCTGAGCTGCTTTTATCTAATTGAACAAGTCATCAATTTTCGGCAAAGGATATCGATTCTTGATTGTCACTTTGTTAAGCTTCCTATAATCAATAAATAATCTGAGCAAACCGTCCTTTTTAACAAATATAACTAGTGCTCCCCAATGGGAAACACTAGGACAGATGAATCCTTTTTCTAGAAGTTCCTCCAACTGCAAACTGAGTTCCTGCAATTCCTGAGTTTTCATCCAGTATGGAGCTCGAGATATAGGCTCAACTCCAAGTATAAGGTCAATTTTGAAGTCGATGTCACACTTTGGTGGCATCCCTGGAATTTCACTCGAAAAAACATCAGAGTATTCCTTAAGAAGAGGATAGTCATCCAATGAAATCTCTTGACTCTCTCCCAAATCCAAGTCATTTACTGATATAGAAAACAACTGACACCCCTGCCTTAAACACATTTTTAATTGCATGGTTGAGATCAATTGTAGTGAGATAGGTCTTTGTATACCAATGATCTCAACCTCATTACTAGAATCGTCAACACAATGCACAACCTTGCATCGAAAATCAATTATGGCATGGTGAACACTCAACCAATCCATACCTAGAACCACATCATATGAACCAAGTGGTAGGATTCAAAGATCCACCGAAGTCACGAGTGACCCAATTTGCAACTTACAACCCTAAACTAGTGACTCAACAACTACCTTTTCTCCGGAGGCCAATTCAACCTGCCGCTTAATGCCTTGTCTTGTTGCCACCAGTCTATAATGCTCTACTACTAAAGGAGAAATGAATGAATCTAATGCTCTGAAATCAAAGAGAATGGAAATGCTAGTGCCTTGCAATGCACTTGATGTCTCAACTATAGTGCCCTGATGTTCAACTTGACAATTGTCCACTACTGCAAACACTCGATGTGCTCTCCCCGCATTGTCCACTGTTGGCTTAGAAGCAGCTGGTCTCTAACTAAAACCTGTAGTGCTCCTCTGTGGACATTTTCTAGAAATATGTCCCTGTTTCCCACAAGAGAAACAACCTGTGCCTTTTCCAAATCCTCTGACACCAGACGATGCACTCGACTGCTGGAAACTGCCTCGAAAAGGTGTCGACTATGTGCTTTGTGCAGGCTGCTCAAAATAGTCCTACCTAATTTGCTGCCAACTTCGGTCCTTCTTGCTCTGAGATCTGCCACCCTGCTGAGATTGTGATTTGTTTTGTTTGGACTATGACTACTGCTTCTATTGTTGACCACCCTTAGAGGGTGCTTGAAAATTCCTGGAAGACCCTGTAGCTTGAGGCTATCCACCTCTAGAACCAAAGCTTGATGTTGAGGCACTGCCTATCTGAACTCATGTGTGACCTCCCAATGCCATTTCTAAATTTTCTTCTACCAGACGAGCCTTCTCAACAACTACTTCCATTATCTTCAGCTTGAAGACTCTCACTCCACCACTGATTTGGGAATATAAGCCCCTAACAAAATGTTGCACAAGCATCGCCTCATCATTTCCAATCCTTGCATACTACTTGAGCTCATAAAAATAATTCTCATATTGCTCAATGGACATTGCCATCTCCCTTAACTCATGGAATTCATCTTCTCTGTGCTGCCTCCAGTGATCACAGAGGAAATGGGCCCTGAATCTCTCCATAAACAATTCCCAAGTCACCATGTTGATGTCAATATGTAATTTATGTTCTTCTAGCCGCCACCAAGTGGATGCGAAACCTCTGAGGTGCATGATGGTGCACCTAGCCCTGGTATTACTGCCATAGGGATGCATAGCAAAGAATCTATCTAGATCGATCAGCCATGTCTCTGCCTCAAGACCCCCACCAGAACCATCAAATGTAGGAGGTCATGCTCTCAACAGGTCTCTCATGTGACCCGCCACTACTGCATATTGATCCGCTATTATTTCCCCACATCTAGGAGATCTCTACCTTTCCCTTTCCAACCTCTATTCTTCCACTTGCCTAGGGCCTAAACGACCCAAAATTGCCTCAAGTAGGTGTTGCAACTGACCATCCATAACTAGTTGTTTCTGGTTCTGACCACCACCTGTCGTATTTCTTTAAGAACTCTGTCATTCCTCACGCTCTAAACCATGGGAACTCGAAGGTGATGGACTTTGGTGGTCGGCCCCATAGCCACCACCTCAGCCTCTTCCTCGACCATGACCTCTACCCTGAGGCATGATCCTGCACATCAATTGGGGTATATGTGAGATCAACAGTCAATGCAAAGGTTTCCTAATGGACTCAAACTACCTAGAGAACCCAGTGTTAGCAACCTTAGTTATGATACCAAGTTGAAACGCCCCTTCGCGCAAACCCCAAAGGACAACTAAAAATGCAACAATTTGTTTTTAAAAAAAATAAACAATGTGCATTATTAATTTTTCCCCAATGCAATTAACTTAGCTAATGATTACAATTTAAATGTCTAAGTCCCTTGGGGTACACAAGGTGACATTACACAAACTTTCCCATAACAAAGTTGATAGATGTAATTACCAATTCTACTAATGTAACCCATTCATTCACATATCTTCATTTAAACATTTATTAACAATAAATAGTGGGACAATTATAAACCATATAAAAACCATACATGCATTTAAAATAAATTAAACTTGGAAATATAAAGAACATATTTCCTCAGATACAATGCAACATTAACAGTATTTGCAATTGTAGTTCAAGAATGAATTACATAGTGTGTTTATACATTACATTAGTTTTCTGGTACATATCATTAAACAAATACATAAGTTTACATCATAAGTCTTCCCAACACATGTGGGGGTAATACATCAATACAAAAAGTACAACTAAAGTACAAATACACATTTGGTAACATGTGAACTTTGGATCAAGTTGTATATGCAAAACTCTACACTGAATGGTACAACTGCATGACAAGGGACCCAGCAGGGTGCATAGCACGTTCCACCCGACCACCCCTATGCTAGGAGTAAATAAGGAAGGATCCCTAACCAAGAACATCCAAACAAAAAACACAAGACTTAACTCCAAACATGACAAGAAAGAGAACACAAAGGAAACATAACATCAAGAGACCACTTCCAGAGGTTAGCAACAATAACAACTCTAGGGAATGCTAAAGGAGAGTGTCATCGCACAATCCTACATGGGTTATCTTGACTGCCTTTCTCTAGGCGTCATCCCCCATCTATGGTTATCTTGATAGCCTCTTTAGGCATTGGCCCCATAGGGTGACTCATACAAAACCGTTAACCTCTCATGGAGATGAGGCAACAATCTTGCCAACCACAGCCTTCTCAACCCACCTTTAGTCTGTGAAAGCCCTAATAGGTGGGCGATGCATCCATAATTATCTTATTAATGTTTTGCTACCCACCCCCTAATTAATTAATTAGGTTATCACTTGTTACTCTAACTTTAAGGTAAAGGGTTTATTATTTTTTTGCTTATACTATTTCCCATCTCCATACTGATTTATTCATTTTCCTTTTTTCTTACCATGAATTTATTTCTCTGTTCTCTATTTTTTTCTTTCCCCTCCATTTATTTGCAACAATATATATATATAATGCCATATTGTAGGTTGAGGTGATTGAAAATAACAAAAATATTTTATTGCATTTTATTATTTCCCTTTTTAATTTGACGATTGGGGCATTGGTTGTTTGCATTTATTTTATTTTACATGCATTTTTCCTTAAACAAAAAATATATTGCATGAGGGAAATCATGGTACACTTGCCTCTTCCCAACATAGGGGATAGAAACCCTGTTGGGTCATGACCATAGCAGGGGCCACGCCTCTCTATGAGGGTGGCAGATCTTCTGCTGGGTCGTGCACAGTAGGGGGCAACCTTTTGATTGTTTTTTTTGTTTTTTTTTATAATATATTTTATTTTGTAATTTTTAATTTTTAATGATATTCAATATTCATTTTATATAATAAAAGAAAAATAAGAATTAAATATATGTATTATCTATATATAGTTTGAATAGAATGCATAATGTTATTTACTTGCAGTAGGTTGTAATTTATTTATTTTATTTACTTGCAGTAGGCTGTAATATATTTTATTTATTTAGATATAGATAATATTTGGTTCCATATATATGAAGTAAAATAAAAGATGAGATCATTTTGTGGTCTTATTCAAATATGCATATATGTTTTGTAACCTATGTAAACATTTATAGCCCACATATTTATATAATTATTTATGAAGCTTTATTGGGTTGTGCATATATATTTTAAATATCTCAATGTGCAAATTTGTAAGAAAATACAAAATTAGATTACACTCATTTATGGTACTAAATTGAAATTTGATCCTATCTATATTCTTTCATGAGCTTATTTACTAAATGAATACTTTGTCCTTTATTTGTTTACTTCCATTCTTAGTACCTCAATAATCATAACATTTAATTCTTTGTTGCAACCTTTTACCAAAGAAATGTAACACACTTTTATTTTGTTGCAAGTTGAACAATATTATATTTGACTTCTATTATAGAATACATTTGAATTGTTTAAAGCCATAATTTTTTTTTCTAGCACACTACATCACATAATCTAGAATCCCACATACACTCAGAAGAAAAAGAAAAGAAAAGAAAGGATTTCATTAAATTGTTTCACTTTTCAACACTATAGGCACAAGGGATCCCACTTATTAAACTGAAACATTTTGCATGTCTTACTCTTTTATTATGTACTTCTTTTTTGCACCATAATATAAATAGTTACAACTATGTTCAACTTCAAAGTCTCATAAAATTGTTGTTCCAATATAACCTGTTAAATGTCTATAAAACCATCAATCATCCATGAAGAATGAAGTTGAATATTGCCAAAAGGGGGGAAGAAATCTCACCACCACCAACCTTCATGATATCATCAATCCATTGCAAGGCTTTAGCCATCCTCCAAGCAGGGAGGAGGCACCAAACCCATAAATCAAATAACCAATTCAACAACCCCCAACAACAAAAGAAAATCCATAAGTTTGCAATTCAACCCCATAATAATTTTGCATTGTGTTGTGTAGTCTCACAACACGCCCCATTTTTCTCCTTGGAAAAATGTGGACCCCTCTTTTTTCTTCTTTTTTCTTTGCCATTTTTGTTTTGTTAATTTTGTTCTCCTCAACATCGTTTTGGTCGATGCTTGACCAGATGCCAGTTGTTTCTCAGTTTCACTTGGCCTTTTTGGTGATATGCTTTTTACTGCTCGGTATTTCAATATTTCTGTATGATTATTGTTGTTTATTCTATTACCAAAAATAGGAATTTTGTAGTCTTGCGTGAGTCAAAAAGTTTGTGTCTTTGAATAAATTTAGCTCCACCCAGTATTTTATCAATTGAATTTTATAAACTCGATAATTTTCTCTTTTATCGAAGTCCAGTGCCTTATTGTTTTCTTTAAAGTAAAAGTTGAAAACCAAAAGGTTTGTTTTGAAATGTTGTCAGGAATATCTTTCAAGTTTCGGTTTTTGGGTTTTGTTTCTCTTGTTCCATTTTTTTTTCTCTTTCTCTTTTCTCGAGAAGTATATTTTTTTCAGATCCCAGTGCTATGCGAATCTTCTCAAGGATATTATAATAAATTGTAACTCTGGTGATCATCACTAATCTCATATCATTTATGTCATATACCCTGTATAAAATTGGCATGACATGCAATTACCATGAATAATCATTGCATTGTTCTTTTCCTTGAATGGCGAGCCAACTCAAAAATCTAGGTGTTCATAAGTTGAACCATAATCCGTAATGATTACACCTTTATTCTAGGAATTAATGCAAAATAACATGTAATTAATGAAGGTGATGAACTACCTATGTACTTGTCACCATCTAAAGCAAGCAATTGCTTTTACAACACTCCACTTTGCGTTGTATTACAAACTTTCTAAAGACATTGAATTCATGAAGTTGCTTTGGTGCATAAGCAGAGGTAAAAAATTTAGGAAACTAAGTTCTAGCTACCCAAGGGTTTTGAAATTGTACTCTAAAGAGTCGCCATTTTTAACCAGAACTAGGTATGTTTTGAATAACTGATTTAGTGACAAGAATTTATAAGGATGGAAATCTTTGATAATGGTATTTTCTCATTCTGAAATTGGGATATTAATTTTCCTCTGAGTTGATAAATTTGATGAAAGAATGAATTGGAAGTTTTATGAAATGTAATGTTTGGTTAAATTTAATCGTAACTCGCACACATAGACAAATATTTTACAAAACTACAGAGCACATTATATCAAAAATGATCACTTCTGAAGCAAGAGCAGAAGATGAATTCAAATACTAAAATTCATAGGCAGTGCCCATTAACGTGGTGGTCATAGATACCCACATAGGATGGTCTTCTAACATTGAAATCCGTTCATGGATGCTGCAAGAAAATGCCACCCAATGTACTAATAATGTCGTATCAAATGGGTTACTTCCTATAGGAGGGTTTTCACCAGCTATGGAGGCTCCAACATTAGTAATGCAATGTATCAATCATTATAATCCAGCCAAAAGGACTGTTGAAAAGGAAGCAAGAACTTACGCAAACTTGTCTCAGAATGGAATTATGTGTATGTACATTTGGTCTCCCCTCCTACATAAGGATGTACAATTTCAAACTTAAAGAAAAGGGCAAGACATCAAAGCGCTGAAGAATGCAACAGAGAAATTGTGAGCACCCAATGATGCCAACAACCAATCACACCATAGATCAAAGTAATTCAAAGGTTTGAATTTAAACAAGAAATGCAAGATATAATAACATTGCTGAGCATAGTTGTTGGTAAAAGAGATGCAAGCAAGTTTGATCCCTAGATGTTTGTGATAATATCTCAAATTATAGAAAGCCCTGTAGAATTGCATTGGGGGAAATTAATAAGTGACAGGTTGCATGAAAAAATTACTACATTCCCCAAAACTAGGTTTTTTTATATGTCATCATATGTTATTTAATCGTGTGCTATGAGAGCTAATAAACAAGGGTTAAAATAGGTCGGTACTCTAGGCACAAAAGTTGGCAATAGTTTAATATATGCACATTTACCCCAAATCACTATTCATGGGTATAAAGGTGATTACAAAAAGGTTAATGATTTGTTTTCTATGAAATTGGTAAGAACAATGGAAGGTGATAAATCTAAGAGATTATCCCTGGAAGTACAAAGTGCCATTTGGCCTATGGGAGGTTGGTACATACAGTTCCCAACTTACTCCTACATCAGAGTGGAGGGATTTGATGGACACCAATTCATGTTTCCAAGGAATCCTACAGATAAAATTGTTTTATTGGAACTAGTGAGACAGTTAAAACCATCTCAGGCTCTTTACAACCATGCTCACAAGAAGGCATCTTTCAAATTTTCTATTACAATAGGGAATTATAAGTGCAGTGCAATCAAGGTGGCTGATTTGTGTGAGGAGGAATTGAAAACATACAATTTTGAAGAATTTCCACTTCAGAGAATGTACTATGATGTTGAAAGAAATATTGATGAAAGCATAGCTGCTTATCATGCTTATGTATATCATTTAGAATATTATTGGCTTAATTATGAAGACAAGCATGAGGTTAGAAGGAAAAGTATGAGAGAATGAATCTAGGGTTTTCTCGAATGCTCAAAGTCTATGATATCCTAGACCAACTAGTGGAAGATGATGGTCAAGTGTTAAATCAGTTTTATAATAATGACAGGATATATGATGAACCCATTCCAAACCCAGGTTTTGAGGATGAAGACATGAAATCAATTGATGATTTTACTAGGCCAGTCATAAGGTACACTCAGCACTAGATTGATGATTTTTGTACAAGTTTAAGAGAAAGAGGAATTGAACCCATCTATTCAGAAGATAAAAGAAGAAAGCAAAGAGATGAAACTTCTTTTGAAAGTGGAGAGCCTATTAAAAAGAAGAGAAAAACTAGTAAGGCTACTCTAGGTGTTAGAATTGAAGAAAGAACCTCGAAAATGACAAGACAAGAAGTTTCCACAAAGTTATCACAAAAACATAAAGATGTAGAGACTGGCAAAGAAAATTCTAAAGCAAGACCTAAAGGTGCATCTTCTTCTACGACCAGACCTAGAACTAGAATAATTGTTGATGAAGGAACAAGAGCAACAAAGAATGTCAGTACACAAACTAGATCTACATCTCAAAGAGCTACAATATTATTTACTTCTCCTCCTTTTGTTAATATGGCCAGCATGAAGCAAGCACTGGGCAGGACTCCTGTGGCTTTAGAGGAAATTTCTGAAGAAGATGAGACTCAAATTAAGGAACAAGCAGAGAGATGGAGTGCTATGTGGGAAAAGGTAAAAGAAAAGAAATTCAAAGATAAACCTACAGTACACTCAGTGATAGAAGAAATGCAGGATACAAGTTCTAATCCCATAAGTATTGAAGAATAAGAATTTATTCAAGGGATACTCACCTCAGAGGTAGGAAATCCTAGCATACTTGAAATGGAAATAGGGGGAAATGAAGAGAAAAATCTTGTGGATGATAGAGTCGTTGAAGACACTCTTGATTCTCAATTTTATTTTGAGAATGTGAAAAATGTTAATGAATCCTTATAGGTCCTTGGTGAAACAAATAAAGGCCATATTGGAATTGAAATTGAAACTGAAATGTATGAAGAGTAAGCTACATAGTTCACAGGAGATGAAATTGAAAATGAAGAGAATCCTGGTGTAGCTGTAAATCAAGGAGAAAATATTCAGAGAGGAATAAAAAAATCTAGGTAGACAGGAAAATAAAAGTCTCCAAATAGAGGAGGCAGTGCAAAATCCTACTCATCCTAAGTCTACATTAGAAGTTAATACAAAAAATCCCATTTCGCAAAATATGGCAAGTCACAAAGATGAAATTCCTGAGTCAAGTAATAAGCAGAAACAAGAAAGAGTTACAAAGGTACAACAAGATGATGATACACCTGATTGGTTAATTAGGGAATTGGTTTCTCCCATGGAAGTAGAAATATTTCCTCTAAACCTTAGTAATTTCAAACAAGAAGTAAATACTCCTAAACCTAGGTGTAGAGCAAAAGCAAAACATATCATACAAAGGAATGCAGATGGTAACAGAACCATCCAGATAGCTACTCCAAAAACTGATAAAGATAGACATGAGATAACGCCTAAGGAATATAAAATCACAAGTACTAATCTTGGACACTCATCTTGGCAACAAGAATTAGAAGAAATAAAAGTGAATTTGAATGCTATTGTTTCCAGAGTACAAAAATACAAACAAAAGAAAATAGAATTAAAAGAATGGGTTGCTACATTAGAGAATTTTATCAAATCACTGATTTTATCTAGTCCAGAGAAAGGTGAATTGCCCCAACACCTAGTGCTAATATCATAAGAGCAAGTAGATGCTATTGTTGCAGTTCATTATAAAATGAACTGCAAGTAGATGCTATTGTTGCAGTTCATTAGAATGGATTGAATATTGGATAAAGTAGGGAGATGAGTTTATTTCAGATTCAATAAAATATACAAGGAAGCATATCATCGTACTTTTCCAGGAGCAAGTCATTGAAGAAAGGTGAAACATGGAAATTCTCATATAGACAGATGTCCAAGAGTTAATACAAAGAAAAATAATATCAGAATCTGAAATTTGATTGCCAGGAAAGTGGAAGAAATAGTTGAAATGGGAAGGTGACATGTTAGTACAATGTATTGAAGGATTTGAAAAGGTTACCATTGAGTGCAGAAAATTGATAAGAGAAAATCAAGAATTTATTGAGGTATTGTCACAACAAAGCTTTGATCCTCAAACATTAGGATAGGACAGGAAAGAAGCTAAAGCTTTCAAGGAATGGATAGAAAGAATAGATAGAGATCCTATTCAATTGTTAACAAGGGTGGTTATCAATGAAACAATACAGTGCAAAAATGTTAGTCAAATATGAAACAAAAAAGGTACAGAAAAATGATGTCCTACTTCAAGTGACTGAGGAATATATTAGGCTCAAACTTACCAGAAGAGAAATAACAAGGATTTTAAAGGAACACATGCATCAAATATTGATATTTTTCCAAGAATATCAATCAAAGAAGGGAGGAAGAAATCAAGAAATGGAGCCATAAGTAAATACATAAAGAACTAGATACCGGATACCAAAAGTGTAATGGAATCCATTTGTTGTTATTTTTGCAGGTTGATCCCAGTCCCGGTAGGTGTTTTTTCATTCCATTACGTCAAAGGAAAGTTGGTGGCCTTGAAGAAGACAAAGTGTTCATGTTGAAGTATGGAGAAAAGTGTTGATGTGGATAAAAGTCAAAGCTTTGACTCATTCTAGAAAGTTCTTGATGACAGTTGGCATATGCCATGTGACATGTTTTAATTTGTCATTTCTAATTTCTCTAAGATACTTTTAAGTTGAACTTTTGAGGTGCCTTTTTTCTATAAAAGGTCATCTCCTCCCTCTCTTTTTTTTTAAGTTCAGAATTTGTGGATGTCGGAGGAGCAAAAACTTTCTTTTAAGTTTTGTTCTTTTTTCCTGTCTTTTGAACCATTCTAGCATAAAACTTTGTATGCACGTAGACATTAATTGGTATCAGAGCTTTATGGATAGCTACCTATCTAAGTATCTTTTGTAGCTAGTTTTGTAATTTCTTTTGAACAAGACTGTATGTTGCACCATTTAAGGGTGCACACAGAACCTATTCGGTGTCCATAAATGAAACCCTTTCTTTAAAAGCTTGCATCATTTTATACATAGTTGTGAAGCAATCTGGTGAACTATAAAGCGGTTTGCTCTATTTTGATTAATTCTTTGGGGCATCCATGGAGAATAACCAGGAGCAATTTTATTTTACATTTTTTGAAGTTTTGTTTTAGACTAGATGCTAATATTTTTTGAAAATGTTCCAAAAAATATAAATGGATGGAAATAGTTTCATTGAAAATATTTTATTTTTCATGAAATTGTTGAATGCTTAACGCTAAATTTACTTAAGTGATAGCAAGGAGATTGCTGGAAATATTTTAAAATCTAGTGTTAAATTTACTTCTTTCATGAACTCTGAGTTTATCTTTTCAAGTTGGAAAGTTGATTTTAAAATGTTCAAAGAAATATTGAACTAAATGTGTATGCATAACACTTGAATGTGGCCCTAAAGGAAAATTAATAGCAAAATTGTCACATCATTACCTAAGAGCTATGTTTAGTGCAATCATGACCTGGTTTACGGAGACTTGGGATTAAACAAAAATCAATCTTTGTTCTGTGAATGTAGAATTATTTCTTAGGTTGTCTTTGTTTTATATCTTTCAAGAAAGGTAGGCTTTTCGTGGTTTTTTTGGTGGAAAATCCATATGAGCTGCTTGATGCGAGTGAAATAGTTTTCAATAGGAACTATTGCTAGAAGGAGGACCTTTGTTGCTATTTTTGGTCTTTGTTAGGTTAAACTGGATTTTTGTAGAACCACTAGATCTCAGTCTAGTGATCCTAGGGTGACTTTAGTTGAGTTTAGTGGTCAAACATCATCCAAACCTCAAAATTCTACAAGTTCAAGTATAAATCCAAAGATTCTGACCGTTGTTACACCATCAACCCTTTTAGTGATGGCATTCTTTAATGTTGAATCACCGATTCAATTTGCTGCATACAATGATCTACCAAAAAATCCTGACAAGTTGTGTCCTAAGTACTATTTTCACAAAGACGTTGAAGAACACATTAGTATATTCAAAGATACATATTTTTGAGTAAGAATCCAGCATGAAGATGTTGTGTGTCAATTGTTCCCATACACTTTGAGTGATGAAGTTTACCAGTGGTATATTAATTTACCTCGTAATTCCATCAAGTCATGGAAAGACATGGAAAATCAATTTTTAGCTAGGTTTAGAACACCTACAGAACCTACCTTGCTATATCATCAATTCACTCAAATAAAGAGGTTCGAGGGAGAACCTATAACCGCTTTTAATGACAGATTTCAAAAGGATTATTCTAGGTTACAAGCACCTTATGTAGTGGATAATTTTTCTGCTATTACAGTTTATTATACAGTAGTAGATCCTTTGACTGTTATGTTTGTAAAGCGAAGAGCTAATCCTCTCACTACTTTACCAGAAGCTTATGTTGAAGCCATAAGTGTGAATCTAGAAATTAAACATCTTGGAAATGGATCGTCTGCAAATGGCAAAAATTGATTAAATATTTACCCCACCCCAAACACGAATGGAGTTCCTATGGTTCATCCCATGACTCCCAACATTTATCCTGCAGTGGTCTAGAATGGGACATTTCCTCAAAGTACTCTTTTTCAACTAGGAAATAGTCAAGCCTTAGTCCCACACCCTAGTCCAGCTATTACAGAGCTACGTCCTAATGGAAATTCTTTTTTCTCCCAAACTCAAGAAAATCAAAATGTCAAAATTTCTAAGGAAAAGGAAGACATGAAGGAAGTCATAGCTCAAATCAAAAGGTTAACTACAAAAGTTACACAATTAAGAAATCAAAATTTTTATTCCCAAAACAATAGTTCGAATTCTCAAAATCGAGTGTATAATGCTCCCAATCCATTCAAACCATGGAATACACGCCCTAATAATGGAGGAGTTTCAATGCCTTTGGATAATCCTGATTCAACCGATGAAAATTTTACATCAAAAGTGAATTTAGCTGACTTTGCAATGAAAAATTGGTGTAGAATTCATAATACAAATGCTCACTTTGAAGTGGATTGTTCACAATTCAAAATCACTTCAGATATTATCCTCACTGCTACTCATCATAATGAGAATTGTGACTCTCAGCCTCCCAAAGGAAATGAATTAGTTCCAGTAGGACATTAATTTTCCTTAGTTTTAGAGAGTTATGAACGTTTCAAACTACCTTCAATTGTTACAACTCATGCTCATAGATACAAAGGTGATGATTCAACTGTGACTTTGGAGACATATACTTTTCCTTATCAGGATGAAAATGAGCCTATAGAAGAAATGGATGAAATACACGCTTTTCAACAATATCAGAAGGGACATAATTACAACATGAGGAATAATGCTAATAGTGGAGGTAAATTCAATGGACCCATGACAACGTCCATCCCATTGAATAATTTTAATACTCCACCTGATGATAAATCAAGCAACAATCCTAGATTACCTAAGGTGACTTCTCAGTACAATTCATTAAATGTTTCAAAAGGTGAAAAGATTGATCCCGCTAATCAGAATAACTTGACTAATTACTTAGCGGAAGAAATCAAGAAAGTAAAGATTAGCCTTTCTTTGTCAAAACTACTTAAAATGCCTATGATAAAGAAAGCTTTCCTAAATACTCTGGAAGATTTTCCTAGAGAGAGAAAATCTAAGGATGTTCAAATAAAGGATGGTCAAGCTAAAAAAAAAGACAAGAACATTGTTCCCATAGTTGATGCAGAAGTAGCTTTTTATAGAGGAAAACTAGAGTCCCCACCATTTTTGCTCACTTTGAGAATATTTGGTAAGAACTTTCATAATTGCTTAGTAGACTTTGGAGCTTCTACTAACGTGATGTCACTATCCATATGTCAAACATTAGGTTTAACTCTTGCAAATTCTTTAAAGAAGGTCACTTAGCTTGACAAGATAGGTAAATGTGATAGGAGAGTTGACTAATATCCACATGCAATTAGATTTTGTTCCTAGAATCCAATATTACATTAATATTCAAGTCATGGAGATACTAGATACCTATGGTATGCTTTTGAGTAGAGAATGGTCTAAAACTTTAAATGGATACATGTCCATTGATTTCTCACACATGTGGTTACCATGGAGAGGAGTTCCTAATCAAATCAGGATTGAAAGAGAACCTCGTATTAAATACATGATCACAGATTATAATCAGAAAAATGAAGTTCTATATATCGATGTAGAACTGGGAGTTTATAAATTACGCAATTCAGGAGTTAAAATTGAAGAATTTTTCACTTGTGATGTCAAGAAATCTAATGAGTTAATTCCTAGAATAGATGTTTTAATTGAATCAAATTGCGATTCCTCTGAGGAGGAAAATGATCCTTATAATAAGTTTCAAAATAGTATTATTGCAAAAGCTCAAGAGAATGATAAAGTAAAATTTCACTAAAAAGTCTATTATTGCAAGATTGGTGCCAATTGCACAATGATGCACATTCAAAAAACAATTGTATGATGTGTTTGGAGATAGTCTATAGAATTGAGAGCCAATTTTTTCTTGGATGTGACGTCGCTAAAATCAATCTGAAAGCACATAAGGATGAAGATCAAAATATACAAGATGGCAATATTTATACAATGACGTCAGAAAATGGTAAAATGTTGATTACAGATGATCAAGCTTGGATTCTTAAATTTGATGGATCAAAATCTAAACAAGGAATTGGAATTGGAGTAGAACTGATCAACCCGCAAGGTAAGTCCTTTCTTGTTGCATATCGGTTGCAATTTCAATGTACTAGCAATGCATTCGAATATGAAGCTCTTATACATGGCTTGATTCTAGCAACCAAGAAAAAGGTCAGAATCCTCAAGATGTTTGGTGATTCAAAATTGGTAGTCAAACAAGTCCTAAAGCAATATATCTGCCATTACAAAAGACTATACAGTTACCGACACAGAGTGTGGGATTTAATCAAAGATTTTGATGCATTTAATATTACTCACATCCCAAGAAGATTTAATCAAAGAGTTGATGCTCTGGCAATTGTCACTAGTACTTTGGAACCTTTGGAAACTTCAGATTTGAAAAGATTCATAGTTGAATTGGTACAATTACCTTTAGTTCCTGATAATGTTACTAACCTACAAGTGTTCAAAGATGACAGACACATATTGGAATTTATTACTAATTCTGGTATTTTGAAGCGCAAATTATTGAAGAAATAGATCACCTTGATGACAAAATTCAAGATGAAGAATTGACTCAAGTCAAAGATAATAATATTCTGAAAGGGATAATTGAGTTAGAACAATTGTTTGATATTGATCAGATAATCAGACAAAAATATTTACCTCAAAGTGAAGGAGGATTATCTAAATTATATAATTTGAATACTGAAGAAGATCCTAAGAATGTACTTATAGGGAAGGTTTGTACTGAAGACAAGAAACAAGATATTGCTCAAGAACTTAAAGATTATTGGAAAGTCATAGCATGGACTTATGAAGATTTGAAGACGTATGACACTTCTATCATCACACATACTATACCATTAAATCCTAATGTGAAACCTTTCTGACAGAAACAACGTCTAGTAAATGCACTTTTAGAGCCTTTAATTCAAAAGGAAGTTCAAAAACTCTTGTCAGCCAAGATAATTTTTCCAATCAAACATTCTACTTGGGTGGCAAACTTAGTCCTTGTTAGGAAAAAGAATGGAGATATCAGATTGTGCGTAGATTTTTAGAATCTCAATAGAGCATATGAAAATGACAATTATCCACTACCTTCACTCGAAGAAGTATTACAAATAGTTAATGGTTTTCAAATGATGTCCTTTTTGGATGGATTTTCAGGGTATAATCAAGTAATGGTAGCAAAGGAAGATCAAATGAAAATTGCTTTCACCACTAAGTGGGGAACTTTTGCTTACATAAGGATGTCATTTGGATTGATAAACGTTGGGGCTTCATTCCAAAGAGCAATGGATTATGCTTTTCAATAATTGATAGGAAAATGCATCATCATTTACATGGATGACCTTACATTATTTTCTAAAGATAGAAGAGATCATGTCTAAGATCTTAGAGTGATATTACAAAAGTGTGAAACTTACGAAGTTTCCCTAAATCCTAAAAAATGTATTTTCGGGGTGACTAAAGGAAAATTATTGGGATATATCATTTTTGAACTTGGTATTTCAATCGACCTGGACAAAGTGAACGCACTACTCAAATTACATCCCTGAGGAAGTAGAAAAGGATTGAATTCATATTTCGGTAAGATCAATTTTTGTTCAAAAATTTATTACAGGATTTTTTGAAATAGTGAAGCCACTCAATGATATGTTAAAGAAAGATGCAAAAGTAGTGGAAAAATGAAGCTAAGATCACCTTTGATACTATAAAGACTGCAATTAAAGAAGCACCAGTACTGTGTTAACACAAAAAGGTGAAAAAAAAGAAAAAAAACCAATTACTTTTATGAGCACTCTATTCAAGGAAGCAGAGTTGAGATACACAGATGTTGAAAAACAAGCATTTGCTTTGGTCAAAGTTGTACGCAAGTTTAGACATTATATCTTCAGGAGTATTGTTACAGCTATTGTCCCACATTCAACTGTCAAAATGTTGTTGACACAAAGTGAGCTTAAAGAAAAGAGAGCTAAATGGGTTACTATATTACAAGAATATGACTTAGACATCATACCTATGAGGTTAGTCTGCGGACAAGCCTTGTTCAAATCCATCACAGAAATAGATCCCCAAATTTTGAGTCAGCAATACATGTTAGATGAAAATGACCAAGAAGACTAGTATTCAAACATTTGGCATTATTTGTTCAGCCATACTTGTCCTAATCATATGCAAAGAAATCATAGAAGATCCCTTAAAATGAAATCATAGAGTTATATGATTAAAGGAGGAGCTCTATTTAAAAGAAATCATGAAGGAAATTATTTAAGATGTTTAAATAGAACAGAAGCTTATAAAGTGTTGTAGGAACTACACGATATATTTGGAATTTCTCATGGAGCACCTTTGGCTACTATACACCTTATTTTAAGAGTAGGTTACTATTGGCCTAAGATTTTTAAAGATACTTATGAGTATATTAAACACTGTCATACATGTCAAACAACATTAGATAAAGGAAGATTCAATGCTCAACCTCTATATCCAGTGATGAAGATGTGTCCCTTTTCATAATGGGGATTAGACTTTATTGGAAATATTAATCCTCCATCCTCAACTGGACATAGATTCATATTGACCACTATAGATTACTGTACCTGATGGACAGAAGCGTGCCCCAACGAACAATGCACTACTGATGTCATCATCAAATTCCTAGAAGAGAATATTATCACCAGCTTTGGAACTCCATAAGCATTGGTATGTGATAATGGCCCTTCCTTTCCTTCATTAAAGTTTTCTAATTGGGCATTTGAATATGGCATAACATTAAAAATATTCGTCTAATTATTATCCATAGGGAAATGGATTAGCCGAATCATCAAACAAAAATTTGTTGGATATAATTAAAAAAATGATTGAAAAGAACCCTAGGGAATGGAATTCTTTGTCAAAATTCACCCTATGGGTGGACTTAAAATATCCGATTTGGTTCTATATTGGGATAAAGCTCATGAACGTAAAAATGAACATGGAAAATTTAACAAACCATGGACAAGCCCATATCAAATTTTTGAAATTTTGGGTGATAGTACTTATAGGTTAAAATCCTTGACTGGCGAAGATATCCCATTTCTTGTGAATGGGCAGTTTCTAAAGCATTATTTTCAGCATTGAGTAAATAGTTTTTTTTTTTGTAAATAGTTCTTTTTTGTTTGTTTTTTTTCTTTGGGTGTTGCGTCATTAGGCTTTACAATGATTAGCAACTTTTAAAGCTTTACAAGTCAATAGAATGTCAATTCCAAAACTTTAATTTTTTATTTTGACCGGAATTAGTTTTCCATTTATAAATTGTTCGAGAATTGTTCAATTTTATGTACTCTAGTTAGCATGCATTATTCAATTGATGTTGAGCTACAAAAGAACACATTTAAATCATTCTGCTGAAATTTGGGATAGAAGTTGTTTACATTAATTGAAAAATTAAAAGACTACCTTTGCTACCACTATAATTCCCAACCTAATAGCGGTGCTTCAATACTTGCAAGTTGATAGATGAGCTATTATTATTATTAAAAATATATGAAAATGAGCTATCATTGCTATATCTAAAAAAAAATGTGATATCAACTCTTTAGGCTATCCAAATAACTCTACCAGGGCTATGGACGCCTGACCGATAGTAGAGCTATGTTTGGGGGGAATTACAAAGATAACCTTGTCAGGGCTATGGATGCCTAACTGGAAACAAGGCTCTATCCTTGGTCGGCTTAAAAGGGAATGGTCATATTATGTAGGTTAATGCAAACGGTTGATATTTCTAAGTTTACTGTAGCGGAAATAAATCAATTGCACACACGTGAGCTTAGTAATACTTAATTATGCATGCTAGAACCAAAGTAAGATTTGGAAATAGAATAAAGATCCTAGGATTTATAATTGGAATACTAAAGAAATTTAGAACATTGATGTTAGATCTGGAATTGAATTTTTGTTGTTTTGTTTAGTTTTTTTGGTTGCTAGTTATTGTGTAGTCTCACAACATGCCCCATTTTGCTCCTTGGCAAAATGTGGACCCCTCTTTTTTCTTTTCTTTTTTCTTTTCCCTTTTTGTTTTGTTGTTTTTGTTCTCCTTAGCATGGTTTTGGTCGATGCTTCACCAGATGCTAGTTGTTTCTCAGTTTCACTTGGCCTTTTTGGTGATATACTTTTTACTGCTCGGTATTTTGGTGTTTCAGTATGATTATTGTTGTTTAGTCTATTACCAAAAAATGGAATTTTGTAGTCCTGTGTGAGTTGAAAAGTTCATGTCTTTGAATAAATTTAGTTCCACCTGGTATTTTATCAATCAAATTGTATAAACCCAATAATTTTCTCTTTTATCAGAGTTTGGTGCCTTATTGTTTTCTTTAAAGTAAAAGTTGGAAACTGGAAGGTTTGTTTTGAAATGTTGTCAGGAATATCTTTGAAGTTTTGGTTTCCGGGTTTTGTTTCTCTTGTTCTTTTTTTGTTTTTTTTGTCTTTCTCTTTTCTCGAGAAGTATTTTTTTAGATCCTGGTGTTATGTGATCTCAAGGACATTATCAGAAATCACAACTCTGGTGATCATCACTAATCTCATATCATTTATGTCATATACCCTGTATAAAATTGGTGTGACATGCAATTACCATGAATAATCACCATGTCATTATTTTCCTTAAATGGTGAGCCAACTCAAAAATTTAGGTTTTCATAAGTTAAACCATAATCTCTAATGATTACACCTTTATTCTAGGAATTAATGAAAAATAACAAGTAATTAATGAAGGTGGAAAACTACCTATGTACTTGTCACCATCTCAAGCGTGCAATTGCTTTTACAACACTCCACTTTGCGTTGTATTGCAAACTTGCTAAAGACATTGAATTCACAAAGCTACTTTGGTGCATAAGCAGACATAAAATTTTCAAGAAACTAAGTTGCGGCTACCCAATGGTTTTGAAATTGTACTCTAAAGGGTCACCATTTTTAACTAGAACCAGGTATGTTCCGAATAACTGATTTTAAAGTGACAAGAATTTATAAGCATGGAAATCTTCAATAATGATATTTTCTCATTCTAAAATTGGGATATTAATTTTCCTCTGAGTTGTTAAATTTGATCAAAGAATGAATTGGAAGTTTTATGAAATGTAATGTTTGGTTAAATTTAATCGTAACTCACACACATAGATAAAAAAATTTAAAAACTAAAGAGCACATTATATAAAAAATGATCACTTCTGAAGCAACAGTAGAAGATGAATTCAAATACTACAATTCACAAACAGTGCCCATTAACGTGGTGGTCATAGATACCCACATGGGATGGTCTTCTGACATTGAAATCCATTCGCGGCTGCTGCAAGAAAATGCCACCCAATGTACTAAAAATGTCGTATCAAATGGGTTACTTCCTACAGGAGGGTTTCCACCAGCTATGGAGGCTCCAGAATTAGTAATGCAATGTATCAATCATTATAATCCA
The DNA here is from genome assembly GCA_007258455.2 of Sequoia sempervirens. Lineage (NCBI taxonomy): Eukaryota > Viridiplantae > Streptophyta > Pinopsida > Cupressales > Cupressaceae > Sequoia > Sequoia sempervirens. The sequence goes on along the minus strand of VDFB02000019.1, from coordinate 2,404,329 downwards.
GCCAAACAAACTATTGAAAAGGAAGGGAAGAACTTATGTAGACTTGTCTCAAAATGGAATTATGTCTACATTTGGTCTCCCCTCCTACACAAGGATGTACAATGTCGACCTAAAAGAAAATGATAAGACATATCAGAGTGTTGAAGAACACAATAGAGAAATTGTGAGCACCCAATGGTGTCAACAACCAATCACACCACAGATTGAAGTAATTTAGAGGTTTGAATTAAAACAAGAAATTTAAGACAAAATAACTTTGCTTAGCAGAGTTGTTGGTTTAAGAGATGCAAGCAAGTTTGAATTGTGGATGTTTGTGATAATATCTCAAATGATAGAAAGCCCTGTAGAATTGTATTAGGGGAAATTAATAAGTGACAAGTTGCATTAACAAATTACTACATTCCCCAAAACTAGGTGTTTTTATATGTTGTCGTATGTTATTTACTCTTGTGCTATGAGACCCAATAAACAAGGGTTAAAACAGGTCGGTACTCTAGGCACAAAAGTTGGCAATAGTTTAATATATGCACATTTACCCCAAATCATTGTTTATGGGTATAAAGGTGATTACAAAAAAGTTAATGATTTGTTTTCTATGAAATAAGTAAGAACAATGGAAGGTGATAAATCTAAGAGATTATCCCTGGAAGTACAAAGTGCCATTCGGCCTATGGGAGGTTGGTACATATAGTTCCCAACTTACTCCTACATCAGAGTGGAGGGATTTGATGGACACCCATTCTTGTTGCCTAGGTATCCTAAAAATAAAATTATTTTAGTGGAATTAGTGGGATAGTTAAAACCATCTCAGGCTCTTTACAGCCATGCTCACAAGAAGGCCTCTTTCAAATTTTCTATTATAATAGGGAATTATAAGTGCAGTGCAATCAAGGTGGCTGATTTGTGTGAGGAGGAATTGAAAACTTACAATTTTGAAGAATTTCCACTTCAGAGAATGTACTATGATGTTCAAAGAAATATTGAAAAAAGCATAGTTGGTTATCGTGCTCATGTATATCATTTAGAAGATTATTGGCTTAATTATGAAGACAAGCATGAGGCTAGAAGGAAAAAGTATGAAAGAATGACTCTAGGGTTTTATTGAACGCTCAAACTCTATGATATCCTAGACCAACAGGTGGAAGATGATGGTCAAGTGTTAAGTCAGTTTTATAATAATGACAAGACATATGATGAACCCATTCCAAAACTAGGTGTTGAGGATGAAGACATGAAAACAATTGATGATTTTACTAGGCCAGTCATAAGATACACTCATCACTGGATTGATGATTTTATTAAAAGTTTAAGAGAAAGAGGAATTAAACCCATCTATTCAGAAGATAAAAGAAGAAAGCAGAGAGATAAAACTTCTTTTGAAAGTGGAGAGCCTATTAAAAAAGAAGAGAAAAACTATTAAGGATACTCCAAGTGTTAGAACTGAATAAAGAACACCTGAAACGAAAATACATGAAGTTCCCACAAAGTTATCAGAAAAACATAAAGATGCAAAGACTAGTAAAAGAAATTCTAAAGCAAGACCTAAAGGTGGATCTTCTTCTATGGCCAGACCTAGAACTAGAATAACTGTTGATGAAGGAACAAGAGCAGCAGAGAATGTTGGTACACAAATTAGATCTGCATCTCAAAGAGCTACAACATTATTTACTTCTCCCCGTTCTGTTAATATGGCTAGCATGAAGCGGGCATTAGGCGGGACTCTTGTGACTTTAGAAGAAATTTATGAAGAAGATGAGACTAGAATTAAGGAACAAGCAGAGAGATGGAGTGCTATGTGGGAAAAGGTAAAAGAAAAGAAATTCAAAGATAAACCTACAGTACACTTAGTGATAGAAGAAATACATGATGCAAGTTCTAATCCCATAAATATTGAAGAAGAAGAATTTATTCAAGGGACACTCCCCTCAAAGGTAGGAAATCCTAGCATACTTGAAATGGAAACAAGGGGAAATGAAGAGAAAAATCTGGTGGATGATAGAGTCATTGAAGAGACTCTTGATTCTCTATTTTATTTTGAGAATGTGAAAAATGTTATTGAATCCTCGCAAGTCCTTGGTGAATCAGATAAAGGTCATGTTGAAATTGAAATTAAAACTAAAATGTATGAGGAGGAAGCTACACAGTTCATAGGAGATGGAATTGAAAATGAAGAGAATCCTGGTATAGCTATAAATGAAGGAGAAAATATTCAAAGAGAAGAATCAAAAAATCTAGGTAGACAAGAAAATACAAGTCTCCAAACAGAGGAGGTTGTGCAAAATCCTACTCATCTTGAGTCTACATCAAAAGTTAATAAATAAATTCCACTTTCACAAAATATGGCAAGTCACGGAGATGAAATTCCTGAGTCAAGTAATAAGAAAAAACAAGAAAGAGATACAGATGTACAACAAGATGATTATACACTTGATTGGTTAATCATGGAATTGGCTTCTCCCATGGAAGTAGAAATATTACCTCTAAACCTCAGTAATTTCACACAAGAAGTAAATACTCCTAAACCTAGCTGCGGAGCAAAAGCAAAACATATCATACAAAGGAATGTAGATGATAACAAAACCATCTAGATAGCTACTTAACAAATGATAGAGATAGACATGAGATAACGCTAAAGGAATATAAAATCACAAGTATTAATCTTGGACACTCATCTTGGCAGCAAGAATTAGAAGAAATAAAAGTGAATTTGAGTGCTATTGTTGCCAGAGTACAAAAATACGAATAAAAGAAAAGAGAATCGAAAGAACATATTGCTACATTAGAGCATTTTATCAAATCGTTGACTTTATTTGGTCCAAAGCAAGGTGAACTGCCCCAACACCTAGTGCTAATGTCACAAGAGCAAGTAGATGCTATTGTTGTAGTTCGTCATAAAATGAATATGTTTGAAGAATGGATCGAAATAAAGCATGGAGATGAGTTTATTTCAGATGCAATAAAAATATACAAGCAAGCATATCGTCATTCTGAGAAATTAAAAAGATTTGAAGAAGAGTGTAAACTTTCCAGGAGTAGGTCATTGAAGAAAGGCGAAACATGGAAATTCTCATACAGACAGATGTCCAAGAGTTAATACAAAGCAAAATAATATCAGAATCTGAAATTTGATGGCCAGAAAAGTGGAAGAAATAGTTGAAATGGGGAAGGTGACATGTTAGTACAATGTATTGAAGGATTTGAAAAGGTTACCATTGAGTGGAAAAAATTGATAAGAGAAAATCAAGAATTTATTGAGGTATTGTCACGACAAAGCTTTGATCCTCAAACATTAGGATAGGACAGGAAAGAAGCTAAAGCTTTCAAGGAATGGATAGAGAGAATAAACAGAGATCCTGTTCAATTGTTGACAAGGGTGGTTATCAATGAAACAGTACAGTGTAAAAATGTTAGTCAAATATGAAACAAAAAAGGTACAGAAAAATGATGTCCTACTTCAAGTGACCGAGGAATATATTAGGCTCAAACTTACTTGAAGAGCAATAAGAAGGATTTCAAAGGAATAGATGCATCAAATATTGAGAGTTTTCTGAGAATATCAATCAAAGAAGGAAGGAAGAAATCTAGAAATGGAGCCATAAGTAAATATAGAAAGAACCAGATATCGGATACTAGAAGTGTAATGGAATCTATTTGTTGTTATTTTTGCAGTTGATCCCAGTCCCGATAGGTGTTTTGTCATTCCGGTATGTCAAAGGAAAGTTGGTGGCCTTGAATAAGACAAAGTGTTCATGCTGAAGTATGGAGAAAAGTGCTAATGTGGATAAAAGTCAAAGCTTTGACTCATTCTAAAAAGTTCTTGATGACAGTTGGCATATGCCACATGACATGTTTTAATTTGTTATTTTTTATTTCTCAGAGATACTTTTAAGTTGAAATTTTGAGGTGCCTTGTTTCTATAAAAGGCCATCTCCTCTCTATCTTTTTTTTAAGTTCAGAATTTGTGGATGTCAGAGGAGCAAAAACTTTCTTTTAAGTTTTTTTCTTTTTCCCTATCTTTTGAACCATTCCGACGTAAAAAAATTTATGCACGTAGACATTAATTTATATTAGAGCTTTATGGATAGCTACCTATCTAAGTATCTTTTTTAGTTGGTTTTGTAAGTTCTGCTGAACAAGACTATATGTTGTTTTATTTAAGGGTGAATACAGAACCTATTCGGTGTCCATAAATGAAACCCTTTCTTTAAAATCTTGCATCATTTTATATGTAGCTATGAAGCAATTTGGTGAAGTATAAAGTGGTTTGCTCTGTTTTGATTAATTCTTTGGGGCATCCATGGAGAATAACCAAGAGAAATTTTATTTTACTTTTCTTTAAGTTTTGTTTTAGACTAGATGCAAATATTTTTTGAAAATGTTCCAAAAACTATAAATGGATGGAAATAGTTTCATTGAAAATCTTTTATTTTTCATGAAATTGCTGAATGTTTAATGCTAAATTTACTTAAGTGATAACAAGGAGATTGTTGGAAATATTTTAAAATCCAATGTTAAATTTACTGCTTTCATGAACTTTGAGTTTATCTTTTCAAGTTGGAAAGCTGATTTTAAAATGTTCAAAGAAATATTGAACTAAATGTGTATGCATAATACTTGAATGTGGCCCTAAAGAAAAATTAACAGCGAAATTGTCACATCATTACCCGAAAGTTGTGTTTATTGCAATCATGAACTAGTTTACAAAGACTTGGGATTAAACGGAAGTCAATCTTTGTTCTGTGAATGCAAAATTCTTTCTTAGGTTGTCTTTGTTTCATAACTTCAAGAAAGGTAGGATTTTCGCGGTTTTGTCTGTGGAAAATCTATACGATTTGTTTGATGCGAGTGAAATCATTGTCAACACATTGAAACCTCATACAACTAGTTTAACAATTACCCACTAAGTATTGAGTTGAGACTCCCACCACTCTCTAAAAGAAAACCAAACAACCATTACCCATTTTACCAAAAGAAAAGCCCAACTATTCCCATAGCCATTTGCAACATGAAACCAACAAAAATAAATAAAATACAACCAACATTTCAAGTAGAAAAAGAAAGCACAACCCTATTATCTATGGCACCAAAGAAAGGGTTTAGGAACTTAGTTCTTTCATTTCTTCTCCATATGTTGATTTCTCCACCCTCTTCTTCCTCTCAAACCTTCTTGCAAACCCTTCTCCATTTTCCTCTTCCCAAAAGAATGCCTCCTTTTTCTCTCTTTTCTTTCTTATTCCCCCAATGATGAATAAAATAAAATAAAATTCCAACCCCAAACTTAAATCCCGTCACTTTTAAAAATGAGAAATAAAAATGGTCCAAAACTCATGTTTTATTTAATTTTTAGGTTCCAAAAGGTGGACCTAACCTCTAGGTACACACTTAAGGCTTCCAAAAATGCAAATATACACAACATTAAACATTTAAAAACACTATTTTTTAACTCACTAAAAAATAAACCTTCCTATTGAACAAAATTAAAGTGAAATCTTATATCTAGCACAAAATTTCCCAAGAAAATATCAAATAAACAAAATAGCAATAACCCCAAACCAAAAAAAGGTTATCACATTAATCATCAAACAAAATAAACAACTTCAACAAATGAAGTGTTTTGATAGGGTTTTGGTGTCTTCTCCCTTCTTCCCCATTGACTTTAATTTTTCTATATAATAGTCACACATTAATAGATATATTTGATACGCATAATGATTACATATTACAAAAAAATGCATAATTACACTAATATCATTAGGGTCTCTTCCTTAATTCACTTGATAAAAATAATTTGATATAATTAATCTAAATCATTATCAAATAAAAAAATAAAATAAAATCATGACCATTGGTCTAATCCCTCCTAATTTCATCATTAACAATTTCTTTTATTATCAAGAAAGCACCTATACGTACCTGAAGTGGATCACTTGCTCAGGAAATGTTACCTTGAATCACTTCCTCGCATGCTTGATGCCAACTTTCTTCTATTGTTATGAGACCCTTGAGACCTTCAAGACCTAGCTTAGGTAGCATCTTCATCAGCCATTCGACTCATTAGTACATTTGTGTAAACTAAAGTGTAATACCACATTGGTAACCATATTTTACTCAACTAATTCTGTTATATCTCGTTTCTTGAAAATAACTCATTTATAAAAGAATCACCCACCATCCTAAATTTGATTAAGCAATCACAATTTCATATTTTATACTAACAATTAAATAGCTTACATCAATCATCTTTCCAAGTTTACATAATCCATAGTCCATTAGCTTTATCTATAGAAATCAGCATCGTTAAGATTCAACCATGTAAGGAGGTGCAAAGACTAGTAATCCCCTAGAGGGTTAATCCATGAATAAGGTTATGCAAGGTTCTCTTAGCAAAATAACTAGGTTTTCTACATAAGTTCAAAGAAGAATTAACCCATATGATTTACAAATTTATAGTCGATACATCAACCCAACTAAAAATCACACCATGCACCTACTTTTTTCAGCCCATAGTAAAACACATGCCAAATAATACCAAAATATTAATGATCACATAGGGGTCAGTATTACAAAATGAGAGCTTCAATTATCTAAAAATATCTCCTTATTTCAAAGAAATTAGTTTGGGATATTTTGGAGGGAAAATATTTTGAAAAAATTGTTCCCTTTTTAAAAATAGAATATGCCATGTGCAAGTTGGAGGAAAATTAGCTAATTAAATAATTAAAGAAATTATTTAATCAATAATGGGAAGATAAAAATTTGAATTTAATTAAATAATATTAATTATTTAATTATGGTTAATTTAAAGGAAAATAATAAAAAATTTAAATTAATCAAATAATATTAATTATTCAATTTTTTTTTAAGCAAAAGTGGCAAGCCACTATATTATATTATAATAATAAAATAGTACAAAAGCCTAGTTCAAAAGAGCATACTGGTAGGAAAGAACCAGGAAGAAAACCTCTAATAAAAAATTCTTTCAATATCATCCCTATTAGGGGTCTGATTAATGATTTTACATCCATATTCTAACAAAATTATAGATCATTGAAAGTTTTGAAGGCTACAAAATACATCAAGCCTCAAGATAGGCTAAACCCATATTTACTAGAGATAATTTCCTTACTTTAGCCTATTTCAAAAAACCAAAAACAAAAAAACCCTTATTCTTCCATTGCCATGATGTCATTTTCTCCTTGGTTTTCTTCACTTCCCTGACCTTCATTGCCTTGGATGTTTGGTTGTAGAGGAATGTTAAGGTTAGCTAACACTTGTTGGTGCAGATGTGAAGAAGTACTTTCCCGATTTGAAATTATCACCAATGGAGGCGCTTAAGGAGCTTGAGGAGATGGCTACCGCACAGTAATTGGTTCAGGGTGAACATGGATGAGTAATGTGAGGATGGCATTGGTCCTCCATCTGATTCCATCTACCAAATCCTCACCTATCATCACCCTATTCCTCTCATGGGCCAACTGTAGGTAGTAGAAGCTATGCATCTCTAGAGTATTTTTAATAGCACCAAAAATAGAGGCATAGATATTTCCATTTAGCAGAAAATGTTGAGGGAAAAGGCCACCCACTCTCCCTTTCCCTTTCCAAAATTTATATGCCTGAATACCCTTGAGTAACTTATCCTCTTGCAAGAAAACATCCTTAACCACTTTTGAAGCTATCATTTGAATATCAAAAAAAGATTGGAGTGGGTTGTAAGCATTAGAAAGAAACAAAGAAACCAATTATGATGAAAATATGGCAAGATGAGCTTGAGGATAGAGAACTTCTTCACTAATAATTTGAATTACACTTTTCCTATATTGATAGCAATGGTATTTAAATACTTGTGCTAATTGTAAGTCACCAATTGTCTCTGAAAATGGCAGCTCCCATTCTGGAATTGGGATAGGAACCCTATGGTTACGCGGAAGGTACTCCATTATTCCTTTGCCATAGTACCTACAAATTTTAAGCTCGCCTTTGTCTTCTGAGGAGACCTGAGATTGCATTCCCTCCTTAAAAACCTTTAGCTAGTAATACTAAGAGTTATGATAAAATAGGGTCAAAGAAGGAATTAATAAAGATTCCTTTGCATGTTTGATTGAGTGAGATATCACCCAAGTGGGATAATAATTTTTTTAGGTAGCCTCTGCCTCAGCATTTGAAAAATAACCATTTGTCACTGATCATACTTAATCATTATTACCTATGTACAAATTATCACCTACAAAATCCTACAAAGGATTATAACAAGAATAAAATCTTCCATTGCTCATTTGGGAGCATCCTTTCCCAACTCATTTCTAACATGGGGATGTGATGTTCACACAAGCCAAAGGCCTCTCATTACCGATGCTCCTTAAATGAGATGACTAATCTGACATCACTTTTATTACTAATCTTTGGCAAGCTCATGGGGTAATTCCTAATTATATTTAGATAAGTCCAAGATGTCCTGAATTCCCTTCGAATTCCAGATAAAGAATGGGATTGTGCTTCATTGTACACTAATGGAGCAAGTCTTAAAATTGTTTACCAAGCATAAAAGCTTGTGACTCAAGGCAGAGTTCAAGACCATTTGGATGTGTACTGATCTTTGTACTAACTGCAACAAAGATTCCCTAGGCATAAATGACAAAATTTACATAACAATACCACCCTTGCCCTTTTGATAAATGATGCACATTCTACTTTTCTTAAGATGTTAACCCTTCTTACAAATTTAGTTTGTCCTATCTAGCAATTTCAACTAGATGAGGAAATTTTGAAAGTGGTGAGAGATCATGTAAAATAGATATTTCCTGATTTGTGCTACCCATATTGACTAAACAATCGACTAAGTTATTGCCTTCTTTGTACGTGTGTGTGATAAAGTAGTTCTAGAATTTACCAAGTCCCATACTTGAAGGAGGACGTATTGGAGACTCCAATTATGAATCTTATTATCTTTACAAGCATTAACTATCAAAAGTGAATCTCCTTTGATATGAAGGTTTTTAATAGCCAATTTCAATGCCATTTCCAATCCCAACAACAATTCTCTTGATTCAACTAAATTATTAGATCCTCTAAAAATATATTTCGAATATAAAGCTATTACTTTACCTTTTGAATTATGCAAACAAAAACCTGCCCCTGATTCTCCTAGGTTACCTTGCGAAGCACCATCAAAATTCAATTTTGTAAATCTAGCCTGAGGAGCCTTCCATTTAACATGATTCCTATTGCACTTGTCTGCCTTTGGCTGCAAAAGACTACCTAGGAAAGGGAGTTTTAAATATTTCCAATTTTGTAGGATGCAACTATCCCAACTAGAGAAGGATTAGCTAGTGTTTTTAAATTCCTGAACACTTGCATTTACAACCTTCGAGACTGCTTTTTCAATTTTTACATTTACAACATCAATTGAAGAGGTTACTTTCTTGAAGATGTCCAAATTTCTTTCCCACCAAAGGTTCCATATAACTAAAGTTTGGATTACTTTCCATATGCATGCAAAGAAAGAAGATTTATAGAGAACTGGCCAACTTTGAAATAAGTCCTATAGGGAATTTGGTAAAGGGGTACAATAACTGAACTTATTAACTACAAACTCCCAACTTTGTTGTGCAAACTTTCATCTCACAAGTAAGTGATCTACCTCCTCTATCTCCTCATTACAAAGAGGACACATGAAAGGGTCGGCTATTTTTAATTTAGCTAACCAATCATTGGTTAAAATGCGCTTCCTCAATGCCAACCATGCAAAACTCCCTGTCTTGGGCAAGATTTTGCAATCCCAACAAAAGGAATAGGCCCTTTGGGTAAGAAGATGACCTAAGTTCTGATTTAGAGCCTTGCAACCTTGTTTGAATGTGTAATTACCATCCCTTGAGGGATCCCATATCAGTCTGTCTGATTTTGAAGAGAGGTAAAAACCATTTGAGCATTCAACACTTTTTGTAATTCACTGTACTGTTGGGTGGACAAAGAGGGGTCTGATATTTTTTTCCAAGTTACTTTACCTGAATTAGGCTTAATTGATTGAACATAATCCAACAAATATTCCCCCCAAGTTTCAATTAATATCTCCATTACCGAGACAAGAACTAGATTATTTTTCAATAAGGGGTTACCATTCCAAGAATTCATCCAAAATTTGACATTTTATCCATCATTTACCTCCCATGAAATGTATGAAGTAATTAGCTTTCTACATGAGATCAAAAAATTCCATCTAGCTGAGCCTTTTGGAGGATTGGCAACAATGAAAACTCTTGTGGGATCCATACTATCTAAGTATTTTCCTTGTAATAACCTACACCATTTGGCCTTTAGGTTGACATACATTTTCCATGCAAGTTTTTCTCCAAGAGCTTTACTTCCTTTCAAGAGGTTTAGCATACACGCACCACCTTGAGATTTGTCACATGACATAGCTTCTAGGGAAAATTAAGGGTACCTTCTTTTTCTCATCAATATTTCCTTTCCAAATAAAGATTCTAATTACTCAATTTCTTCAATAACATAATTTGGTGCCTTTAAAACTGCAAGAAAATAATTAGGTATTGAAGACAATACTACTTTTACTAATAAAATTCTCCTAGAAAGAGACAACCATCTCGCCTTACATGCCAAGATCATTGACTTAAGTCTTTGAATTACTTTTACCCAATATGTTGCTTTGCTTGGGTCTTAAAAAAATGGTATCCCTAGATATGAACATGGAAGGGTAGCTTTTTGGAAGCCCAAAATTCTAAATATCTTATGTTCAATGGCCTCACTTGTGTTAAGGATATAGATTTTAGATTTTGAGGAATTTATCTTTTGACCCAATGCTGATGCATATTTATCTAAAACTTCCTTGATATGATTTACTTTTGCTAGTGATGCTTTCCCAAATAAGTTTGTGTCATCCACAAAAAGAGATTGAATGACCACCAACTCCGTGTTTTCAATTTGAATTCCTTTCCATAGTCCAAGAGAGTGTTTTTGGATAATAAATCTACTCAATGCCTCTGCCATAATTATAAATAAGAAAGGGGGTAATGGATCCCCTTTCCGCACTCCTTGTGTAGCACTAAAGAAGCCTATGGGTGAACCATTAAGTATTATGGAGAATTTATCCCCTGAGAGGTATGTAAGTATCCATCTGCACCATTTTGCAGAAAAACCAAATCTTAGCATCACTTTTCTCAAAAAGCTCCAATTGACCTTGTCATAAGCCTTCATCATATCCAATTTGATGATGATAGAAGGAATTTTATTTATTGAAATAGAATGCAGGGTCTTATGAGCTACAATAGCCCCTTCATAAGTCTCTCTTCCTGGAATGAAGCCCCCTTGTTCTTAAGAAATTATCCTTGGGATAATAGGTTGCAACCTCAAATGGATTTCCTTAGAGAAGATCTTATAAATTGTATTACACAAGGATATAGGTCTATATTCTGTGAATGATATTGGATTACTAACTTTAAGGATAATGACTATTTTGGTTACACTAAAATGTTTAAGTAAGGACCCTATTCTTCTTGATTATTCAAGTGCCCATAGTAGGTCAAAGCACACAATATCCCAACATTTTTTAAAGAAAAGTGTAGTAAAATCATTTGGCCTAGGGGCTTTATCTAGAGTCAAAGAAAATACTACCTTTCTAAGTTCCTCTATCGTAAATGGTTTTAATAACTCTTCATTCTCTGAAGCTAAAACAAAAGTTGGAATTGAATTCAATAATTCCATCTCATCCTTTTCATTTTGCTCACTTCTGACTTGTGGGGCAGATAAGAGTTCAGAGAAATATATAATACATTCTCTTTTAATATCTTCCTCTTTAGTAAGCCAATTTCCCGTGGGGATCTCTTGAACAGATTAAACAACCTTTCCAACCCTTTTGATTTAGGTAGAAGCATGAAAATATTTAGTGTTTCTATCACCCTCCCTCAACCATAATTCTCATGATTTTTTTCTTTAGTAGGCTTCCTCCCTTGCACACTATTCTTCCCAATCCTCTTGCAATATTTTTTTATTTTCATACAACAATTCATCCATTCCCTGTTGAATTATCTATGCATGAACTTCTTCTAATTATTTATGAATGAGCTCTTTCTGACGGAATACGTTTCTAAAAACCTCCTTATTCCATTTCATGATCTTTTGTTTGATATGTATCAGCTTTCTAGACAATTGGAACATCATTGTTCCTTGCTCATAAGGGGTTGATAGCCACCATTGATGAATCAACTCTACAAAGTTAGGATACCTAAACCACATTCTTTAAAACTTGAAAGAAGATTCGAAAGGAGCATAAATATTTGATATGTTAAGTGAAATTGCATAATGATTAGAGTCTAGAAGAGGCAAGATCTTAGATGTGAATTGGTGGTACAAAGTAAACCAATTTGAAGAAATGAGATATCTATCCAATCTTACTACAATTTAAAGAAAACCTTTCCTTCTATTGGTCCATGTGAACTTACCCTTCATTGGTATTATATCCTTCAGAGCATTTGTGTTGATGAAAGAACTAAAATTTGTCATTACTTTGGGCAGAGGGAAAATACCCCCAATCTTATCCTAAAGAGATGGAATGGCATTAAAATCTCTAGCCAAAATAATTTTCTTGTCTCCCAACTTTGATATTGCTTGGGTGAGATGATCCCAAAGATTTTTTTCCACTATGGGTGTTGGACCATAAATATTGAAAAGCCAAAATTTGATATCAAATTTGGTTACTTCCAATAATTTCTAGTTGCACTCATTTCTAATCAAAGCCACAACAATTTGTTTTGAGTTCCAAAGCACAATTAATCCCCCAGAGGCTCGTGGAGTAGGGGAATGCTCTGAGCTCCACAAATTCCATTTTTGAACTATCAATTTATATGTATCTGCTGAAGTTTTAGTTTCCTAAAGAATGACCATATCAATTATGCATCCATCAATTTGATGTTTGATGCGGGCACGCTTGTTAGGGGCATTAATGCTCCTGACATTCCATGATAAGATCTTCATTGTACCCAAGGAGAGCAACATGCTCTCCTTGAACACTTATTTACTTAACTCACTATGGTGTAATGCAGGGTTGTTTGTCACCCTACCTCAATTTCCTCTTGTCATTTTGAAAACTTTGATTTGCGACCTCTCTTTCCCAAAGAATTTTTTGGGGCTGATTGATAAGGAATCGGAGCTATAGAAAAAATTACGATTAATCAAACTCAGATGAGTCTCTTATATCTTCCCCAACCATTTCCTTCAATTCAAATTTGTCCTAATTTTTGAGGATTTTCTGATGATTTGACCAGAGCTACTTGACCCTACTGCATGGGCGAATTAAGATTCTTTTTTCCATCAATGATGTCCCAATCCCAAAAGGAGCCTTCCTCCAAGACTTCATCTACTATTTCTTCAACAATTTATGAGCCCATTGATACCAAAAGCTTTTATGTTAATAGTTCTAGGTCTTCCTCTTCGAACTTAGTTTCCTTTGGAATGTCCAACACACTATTCTAGTTTGAATGAGTAGCGGAATATTTTACTAGGACCAAACTTCTATCCTCGTTTAAGATTTTCCCAAACTTAATGAATGCCTCTAACTCTTGAAACATTAGTTTCCTAACTATTTCATCCACCTGATACTCATTGACTTGAAGAGATGGAGAGTATAGATTCAAACTTTGGGTGACGTGTCTTTTCCATAGCTAGTCAAAAAGAAAAGACACATCCATAGAGATTGAGAATTGCTCTTCTTTAAGAGATTGATGTTTTTCTTTCAATCCATGATAAGCCAATGAGCTTACAATTTGATTCTTGTAGCCTTGAGGAGCCTTATTTTTTTTAGGCCTTTGATTAATCTCTTTTGTTTGCATCTTATGGTCATGTACAACCTTATTATTCTTTTCCCCTTGATTAACAATAGTAGATTGTATGTTGCTTGATGAAACCTGGGGATGGAGCTTACCCTGCCCCCTAGACAATTTAGTGGGGGTTTGATTCTACATACTATTTTGCAATGAACATTCTGAAACTAGGTGGCCAAACATGTGACACTAAGGACACGTATCCTGCAAGGTTTCCCAACTTATCTCTTGTAACTAGCTGCCAAATTTAGTTTTTAGTTCAACGTGGGTTGGTTTGTTTTTAGTTGCATCTTGCAGTATTAACATCCTAGCCAGTTTTGAAGGATTATTAAAGAACATGAAGTCATGCTTTAGAAAAATCCCTATTTGGTTAGCAATGATCTCTAATAATTCTAGTTCCCTATACTCCAAAGGAAGGGCATGCAATTGTAACCAGAAAGGGGGAAAATGAACAACAAAACCCTCAGATTTGAAGTTTGGAGTCCAACTTTGCATGTATAAAACAAAGCCTTGATATGTCCATGACTTTACTCTGAAAACCTCATCTTTAAATGTTTTGTTTGAGAATAAGACAACAAAAATTCCTTTGCTCTGATCTAGGTAAAAAAGTTTAATGGCCCCTTCCCATTCCTCAAAAATTAAGTTTTTAAGTGTTTCTAAGTCTAGAGTAAGGTTCCAGAACTTATAGATAATCACTTTTTGTCTGAGGTCTGTACTTGGGGTTGGATCATGTGATCTCAAAATGCTATCTTGATTACTTCTTGGTCAGATTTTGGGTGCAAATCGTTTGAATTTTTGGGTGATCCAATCCCTTCATCTTGCATAGTGATCCCTTGTTGCATTTCCTTCCTCCTCCATATACTTTCCTTTGCTTGGAATTTTGTTGTTTTGATGAAGACCTTGATTTATTCCTTCTAATTCATTCATATCTCTTTTCACCTTCATTACCTCTCTTCTTTCACTAATCTTGAGAGGGCCTTGATTTAAGTGCCTGTTCATTTTTGCATCCTTGCCTCTCCCCTTTGTTGATATCTAAAATATACCCATCATTCAGAGGTTTTTCTCTATGTGGAATTTGAGAGAAACACTTTTCTTTGTTAGAGTTTACATTTCCTTTCTGCAAGGCAGCAACATATGTTAGCCAATAATGAATTTAATAAATTTTTTGAGAATTATTTAATTAAAGTTGAGGAATCAGGGAGGAAAATGACTTAAAATAGTGAATTAGGAATGTGTGATGTGTTTATACAATTTTATATGTCTACATTTTTCCCCTCTTTGAGATAATGTACTCATTATGTTGTTTCAAAGAAAGACATGATGCTGATTGGATTTTTTTTTTAAAAAATTGATGCCCCATTGTACCTTAGTGGATAAAGGACTAATGGAAGGATGGTAAGTTTCCCCCTTGAGAGGTTGACCAAAAAATTATTTTTAGGGTGAGCTCACAAAAGGATGATGAGATAGGTTCAACAAAGAAGAGGAAAAATTAGGTCCTAGGAAGCCAAGAAACTAATCAAGAAATATGGGGAAGATGAGAAATAAGTTGAATGGGGTGGAAGCATGAAAAGGGATTTGAGGGACCATATATGCATTTTGGGTGACTTTTACCTCATTACTCAGTTTTATATTTCTAGAACTTTGAGTGAGATTTTCTCATAGAGACCTTGCATAGATGGCATTTGTACCTCATGCTACACACTGCATGGATCAAGTTCAACAGTTTATGATCTAAGAGAATCTAGTCATACTAGTAGTCAACATCACCCAAAAAATATTATTTTCCTTTAAATTATTTTAAATTTCAATAAGGGCTAATGTGTAGGAAAGTAATTTTTTTAATTTCCAAAATATGTAGTTTTCCCCTATGATGATCTGTAATTATAATTTTGGAGGGAATTTACTCCAGTAAATGTTTCAAAGGCATCCCAAGAGGAATATTCCATTTGGGCATCCCATTTCTAGGTGGGGACCACTTTTCATGCATGTTCTTGCATGATCATTTGCATGCATTTACATGTTGAGTTCCCAAGCTTGCATATTGGTACATGTTCTTGCATGAAGTCATTGGAGTCTTCAGAGATAAAAGGAAAAAAAAAGTTTGACCTAGTTTTATTGGCCAAGGTTTAGGCACCCATGTGAAGGCCATGTGAGAATTTAGTAATTTTTATTATTTTATGATTTTTCCTCAAATGGGGCATGGATTTTTGAGGTATTTGCATGTTATTTTGAAATACCACAGTGGTATTCTCATCCTCAATTCTCTATATATTGTAGCCTTGTGGTAGCGAGAATTTGGATTTTATAGAGTTGGAGTTTAGCATAACACAATGTTGCCATATTGGACAAAGTATTTGTGACTCCAAATTATTTTCATATTTAGTGAGGAGATTGTGACTCCATATTGTTGATTTATGTAATCAGAAAGCTCATGTCATAATGTTATAATTCCTTTTTATGAATATAATTGATATCTTATGCTTCCTTCTTGCATTTTATTTGTACAATTCTCTATTGTTGTTTGGATTTTTTAGATTTGTAAGGGGAGTACCCTTCATCAATGGTATAAAAGTGAGAGTTCATAAGTGGGTAGGTAGAAGCACCGATATGAGGCAGTTTGCACCAGGACCTAAGGGTGGAGTGTGTATAATTTTTGGTGCATGCATATGTGTAACTTGCAAGAGAATCTACACAGAAAATTTGTGGAGTAGATGTTCTTAAGTGTGTAAATAGATCACTGAATGTGAGGTAGTTTTCAACATAACCTGAGAGTGTTGAGTATTTGTAAACAGATCATTGAGTGAGTCAGTTTACATGTGTAGAACCTGATGGTTTTGAACATTTGTGTTAAGGATTTGTGAGGCCTTAAGGATGGAAAAGAGGAAGAAGAAAATGACTTTATCATTGGATGGATTATGAGGATTCCTACACTTGAGAAAATCATAGAGAGAAAGAAGAAATAAGAGTTGGAATGATAAAGTTGTAGTAGTAGGTGGATGAAATAAGAGAGGGGGTTGAAAGGAGAAAACAAGAAAAGAAAAGAGTTGAAGGTAATTTTGATTGTATTTATAATGATATTTTGATTGTAGGGAAGAGAGAAGATGCAATAGAGTGTCATACATGTGGCACAAAAGAAGAAGAAGAGGATTAATATGAATAAGTTGATGATGTTGGAATATGGCTCGATTGTTGGCATATGGCTTAGGGAGATTATTGGTATGGCTTCTAGTGTTTTCATTGATGGCAACTGAAGTCACTATTGTGGTCCACAAATCTGAACTTGGTCATATTGGTAGCTAAAGTCAAGTACAATGTATTACCGGAATCAATTTAACCAGATGAAACAATGGCTGATTGTAATGAAGAAGAAGGCACCTTATTCAAAACAAAGATACTAAAAATAGTTCAAGAGAAAGATGGAATGAAAAATATTGTTGACATGTGGTTAGGTTGACCCTCATATGAGTAGGATCTGATTGAGTACTCTAGGAAGATACTTTGTGTAGAATAACATTGAATTGTAAAGTTTGTAGAATGTATTCCCTAAAGATTTGATTGAATGTATTAAGGAAGTGGTGGCCTCTAAATCTCAGGATAAGAAAGAGGAGGAAATAATCCTACATTTGAAGGAGTAGTTTAGGCTATCCCTTATAAAATTGAAAAAGAAAATGAATATGTTGAGGCAGTGCATCAATTCAGCTAATGACATCTACAATTATTGTCTACGTTGGCTTCATGTTGTTGGAAAATACAAAGTCAAGCTAGAGAAAATTGAAAGTGAATTGAATAAAATTGGTCAGGACTACAATATGGTTCGAGACCAATGAAGCAGTAAAGAACAAAATTCATGAGTTGTAGGTTGAGCACGCAAAGATTCAATTTTCTAGAAACACTCTTATGGACACCTTCTAGAAAGTAAAAGATCAAACTAAATGTAGATTGGAGCAGCTGATTGAAGCCCTGAGGAAAGGAGAGAAGTTGGAAGAAGCAATTACAATTCCAAAATCCCTCATTCAGATCATTAACCAAACATTAGAAAATAACAGTCTAATAATAATTATTTGGGATTGTTGTAGATGCTTGGAAGAAATTCCTTCTAGAGATGAAAAATAAGTATAAAATAATTTTCTGATTTGTGCAGTAGTTGTAGTTTTCCAAATTTTGATGTAGCAAAGGGAGAGAGAAAGAGCAGTAAAATTTTGTTTTAGCAAAAAGAAAAGGGAAGAAGTGTAGTAAGAATACTAGAAAAAGGGGAGAAAAAGAAGTAAAGTTTTGTCATTGATGTTAAAGGGGGAGAGAATGTAGTGAAAAATGCCTTGACATCCTAATGGGGAGTAGTGTTTTTTTGTGTTTTTAAATTTTGGAGTTTGGTAGTGTACCTCTGGTTTTGACACTTAGTCATTTTTCACTAAGTGTTGCCAGCAATGCCAAAGGGGGAGATTATTGACATATGGCTTGATTGTTGGCATATGGCTCAAGGAGATTATTGGTATGGATTCTAGTGTTTTCATTGATGGAAACTAAAGTCACTATTGTGGTCCACAGATCCGAACCTAGTCATACCGACAGCTAAACTCAAGTAAAGTGTATTGCTGGAAGAGAACATGAAGAACAGGGTATCTGGTTAGTATGCCAATCTATATGCTTCACCGGATCATTATCTTGTGTTGTGGATCCCCAGGATAGGTTGTTAAGCATGTATGGTACCTTATTGGTAAGTTTTGTGATGTTGCATTAATCTTTATACGAGTAAAGAGATCTGACAGAATGATTTTTTGTCTATTTGTTCATTGTGGCCGACCTAATCAATGAAGCATGTTGTGGATGCATAAGGGATGATTGTTTAATTGTTTCTATGTTTGAATTTATTTTTTTGGGTCCTAGCTATGGTTTGGTTGATGTGTGTGGGTACACATCAAAAATTATTTATGATTTGAGCCCACATGTAGAGAATATTATATTTTGTGTGAAGTTGACATACTATGTGTTTGAATTCTTTCTAGTGGGTATTTATGCCAGTTCAAGAAATTCATTTTGTGTGAATGAGATATATGAGAGTAGTTGTAGGGTAGAGAAGTTGGGTATGTGAATATCAGAAGATCAGTTGTGAGAATTTTTCTAGTACAAAAGAGGATTTGATGACAGAGCAAAAGCTAAGTGCAAAGTCTAACAAAAGGTTCATAACTTGATTTATGAGCTTCACCGGAACTGAAACCAGACATTTGTAGATGTTATTTTCTCAGTTCAAACTTTTTTGGTTATCTCTAATATTTTGTAAGGCAATGAGCCTTCCTTGTTTTGAGTAGTGAGCTCTAGGCAGTGTGCCTAAATGCATGTGCATTCCCTTTTTTCCATACTTTTAACAGAGTATATAAATTATGGATTAATCTCCACCGTGGTTTTTCCCCTAGCAGGGTTTCCACGTAAAAATATTGGTGTTATGATGCTTTGATTATTTTGTTCATGTGCTTGCATCTTTATTTATGTTTATGTGTGGTTAATGACTTAAGATCTGGGTTAAAAGTTTAAATTTGTGGAACACTAATTCATCCCCCTCTCTCAGTGTTCCTTGAGTCCAAAAAATGAATTTGAAGTTGAGGAATGTCTATTGGAAGACATCGAGAATGAGATTTTAGAAATTGCAACAAAGGAAAGTCTTTGTGAAGACTTGAAGGAGATGACAATAAACAAGGAAAGTGAAAGAGTTGTTGTAGTGGATATAACTCAGGTAAATTTTAATTTTACTAAATATTTCTATGAAAATGGATGTGAGTATATTAATGAAGTTGTAGCAGAAGAGAGTCCTTTGGAGGACATAGAAGAAAAAGAGAGAGATGATTTATTGATGCAAATTGCAATAGTGGAAGTAGAGTTTGATACATTTTTTATAGTACAAGGAAGTGATATAGTTGTATGTCTTATTAAAGGCATGAAAGAAGAGAACAAAACCGATGTTGCAACAAGTGATGAGAAGGTAAAATATTTTCTTATTGAATTTAAGAAAGATGATTTTTATGTTGAGATGGATGAGTTAGTGAATACAGATGAGATGGTTCAGTTAGAGTTCGTTAGAGATGATTCATATGAAAAGAAGGGTTTGCATGGTGTTACAAAGTTAAATGTAGGTGCAATTTGGTAGAGGTGGATGGACTATATTGGGTTGAATCTCACAAGATCGGATGATAATGGTTGATACACTTGGAGGAGGTGGTTGGATTATGGTGGAGCTGATTCCACATTGAGTAAGATGAGTAAAGAGTAGAGTTGTTAGAGGAGGAAGAGGAGGCTTGTTCTAGATAGGTGTTGGAAGAGGAGAAAGAAGAATCAATTGGAGGTACCAAATTTAGTGATGGAGTTTACTAAGGATTTCTTGCAATCTGAAAGGGTGGTACTAACACTCAACTCCATTTTGTGAATCTATATTCACAAAAAATTTATTACCTTGGGTGTTTGATGTAGGAGCATTTGGGGTTACTAGCAATCAAAATCACCTAAAAATATTATTTTCCTTTATTTTAATTTTCAATAAAGGCTAATGTGGGTTAATATGAAGGAAAATAATTAATTTTAATTTCTAAAATATGTAATTTTTCCCTATGCTTATTTGTAATTGTAATTTTGGAGGGAATTCACTTTGTTCAAAGGCATCCCAAGAGGAATATTCCATTTGGGCATTCCATTTCTAAGTGAGGACCACCTTGCATGTATGTTCTTGCATATTCATTTGCATGCATTTGTATGTTGCATGTTGGTGCATGTTCTTGCACAGAGTCATCAGAGCTATCAAAGATTAAGGAAAAACAAGTTTGACCCAATTTGATTGGCTGAGGTTTAGGCACCCTTGTGAAATCCATATGAGAATTTAATAATTTTTATTATTCTATGATTTTTCCTCAAATGGGGCATGAATTTTCTAAGGTATTTATAGGTTTTGGAATACCACAATGGTATTCTCATCCTTAATTCTCTATAAATTGTAGCCTTGTGTTAGTGAGAAGTTGGCTTTTTGGAGAGTTGAAGTTTACCATAATATGATGTTGCTGGATTGGACAGAGGATTTGTGGCTCCTAATTATTTTCAAATTTAGTGAGGAGATTATGACTCCATATTGCTAACTTATGTAATAAAAAGCCCCATGTTATAATGTTGTAATTCTATTTTATGAATGCAATTGATAACTTATGCTTCCTTCTAGCATTTTATTTGTGTAATTCCCTATTATTGTTTCAAGTTTATAGATTTGTAAGGGGAGTACTCTTCATCAGTTCGAGAGGCCAACAAGAGTGCCAAGATGGTACATATAAAATTATTTTTGGGTCAAAATTAGGTGTAGGTACAATACATGATAGGTCTAGGGAGTCAATAAAATGTGTTGATCTAGGATTGATGCTTATGAAACTTGACGCTACACTTTTTCAATGCAAAGTGAAACTTATGATATAGCATGTTGCATTTGATATAGCATGTCACATATGAAAACTAGTTCACATCTATCTATGACAAAGTGAAGCATTTGAAAAAGGATTTCTTATGACTCAAATGAAATGCCACTTTTGAGAAAAAATCTTTCTTTTGACTTAGGGCTTTCAAAATCAATATTTTTATTCAATTTTTTGAAAAATCGACATCATTGGCATTATTCTTGTAGGAGGCACTCAACCCTATCCTATCAAGGAATAGAGACTAAAATTTCTCGACTGGATGGCTCTTCTTAGTGAGATTAACGTAGACTTCTTATTCTTTGATAAGTTTATATTACATTTCCTACACACCTGAGATTTAGGCTCATTGTGCGTTCATGACATCTCATCTAGTAATGGCATTTAGAGTCTGCTTCCTTCAGATTCTCCACATGAGAGGCCACCATCACATTAGAGGATTGTGGCATATCTTGAGGATTCCCATCAAGGGTTCCTGAGTTATATATGACCTATAAGAATGGATTGAGTCATTAGATAGAGTGTTATTTCATGATGGCTTGGATATCAATGATGAGAAGATTAAATTGAGGCCTTATATTGGTGTAGTCAATCACATTATATTGGTAGTAGCAAGGTTGATTTGTGGTTAGATCATGCGTGATTGGAGATCCAAGGTATTTTTAGTTGAATGGGGATTCATGCTCGAGGGTATGATCCAAGATGACATCACATTTTCATGGGGACCTTGCATCCTTATGCATCTTTACCATGACATGTATTAGGTAGTCTATAGGTCAACTACCATCTTATTAGTAGGGGTAAATTTGCTCCATTTTAGGTATGGGATCATATTATAGTTACTAGACCAATTGGAGGGGCACACAAAGTATTGTGTGATCCATTTGTTTACCAATATGACACCATGCTTACACAACATAGGCTTGGGGATCTTCATTACTAGAGACAGGTGCTTGATAATATGGATCAACTCACCCAGAGACCTTGGCTATGTTGTGAGGTGTAGAAAAATGAAAAAATCATCTCATCTACCATCAGACACGATGCTTTATCAACTAGACCACACAAATTATGAGAGAGATATTTACCTGATAGAGTCCAATGCCAATTTGGAGAGCCTCAGGATGTGCCTATAGATGACTACCATGAAGTATTTTCTTACACACAATGAGAGATTGTAGAGTGGGGGTCCATTGTAGTGGCACAAGTTGTAAGAATAAAGTTTGCACAACTAGATCCTCTTGCTTAGATCTGAAAATGGGCTAGAGGATCTAGGAATGACTCCATATTACAACACATTGTGGGTTCCTTAGAGACCTTTGATATTCACTCACCAAGATGGTGGGGTATTAGGAGTATGAAGGATGTGGGAGGTGGATCTAGGGAGAGCCTACCAATAGAGGTAGAGGGTAGCGACATCTAGGGAGGAGGAGGGAGGAGGAGATGGAGATAGAAGCTAGGGACAACAGAAGCAGGTAGTGCCTACAGTAGCACCTAGAGTAGAGGAGAAGAGGAAAGAGGATAAATGAAAAGGTGGAGGAGTTGATGATGTGTGCCTTTCTATTGCATTGTTAGAGAGAGGTCAAGCCCATAGGGAGTGAGATGGC
Source organism: Sequoia sempervirens (assembly GCA_007258455.2). NCBI lineage: Eukaryota > Viridiplantae > Streptophyta > Pinopsida > Cupressales > Cupressaceae > Sequoia > Sequoia sempervirens. Next base: position 2,381,454 of record VDFB02000019.1, on the reverse strand, counting down.
CACTATGCTAATAGGGATAGATTGTTTGTTCATCTTATTTAGAGGAATATTGAGAGGGAGCAATGGATGACTGAGAGAGATCAATGTACCATTAAGAGGGATGTAGAGATCACTCATGAATAGTAGGAAGAGGCATAGGTGACTCAGTTGATAGCTAAGAGAGATGGAGAGAGAGCCAAGAGGCAAAAATTAGAGGCTACTAGGTAGGGGTGGGTGATATTTATGGCTCAACACATGAAGGAGGTTAGGATTCTTCAACAAGAGGCTACATAGTATAGGACCCTCTATGAGGTGGGTGTACCTTCTTTTAGGAGAAAACCTCATTTTTCTACTAGGAGTGTCATAGCAATAGGTAGATTTGATGGAGGATCTATGGGTCATTCCTCTCGGGCACCGTAGTAGTCTTAGTAGCCAATAGGGATTAGGGGATTAGGGATTCGAAGGACATCATGTTGTCTATTTGGGGCTTAGAACTAGGGTCCAACACAATAGGTAGCTCGTCCCCATCCTCCCTCCCTAGGTCGAGAGGAGAGAGGGAGCTCCATGTAGCTCATTCCTTTGTATATATTTAATATATAGATACATTTTGTAGACATTTTTGATGATGTATATATATTGATGGCTCTTGATAGCCTTGTTCACATATTCATTGTACATATTTTTTGATGATATATATAAGATATGATTTTGAGAGACTATGTTATGGTTCCTATGATGTTATTATGTATGTGATGATGTATGATTTATGGATGTACATGTGATGTTTTTATTTATAATTCATGATTCTATGATATGAAAAGATGTGTTAACTATGGATGTGTGATTATTATGATAATACTAATGATATGTGGATTCAAGATATATGATATGATGTAGGATGAATGGATATGATATTATGATATCTGGATACAATCTTTTTGGTATTTTTGATGTGATATGATGACTATGCAAGATGGATAATGTTGGAAGTTTGGGAACCTATTTATATTGATACAACCTAGAAACATTAGTATGAGGTACACATACATAGGTTGATTCGGCTATTCCAGTGTTGTCATTGATGTCAACATTGTGGGAAGCATCTTTTGGTGTTATGTGTATAGTACTATCTATACCAGAAGCTAATCTATCAGAGGTTTGGTTAAGTGTTCTTCGTTGATGATGTTGTGGACTAGTGTATCAATTTTTAGGTTTGGACTTCATTGCAAGAAGAGATGTAACTCTTGTCTCTTAATGATATTATTATTATTGATTCATACAACTATATTCAATATTTTGAGAAGTTTGTGATGCATACTGAAAGTTATCATTGACAAAGTTCAACTCTGTATACTACAACCATCTCTCTATTCAACATACCAATGTGGGGGACTCCGCATTTTCTTGAGAATGTTGTTTTGATGCTACAATTCTAAAGTTAGTCTCTCTCATGTTTATGCAAAGAGAAACTAAAGTAATATCAGATCCGAAAGGTGTTTACTTTGAGAAGTGTGTGTTGGATTGGATTTTTTGTGATTAGGTCCTATTCCTGGCTGACCTAATGCATGATACATGTTGAAAAGATTAATTATACCTTGCAAATGTTAGTTGAATTTATTTTAGGTCTATGTCAACTTGAAATTGAGTATTACACATTTTTCTTGAGGGAAAAGATGTTTTAAATCTTGTATGGTTCCAACAAGATCTTTTTTGGATCATTTTTTTTACATCTAATTAGGCTGACCTAATTGATGTATGAAATGTATTTGTATATATATGGGATATTTTGAATAGAAAGTGTGTGTGTGTGGAAGTGAGAAAAATAAGTGGATGTGCAAACTTAAATGACATATCAGATGCAAGTGGTGTTCAGTGGTAGATGTTCAAAATCATAGCAGAATTGTTGAGTGACTGCTAAGTAGGGTAGTACTTCATATTTAGAGCTTCATTGGAACTAAACTCAGCACACAAAAGGTGCATTCCATCAATTCATACTTTTGGAAGTGAGCCATACCATTTTATATTTTGGTAGTGAGCCATATCATTTTGTATTTTGGCTGTGAGTCTTTTAAGGATAGTGAGTCTTGGCAATGAGCCCCTATGATATACTATATCTAGATATAATATATTGTGAGCTAATCCTCATTGTGGTTTTTCCCATTTTGGGTTTTCCACGTAAAAATATGGTTTTGATGTGTTTTGTGGTATGTTCATTGCAATGTCTACATTCTTGTTTGCAATTATATGTTATTTAATAATTGAATATTTTATAGTTGAATGGTTTAATAGAATATTGATTCACCCCCCTTCTTAGTATTATGAATAATTAACAATTGGTATCAAAGCTTGGTTCCTCTTAAAAAGTCTAACAACTTGAGGAAGATCCTGAAATTCGAATACATGGAAGATAAAAGATTTCTTATTCCTCTGGAAGAGATCCCTGTTAAACATATAGAAGAAAGTAAGGACTTGAAGGACAACCTAAAGGAAGCAAATGAGTGAATTAAGAAGCTAAAAGAAAAATATAGTGAAGTCAGTAATCAATTAAAGAAAGTAGATGAGGACATCACTAGACTAAAAGAACAACTGGAAGAAAAAAGAAAATTGAAGAGTGTCAGAAAGATGAAATACAAAGGAAGATGGATGAATGTGAAAAGCTTGAACAAGAAGTGGAAATTCTAAAATCAAACTTGAAGGCTAAAATACATGAAGATAAATTTGTGACAAGCTCCACAATGTTGGATAAACTAGTTATAGGACATAAACCCTCTAAGGAAAAAAGTGGTTTGGGATTTGAAGAAGGACAAATTTTGAAAGAAAATCAATCTCTTGACATGAAGACTCAAAGCAATGGTGGACAATTCAAAAATGAAAGAAGTAATACTAGAAGGATTTTTATTAGACAACCTAATGCTGAAAGGTATTTATCTTTTAATGGTGTATGTTATTCTTGCAATATATTTGGACATAGAGAAAAATGTTATGGAAATAAAATGAAACAAAAATATGAAATGAATTAAAATAATTTATCATTCTTTGGTCAATTTTTTAAGTGCAAGAGAGTTGGACATAAAGCAGAATTCGGGAGTTGAACAAGATAATTTATTCATTCAATGGATACTGTTATCACTACAATTCATTTGGGCACAAGGCTAACCACTGCAAATATAGATTGAGTAAAAAAAATTTGAATAGAAGAATGTTGTTTGTTATGATTACAACAATTTGGGACACTTTTCCAGAGACTACAGAAGTAGAAGTATGAAAAGTGACTATCTGGATTTAAGAGATATGAACCAATCATCAAGATTGATCTGATAGAGGTTAAGAAGGAGATGGAAAGGATTTGGAGAAAGGAAGGAGAATCTGAATTATCAATTTTATTTGTGCCAACCTTTAGTGCAGATAATCCTATCAAAAACTAAGCCCATGAAATGGGTTAGGGGGAGAAACAACAAAAAAAATATAAAATGCTCTCAAATACCAGATGTCAGGTAGTCATGACACAAAGATATGTCTTGGAAAAATGATTTATTTAACTATTTAAGAGAGTTACAAAAGTAAGTATTACGATGTGAAAGTTGTTGGGTTGAAGGTTGACAACTTTCTCTACAACATTTATTGTTGACACATTTATTGATGCAGGTCAAATCATGGATCTTAAAACATATTTAGAAGACTGTAGACACATAAAAATGACCTAGGCCTGCAAGCTCTATTTTAACCACTTTCGTCCTAGCATAATTATGACATTTAATTATGTCCTTGGTCCACATTCGAATATTAATTAAATAATTCATAATTGTTTTATTAATTCAAGTCTCTTGTATTCTTCATGATTATTAAATAAATAAATTTTATTTATTTATTAAATACGTCATTAATTGTCTAGGTTTTCCCTTAATTAAATAAATTTCTTAATTTATTTAATTACCTTTCTACATTTATTTCTTCCTGATTATTAAGTAAATGAATTTCATTTATTTATTTAATATGTCACTAATCCTCATAATTAAATGAATTTATTAATTTATTTAATTAATTAATTTTATCTTCTAAATTAAATAATTATCTTTAATTATTTAATTGTCAAAATTAATATTCCTCTCATTTTAAATAAATGAAATTATTTAAAATGTCATCACATTCTTAACTGATAGTCCATTCTGGTAAATAATCTGAAAAAGATTATTTATTATCTCACAAAATCCATATTTTGAATTAATTTAATTCAATATGGTAATATTCCTCCAAAAAATCAAGTAATCGAGTAGATTCTTGATTTTCCAAATCTGGTCTTCAGTTCAACTCTTATCTTGATTTTTCGAATCTCACAAATCAGGTAGTCTTTATCTTCTTGATTTTCAAAAATATTTATTTTCTAATTAATTATCTCATTTATTCTCCACCACCAATTCAATCTTCTTAGATGACATCTCGACCACTCGATAAAGGATTTTTCCCTAACCCTCATTAGGGATTATTATATTTAATCTTGTCCTCTGATTTTAGGTCTCTATCGAAAGTCGATCTCGCCCGTCCATTCAAAATGGAATTTCCTATAAAATGTTATTTTGCTCTCATTTTTAGGTTACACACTGACACACTTAGGCATTTTAAAGACATTGTAGCATTTATTGTGATATTCCATTTAGTTTTGGCATATTTAGGCATAGGCATTTTAATCACATGGTCATAGAGCATAGGCATTTAGATTCAAATCCTTCAAAGCTTGTGTAGGACTTCGTCCAAGATTGCTCACACATTTGATCTGAGGGCAACAATCAATAAGTTAGAAGGTGCTATGGAGGTGAATCATGGAGGCTTCAACGAATATCTAGTATAATCGTTCTTATTATTTTCTTTCATTGTGCTTTATAGTTCTTTGGGTTTTATTATTGATCTAATCATTGCTAACCTTAATCACAAAATTAACCCATTGATACAAAGACAAATTCATTTGATGTGAAAGAAATTCAAATTGAAGAAGAGGAAGTGGACTCGAGGCATGCTCTGGAAGCCGAACATCAAAACCTTATTCTTTGCTGGAGAAAATTATAGAGGTATTTTGCTTAAATAATTATTTTCCAAAATTTTTAATTTTAATGTAATGGATGGTTTGAAGGTAGTGAATGTTTTAGAAAAACTGTAAATTAAATTTAAGAAGTATTCTCTAAGAAAGTTGTTAGAAGATTTAGTGGGTGCATTTTCTGGCATTCCCTTTAGAGTGTTACCTATTGAAGATATTTATACATAAATTTACAAACAAATGAGGAAATGTCACCTGTTCGATTAAGTATTTTGTGGAAAAATGAATTGGAAGGAAATTATGATGCATATTAAACCCTAGTTGAAAAGAAACTGGATGTATGGTAGAAATTTCCACTATTTGAATTTGAAAAGAAATACATTCGAATTGCATTAAGCAGGGTTCATGATGAGTATATCTAGATTGATGGTGTATAGTTGATAACTAGAGAAGTGATGCAAAGCATGGGTAATCAAACTCAAAACAACCTTAAACAAGTGCCTTTGTTCATCAAAAAGTGGGTTTTCCTTCACAAGCCCTCATTCTTGCTTATAACCTTTCACAATTGAAAATTGGACATATCCTTTGGCGTAGACCTGATCTACAGAAAATGAGACCCATTTAGGATACCCATTTGGCCATTCTTACACATATCCAAAAATAAGGTAGGGTTGTTTCGCACAGAGGGACTCAAAATTTGACTGTCCTACTTCAAAGATGGTTTTTTTGGATTGTCTACACCCAAATGTAAGCAAAGTTTCAACAACATTTATTGATACATGTCAAATCATGGATCTTAAAACATATTTATAAGACATTTCATTTGATGTGAAGGAAATGCAAATTGAAGAAGAGGAAGTGGACTCGAGGCATGCTCTAGAAGTTGAACATCAAAACCCTATTCTTTGCTGGACAAAATTACAGAGGTATTTTGCTTAAATAATTATTTTCCAAAATTTTCAATTTTAATGCAATGGATGGTTCAAAGGTAGTGAATGTTTTAGACAAACTTCAAATTAAATTTAAGAAGTATTCTCTAAGAAAGTTAATAGAAGATTTGGCAGGTGCATTTTCTGGCATTCCCTTTAGAGTGTTACCTACTGAAGATATTTATACATAAATTTACAAAAAAGTGAGGAAATTTCACCTATTCGATTAATTATTTTTTGGAAAAATTAATTGGAAGGAAAATATAATGCATATTAAACCCTAGTTGAAAATAAACTAGATGTATGGCAGAAATTTCCACTATTTGAATTCGACAAGAAATACATTTGAATTGCATTAAGCAGGATTCATGATGAGTCTATCTAGATTGATGGTGTACACTTGATAACTAGAGAAGTGATGTAGAGAAGGAGTAATCAAACTCAAAACAAGCTTAAACAAGTTCCTTCGTTTATCAAAAAGTGGATTTTCCTTCACAAACCCTCATTCTTGCTTGTAACCTTTCAGAAAGGAAAAACTGACATATCCTTTGACTTAGACCTGATCTACAGAAAATGAGACCCATTTAGGATACCCATTTTTCCATTTTTACACATATCCAAAAATAAGGTAGGGTTGTTTTGCACAGAGGGACTCAAAATTTGACTATCCTACTTCTAAGATGTTTTTTTTTACTGTCTACAACCAAATGTAAGAAAAAATTCATTAGTAAATTTAAGAAAATGGAAAACTATGAAATATCCTTTAAAGGGTTTTTAGATACCCTTAAAACAGAATGTTTCACCAATTTTTAGAGATTTTTGATGGAGGGAACAAAATATATGGAATTTTCTTGTTTGCTAGAAACCCTAGGGTAGATTCAAACTTGTTACAAAAAATGCCATAACTTTCTCTAAAATTAATGAAATTTAACCCAAAAAAATCAAATGAAAGCTAACTCCATTATATTTCCAACCATACCATGTGCATGTCATAAAAATGTCATACACAATCTATACCACATGAAAGAACAAGACTGTTATAGAAAAAATGCACAGAAAATTTGCTCCAAATTGATTCCAATTTTCAATCCCATCTTTTCCAACCTTCCCAACCTTTGGATTAATGTTTACAACATGTATTTATTCTTTCCAAATCATTTTGAAAATTCCAACCACCCACAACTAACTTCCTAATCAAAGTTGTAACCTTGATGCACTTTTTACAACTTTCACAATGACAACTTTTACAATTTTGATAATTTTTTGACATCATTTGCATTATGACTCCAAAACATTCTAAAATGGTCTAGAATGACTCCAAATTATCATTAATGGTCCAAAATGACCTTATTTAAATCAAACAAAACAAAACAAGATAAAAACCCAAATTTGAGCATGAGGGTGCTCCTGCACCAAGAAGCCATAAGGGACGTGATTGGTTTGTGGTCCTTTGAACCAGTTATGAGGTAGAAGTTTGTCGATGATCAAGAGTTAATGGAGATGATAGGAGAAAATATTAAAGGAAAATAACTTGTCTTGAGTACAATTGAAAATCTGGTCATTTGATATGTTGCATTTATTGGACATAAAATTTGCTTACATAGTAATGATTGTACAATTTCCATTGTTGCTACATACATTGCATTTGATATGGTTTAGAATGGTAAAAACTATGATCTTTGCGAGCTAATTCAACAACACCTAATGAACAACTTGAAATAAATAAAAAATAATAAGAATAATACATTTAAGTATGACACTTTAACAGTTTACTTACTCTTTTAATTTATGGAGTTACTGATTATTGGAAAGGTTGAATGGACAAATACAAAGTCGATAGCACACTAGATAAGGAATCTCATGTTGAATCTTGGTGGTTCGAATGCTCAAGAAAATACTCTTGCAACATTCTTTGGAATGTCTTAGATGAGTATGAATAAGAGGTCAAGAATTTTAGAAAGTGTGGTGGAAAAATACTCTGAAGACATCAATTCCTTTGTCTATACTGATTTCTGTTACATGGAAGCAGTTGAGTCCAAAATTGTGTGGATTTTTGAGTTAGATTATGAAGTAACTGAAGAAGAATTTGATCATTATGCAAAAGTGCTTCTAGAAATCCCAAAGGACCCCTACAGAACAAATGTAGTAGAAATGTCTATGGTTGAAGCCTTCGATAGTACAAAAAGAATAGGAAAGAATAGAAAAATATTGTTATTAAGTAATAAATCACTAAACAAGAAGGAATTCAATTTGAAATAACCCAACATGAGCATGAAAGTGTGAACGTACAAGACCTGGATGAAGAATTAAAATACTTACAAGAAATGATTCCCTATGCTAGCTTTAATTCATTTATTTCCACTTTGGAAAATCTCAAGAGCATAATCGATTCATTGAAAGCATACATCTCCAGATTGAAAGAGAAAACAAGAAATGGGTCAGAACCAAGAAATATAGAAGAAAACCTAGAAGGCATCAAGAAGAAATGTGCAGATGCACACCATAGAGTTTTGAAGGAATTAAAGGATGTTCAGGATTGTGAAGAAGAAGCTCAGGAGTTAGTACCCTTCTGCCTAAATTGTTCTAACAGGATATTGAATGTAAGAGATGAAATAAGACAAAATGAAATTCGATTGAGCACTCAAGAAGATGTTTATAGCTTGGAAAATGATAGGGACAATTAGAGATGGTCCTATATTATGCAACTGGAGGATAAATTAATTAGCCTACAAAATCAAAGAATAGAGATGATCAAGCAGTATGTAGCACTTAGAGATTTGGTAGAAATCAGGCACACTCCTATATCCAGTGCCCTTGCGAGTGTTGACTGTCTATCATAAATAAATCTCATCCCCAACACTATGGAAGAAGGTATAGAGTCTTTAACAAAGCTTTAATTACTATACAAGACTATTGTGAATGCAAATGGTTTTTGGGAAGAAGGTAAAGCATGACAAGATATCCTGAAGAATCTCAAAGGATCTTCTTCTTCAGGTTAATATTTTCATATCTATGATCAATTTTTTATGCATATATATCCAAGGGAATTTTACCAGACCCTTGCATGACCTTTTCCATTGATGTCAAAGGGGGGGAGATAGATAGTAAGAAGATTTATTTTTTTTGAAAAACCCATTTTGAATTTTTGAAAGTCAAGGACAATTTTGTAAGGGGGAGTACTAAGTCGGTTTCGTATTGGTATGAAAAATGTTTTTGATATGCATGTTTCCATCAATGCCAAAGGGGGAGATTGTTAGAAGTTTGGCAACATGAGCATGAGGTACATAGACATGGGTTGATTCAGCTGGTCTAGTGTTGTCATTGATGTCAACATTGTGGGAACCATCTTTTGGTGTTATGTGTATAATACTAACTATACTGAAAGCTAATCTATTAGAGGTTTGGTTAAGTGTTCTTCGGTGATGATGTTGTGGTCTAGTGCATCAATTTTTGGGTCCAAACATCACCACAAGAAGAGATGTAACTCTACTCTCTTAATAGAGTTCAACTATATATTCAAGATTTTGAGAAGTTTTGTGATGCATACCGAAAGTTATCTATAACAGAGTTCAACTCTATATACTACAATCATCTCTCTGTTTAGTATACCAGTGTGGGAGACTCCACATTTTCTTGACAAGATTGTTTTGATATTGTGGTTCTAAAGTTAGTCTCTCTGATATTGATGCAAAGAGAAACTGAAGTAATATTGGACCTAGAAGGTGTTTACTTTGAGAAGTGTTTGTTGGATTGGAGCTTTTGTGATTAGGTCGTATTCATGGCTAACCTAATGCATGATACGTGTTGAGAAGATTAATTATACCTTGCAGATGTTAGTTGAATTTATTTCAAGTCTACGCCAACTTTAAATTGAGTATTACAAGTTTTTCTTGAGTGAAAATATGTTTTAAATCTTGTATGGTGCTAACAAGATATTTTTTGGATTGTTTTGTTTACATCTAATTAGGCCAACCTAATTGATGAATAAAATGTATTTGTATATATATGGGATATTTTGAATAAAAAGTGTGTGTGTGTGGAAGTGAGAAAATAAGTGGATATGCGAACTTAAATGACATATCAGATGTGTGTGGTGTTCAATGGTAAAAGTTCAAAATTAGAGAATAATTGTTGAGTGACTGCTAAGAAGAGAAGTACTTCATATTTAGAGCTTAATTGGAATTCAAATCAACACACAAAAGGTGTATTACATCAGTTACTTTTGGTAGTGAGCCATACCATTTTATATCTTGGTAGTGAGGCATATCATTTTGTATTCTGGCTATGATCCTTTTATGGATGATGAGTTCTGACAATGATCCCCTGTAATATACTTTATCTAGATATAATATATTGTGAGCTAATCCTTACTGTGGTATTTCCCATTTTAGGTTTTCCACATAAAAATTTGGTGTTGATGTGTTTTGTGGTGTCATGTTCCTTTCAATGTCTTCATTCTTGTTTGCAGTTATATGTGCTTTAATAATTGGATGGTTTATAGTTGAATGGTTTAATAGAATACTAATTCACCCCCCCTCTCATTATTTTGGATAATCAATAGATAATTTATGGTGATATGATGTATATATATTTATGCTACCAAGGATTTGTGCATATAGGATGTGATAAATATTTTGTGTATGTCAAGATACTTGGATAGAATTGTTAGTATGATGAGTGTTGTCAATTAGATTTGCACCCTACTGAATACAAGATTCAACAATCTACTGAAACATGGAAACCTTCTTCAAATGTGGGTGATCTGAATGAAGAAGGAATCTCCAGAGTGAGCTGGTTCTCTGAATGATGAATACTATTCTAAGAATTTTATGGAAAAGGGATAAAAGGATAACTTGAAAATAAAGCCTATGACTAACAGATGATTCACCAAAATTATGAAAATTTAGACCCAACCACTCATAATAGTTTCTTTATCACAGTAATCCTCACAATCTCATTAGCACATACTTCATCAGTGATTTGAATGAAGATCTGGAAAACTAAACACAACATGCAACCTGAAACATGTAATTCTAAACGAAGGTTTACAATAGCAAGACATATAAGGATTCAAGTTTGAAAACACAAATACATCAAATTGCCATTACAAAAATGAGACAAAATGGGAAGGAGAATTTTGCTACTTTATTAAAACTGAAAGAATGTTTGTTTGAACTGAGTACAACTGAGTTTACAAGCTCCAAATACTAAGAGCAAGAAACTTTATTATGAACTAGGAAGAAGAAAAAAGACCAAGTCTTTTCAAAATATAACTCTCAAGAAACCCTAATCCGAGCTCACAAAGAAGCTCTAGGAAAAAACCTTCAAACTATCTCAAAAGATTGCATAAAAGCAGAAAAAACCACACTACTTTTATGATCAAACTGTAAAGCCTCTAAAAATAGGATGAATCTGCTTTAAAAGCCAGAAAAACACCTTATCTCTGGAAGATAAAGCTCAAACTCGACCAAGAGGAAAAATTCAATATAATCTGCTAAAAATAGCAAGAAATTATTAAACAATTCATAAAAGATTGCTTTATGCTTTTGCTTTACATGATTGCAGATTTTACAACTTGTCTATTTTTGCAATTAAAGATTGCAAATCTTTTGCAAAAAGAATTACATTCTTTGTTCACCAATACAATGATTTGATTTTTCTTTAAAACATCATAAAATATCAATGGCAATATTGTTCTCCCAATACTCTAATTGATTTCTCAAAAATTAATGGAAAATAAAAAATTCCTAAGTGTCAAATGTTTCGCACTTAGGTCATAAAAATATTTACCATCATATTTTGATTGACTTCCTCAAAATCCATTAAAAGAAAAACCCTAAGGTGTTAACATCCCATATTCCTACCAAGGAAAAGTTCTAAATATCAATATAGAAACACCAACCCTAAGGATTTAGAAACATTGACCTAAATATTAAGTTTCATATTTTAAATTCATAATGCACAACCACCCTAATTTCGAATTTCCCACATGCTATTGTCAATTATGAATATTCTAGATAATCATAATGTTGGCTCAAATAAGGCCATGAGACAAAGGAAGTCAAACCCTAAAAAATGATTTCATTTTCTCAATGATCACTTTGGAAAACTTGCTCTTCCTGAGAGAGCACGCCGCCACCATGATTGAGCTCAGTCCTTAGCTCACATGCTCGAGAATCTTCATTCATGTCTTCAGATAGTCAAGTTCTTCACTGAAAAAGCTCGATTTGTATACTATTGTGACTCTTTACTTCATTTTAAAAGCAAGAGAGGCCATTAAGGCTGCGGCCTTAAGATGATAATCTGATCAATCTTGTTCCTTCGTTCTTGTTGCTTTTGTGATCTATTTCTTGTGATCACTATGAGAGCCCGGCTGCCATTTTGAGAGCTCAAACTCTTGGTTTCTAGAAGCTCTGTGGAGCTCTGGCCACAACTTCTTGTCTTACATAAGCAACAATGGTAAGTCTTTGTTCTTCCTTGTTGGCATCTCTATGCAAAACATAAAGCTTATGAAAGCTTATGAATTCTCATCTTTTATTTGTAAATTTCTGGCCATTACACAGGCCGCACCATGTATATACACTCACCATGAGTTTTGAAGGCACTTAAAGCTCGACCCATCAAAAGGATTTTAATATATTTGTATTCTGAAAACACAAAATAAATGTGGGCATTCGTTACTTTGATGAAAATGCACTTATCCTACTATCTGGTTGCAACCCACACATGGGTACTTGCAAAATAAAGAAATTTTGTAATTTACCAAAAGCCCCAAAGTGGGTATCTCTAAAAATGAAGAAAAACATATGTCTCAACTCCTCCTGTAGAAAACCCCATGTGGGTACATGAAAATAGACAAAAAAAAATCTGTATATGTAAAATTCAGCCTGACCCAACATGGCACTTCTTTTGGTATTTTGTTGCTCTTAATTTCCTTCATATGGGTATTTTCTGTTTATGAAGAGAATGCATTTATGTTGTTGAAAACATGTGAAAAAACCCCATGTTGATGTTATGATAAAATACCCATATGGGTAAAACTAGAAATGGTGAAAAATTGTATTTTTGATCTGAAACCCTAGTGTGGGTATGAATAAGCAAGCATTTGTGTTGTTACCATGGCTTTCTGCTATTCTTAGTTCCCATATGAGTATTTTTTATTTGAAAGAAATCTATGCATTCTCTTAACATGGAACACCATAATATGAATATTTTAACAGAAGCCCTTACATGGATTTATAAAATTTTGAAAGGTATCCTTTGCTTACACTTTCAGGTGTCATTGGCATGCGATTTTGAACTCTCCTTTCATTATAATCTTTAGACTATAGATTTCTTGTTCATTTAAACATCTGTAGAGATATTTCTGATCGGCTTGAAGGCTGTAGTTAGCAATCTACAGTCTATTGATCAAACTCCATGCAAAGTATAAACAACCTAAGGCTTATGCTATTTGATTTTCATGCCATTTCTCTTTGATTTACATCTATAGATTGATTGTTCATTTTACTTCCTATGTATTCATAGTCTCTTCAGGGGTACACTCCAAACCCTCAGTCAGACCATGTCCAATGTATATTCTGCCCGTTTTTAAGATGACTTCTATATATTTCGATCCTTGTCAAACCTGTTCACATTTTTTTTCTTTGTCTGATACTTGAGATTCTTTGAAGATATAGTTTGGAACATGACAAAAAAAATTCTCTCAGGCATTGTATCTTGATTGTTTACTTTCAAATAACAGTGATACAAAAGCTCTACTTAAAGCAATCATTTGCACTCTTTAGCCATAGTGAATTGTTAATCATTTCAATGCATTGCCAGAACTTTTGTATTCCTGGTCCTCAACCTGGCACTCTTCATGCATTTTTATGCTCCATTTAACAAAGTTGTTCTATGAATCTGAAACAATTATATTCCTTGTTAAGGCATTCTTTATGCTTGTTCACTATTCTTGATTGTGAGAAAGAACACTATTGAACTGAACCTCGCATGACATATGATCATGATGAACAAATAATACTATAGCAAAAGAACGTGAACCATACAACAATTTTTGAGATAAATGTACTCAGTTGAATTAATTGAGCGGGTTAAACTCACTGTTCACCTGTAGCTTTCAGAAAGAATTTACTTGATTGTTATGAATGCACCGTTGGTTTAATAGCTTGACAAATAACTCTGCTTTACTCTTTCAGTTGTATATCATTCCTTTTCTTGATGAATATGATGATATGATCTCTTTATCAGCCCACTTGTAATGAATAAGGGTAGCATGCTGAGGAGCTCTGCCCTTGTGGGAGCCCATTTTTCACAACATGCTTGGTCTTCGAATAATAATCAACATCATGATTTTCCCTATACCTGCACAAGGAAACAAACAATGTTAGCATAAAAACAAGATATGATGATCATAGTGATGTTTCTCCCTCAGTTTATTTCTTTTCACTTTACTTGATTGTTTCACTATATTATTGGTAGAAAACTACATTATTGTTGGCGATTCATAGAGGTATCTTCATAATCAAAGCCTCTGACATCCCTCTCTTTTCTCTTACAGGTCAACGGAGTTCGAGAGGACAAAAGGTGCACCATTTCAACATTGACCATTAGCCAATTAGGAAATGATGATTATGTTGTTACTTATGTGATTTCTCTTTTGCATCTTCCATAGTGTAGTGTGCTATTAATGATGCACTATAACAGTCCCATCCATGGCTTGTGTGGATATTTGATTTCATCTTATGCTTTTCATTTCGAAAAGAAAAATGCATCTCAATCCAATGTTGTATTATCATTTGGATTCTTGCAATCAAATGAATCTATGTAAATATGGATCACTTTATGAAATAAATCAAAGCATTTAAAAAATACTATGTTGTTTATATGCTCAATTCTATAATTCATTTAATTGTAAAACATTGAATAGCACTTCTAAAACTCTGTTTCCTGGTTTTAACGCACAACTATCACTTGACGAACAATGAACGCGATGCAAATGACACTTAAGCACAAAGTAGAAATAACTGTAATTTCACCCTTAAATATAACAGTATTCAGCCAACTCCACCAATTGAGTTGTAGCGAAAAATTGGTAACAATGAGCAGGATAGAAGAAAAGATGATTAGATGGATAGATATAATGGGATATGATGAATGAATGAATGCCATTGAAAAAATATATTTGATGAGATAGAATGTGTGATTTTTATTTTTATTTAGGTTATGATAAAGAATGTAGAGAAATATTTATTTTGATAAAGAAATTAGATACTATGCACCAAGGTGTGAAGAACCATGACAACATCATATCTATTTCATGGACGTTGACTTTGTAAATAACAAGAGTATCCGTGTTCATACCTTACATATGGAAACCTTTTTTTTGTGATGTGAGAGAATGAAACAATGAAGCAAGTTAGGCCAATGCACAAAAGGTATAAAGAACCAAATATGTAGAGGTCATTGTATTTCTCAAGACTATATCTACACACACAAGGAAATTATTTATAATGGTCATATTACAAGAACATCCCACAAACATAAAAGATTATAGAAAAATGACTATTCCCCATTAAGACACACCAATATATTGAAGATTAAGGTGACATCAAGTGAGTGATGGAATAAGATTGTGTGAGGGGGAAGATGATAGATGAAAATGAGACTAAACTGCAATTGAAATTAGGATCTAATCTAAGATCAAACACATAAAATCTAAAATCCTATCCTACACATACGAAATGAAATTAAGATAATTGGCACTTGAATTATATACTCTCTTTCATCTTACAACAAATTGAGGTTTTCACAAATATTCAAATTTCTCATTGTTAAAGAGAAGAAAATGAATTTGCTAATACCTTGGCCAATAAAGAAATCGATGAAAATCTTTGTTTTAAAGAATTTTCAATTGAGAAATGTGATCAATTATTTTTCAAGATTTAATTTTATGGCATAAAGACTTCTCTGTAATGTCTAAATTATCAAGTGCTTCCACTCTTTCTTGGGACTTGATTTGTACCACTTGTTTTTTCCTTGTTCATTCAAATGGTTCCAACTTACTTCATGTCTTAGCTCATAATTTTGATTTTTCGAGGACCATCCTAGTCAACATCGACATCCTAATTGTCACTTTGGCTTTTGGCATATTTATCTCATCACATTGTCAACCTTTATCACACAAAAAGACAAAACATAGACTAGTGTCATACTTGCATTGTCATCATCTTCATTCAAGCAATTTCCTTGATGGTGGAAACAAGACTTCAAAGAAAGAAAAGACAAATGGTAGCCTTTGGACAAGACTTTGAAAATAACACTAACACCAACACCAACTCCAATCCCAATGATTGGATTTATGACGACCCATTTGGAAATTTGAACGTATGATCATCCATGAGCATGTCAACTTCCTTTCAAAATCCACTTTTTGAACAATTCGTACAGAGAGACCAAAATGGACAAGTACTAGTTGAGGATTTAGATGTTGGCACTCAAAATCGTGACATAGCTTCATTTGTAGAAGACTTGGTCTTGAACAATCTCAGAAGATACCTTGCTATGCTTTTAGACCAAGGGGAAAAACTACCAAAATGCTTCGACATTGATACCATAAGACCTTCTTCCCCAGACAACACGACACAAACCATGACATCTCAACAAAACACGAACAATGCCTCCAATAGCAATAACATTGTGGTCACCACACAATTTACTACTAACACCATTAATATGACATCTAGTGGCACCACAAGTCAGAACACCTCCACCTCAACTAATACAACATCTATTGGAGGAACATCTACTATGTCCATACCTACAATGTCCACATCATCATCACAAATGATAGGAATAACCATTGGGTCCACATCAATGGGAGAAAATCCCACAAACCCTATGTTGGGATCTTCATCTATGACAATGGGGGAACCTTCATAACATCCTTATGGTGGAATCTCATTTAATCCATTTGGAGGAAACCCACGATGAGTCTTCATTCAAGGCCCTCAATAAAACATTAATACATCATCGCAATTAAACATCCCACATGGACAAGGACAAAATATGAACATCCCACATGGCCAAGGACAAAATATCAATGCACCACATGGACACTCCCAAGGAACAAACACCAACACGCTACATGGACAATTCTTTCAAAAAGTACAAGGAACTCAAATGACGCAAAAAATGTGTAACTTTGGAAATCAAATGAGCCAGGGATTTCAGATACCTCAAATACAAAAAAACATGGCTAGGTCACATATCCACACATACTCATCCCAAATTCATACTCAACAACAAATTTCCACTCACAACTGGCAATATCAGCAAACACCTAATCAGAACATACCTTACTTTCAAGCAACCAATGATCCCATCGTACACGCCTTAATAACAAGAGTGGATGACATTCAAAAATAGATGGAAAATATGAAAACCTTTGACAAGAAGACAAAAATTCCATATGACTTATGTCCATATCCTTTTGATACAACTTTGTACATGCCACCATTTCCACATGGTTATGTGGCTCCAAACTTCAACAAATACAAGGGTAAAACAAATCCACTTGACCACATTAGAGAATTCATAACAAGTTGTGTGGATATTGCTCATGAGCACACATATCTAATGTGATTGTTTCCTAAAAGTCTCACAGGACCAGCCCTAGAATGGTTCTATACACTGCAACTTGGAATACAAACATGGAAAGAACTTGTTGAAAAATTCATGAAAAATTACACATACAACATTGACACAGACACCTCCATTACCAACCTATGCCAACTCACACAAGAAGATTCAGGTGAAACCTTTTTACCATTGTTTCAAAAATGGAGGGGCCTAGCGAGTTGATGTCATATACACATACTTGAAAAGAAAAAATTGACATGTTTATACAAATGTTATTGGGCCCACTAAAAAATGGCTTGCATGTTCATTGTTGCGCAACTTTTGCGGACCTAGTTGAACGGGGTGTCCAAGTTGAGAAAGCCCTCATTGTTGAAGGAAGACTAAAATATGGTCCCAAAAACACAAACACAAACCCTCCTACTGACAAAAATAAATTATGGGTTAAGAACAAACATCTCACCAATGATGGTGTAGTCGATGCTAAGGTCATCAAAGCTATGGGTCCTATGATTACCCTAAAAGGGACACAACCACAAAACACACAGATGATGACACAAACCTATGCTGCTAATGTTGTCCAAACAAATCAGAATAACCAAGGCAATCAAAACAATCAAATTCAAAGGCAGCCTAGACAACCCAAACAATTCCCTAGAGGATGTACATACACTCCCTTGGGTGAACCTATTGAAGAATATCTCAGGAAATGCCTTCAGAATGGTGTCATCACACTTGAGGACCCCAAACCATATGACCCTAGGCAGTTTAAACCATCTTGGTGGGATGATAACGCATTTTGTGACTATCACCGAATAAAAGGACACAAAACCTCTTGTAAACAATTGAAAAATATGGTACAAGACCTTATTGAAAAGCGTATCAATGAAGTCGGTGGACCACAATTTTCTTTTAATGTGGATCATACAATACAAAAGAACCCACTGCAAGATCATGGTTCTGGAAACCCTTCTACGTCAAATACAAATTTCAATAGTCAAGCAAACTATGCCTGTATTGGATATGACTATTCTGGGGGACCTATCGTACATCACATTAGAACAACTGATGAACATGTCTACATAGTCACCATCAGAAAGGCCCCTCAATGCAATGCCACCACCCGTGGCGGAAAGGTCACCATAGCCAGTTCTCCTCCCCCTAGACAACCAAAGGTAACAATAGCTGGCTCGTCCACTTTGTAGTCACAACTGCATCCACACAAAAAGCAGTCCCAACCTAAAGGAAACTTTAATCTTATTGAACACCTTGGAAAAACACCAGCACAAATCTCTATCCTTGAGATGTTACGCATCTTGCAGGCCCATAAGGCCATCATAGATAAAACATTGCAAGAATCCTCCATTCCCCAAGATATTGATGTCAGCCAATTCAAAGCCATGGTAGGATATCTCATGACTATCCACCATATCACCTTTTCCGACCAAGACTATTCGTCATCCAAATCCAACCATAATGATGCCCTTCATATCAAATTTTTTGTTCATAAACAAAGGTTAGATGAGTGTTAGTAGATGGCGAAGTGGGGCTGAATATATGTTCCTTAAAATTGGTCAAGGCCCTAGGATTTTCTGATGCTTGTGTAGATGCCACAAGAAGCATTGTTATCAAGGCATATGATGATGAAGAACATTCCTCTCGGGGTGTAGTTACACTCCCAATTCAAATCGGGCCAGTCATTGTTGACACCACTTGTCAAGTTTTGGATTTGGACTTTCCATACAACATTTTACTTGGTCAACCTTGGATCCATGCACTAAAAGCCGTCCCCTCCACGTATCACCAATTTTTGAAGTTTCCTTTTGAAGGCACTGAGATTACTATATACGGAAACCATGATCCATTCCAATATTGTACCAACTTATGAGGTGTCTCAGAGCATCAACTGCCTATCAATAGGGAAGTTTTGACATCTTTGTATTCCAAATTCATTGGCCCATCAACACTTGTGAAGCCTTCCACTTCTTCATCCACTGCATCCACTTCTGCTCCTTCGACCACCATGACCACCTTCATAACACCTACCACTTCATTTATCACCCCAAGTGTCGACCCGAGCTTTCAGATTCAGGACCAAGGATGTGGAGAGTACAAGCTGAATATGACCTATTGCATAACCAAGATGCCCAAGTCTCCCCAGGTAGATGGCAAACCCTGCTTTAGAATACAGCCAAAAAAAAATTTTAGGGTTCCTTCAAATACAGTTTTCATAAAGTGGGCCAAAATGAGTCAAGAGGACAAAGATGATATACTATTCTGGATTTATAAAGAACCACAAGACTTGACTCCCTTGCCAGTAGCAATATATGGAAAAGGATACAACATGATAAAAAAAAGGCTATGATGAAAAAAGTGGTCTTGGAAAGGATAAAAATGGAAGGTGTGAGCCATTATCAGTTTCAGAAAGACCAAAACATCTTGGGTTAGGGTTAGTTCCACGAGAATCTGGCGATCCAAGTACTAGTGTACTTCCATGTGAGTTAGTGTATGCTTCAAAATATGTTGAGACAACTGAGGAAACCTCCTTTGAAACTAACTCTCACAAATGGGAATTTCGCTCTCAGCGAGCCTTAATTGACTGCTACCTTGATGAATTATTTCTTGAACCTGGCAAGCCTACATTTGAAGAATGATTCTAGCAAATGTTTAATATTGATACAATACCAAATGATGCCAAGTCTAGATCATATTCTATTCCCATTCGTCCTAGCCACAACATACCTTCCCAGTCATCCCAAACTAATGACCATCATGTGGAATCACCTAAACCATCACTTGCCACTACTGGTCCTGACCCTGATGCTACTCCCTTTGTCCCTTACTTCGTTTGTGAGTATGAAACAAGTGAAGGAGAATACTGGATAGAATCTGACATAGAGCCAGATGATGACAACTTCATTTGTAATGTCTCAGCATCCATTTGCATTCTCTCCGTGTCATCTCCTCAATTTTCAAATGTTGATGATGGAATATCCTTAGTTTACCCTGACCTAATTGACTAGAACCAGCAGGGCCCACCGGTAATGGACACTTTTCAAAATGATGAGGCTCTAGCAAAATTTATAGGGCTACGTGAGGGCATTCCAAATGGGGATCAAAAAGCTAGATTTTCCATTGACTTAGATTGTGCTTCTTATTTTGGGGAGACTACGCCATCCTCTAGTCAAAAAATTAAAAAGAAAAATAAAGCAAAAAATGATACATCTCTAGGTGAAAACTGAAAGGCACCTTCTGATGACAAAATAGTAAAAATAAAGGATGTATTCGAGGGTGAAAACCTCCCCAAGGTGTCCAAGGGTGGAGGATTGAACTTTCTCCCCATAGACAGAGAAAAATCAGCAAAGCTTATCGAGGACACCATAGCAGTTATTATAGCTACTATGGAGGACCCCAAAATGGTTCTCTTTGCGGCATCATCGACAGAAGTTGAAGAGCCAAAATTTCAAAATTTCTTCTCAGAACACAAGATAAAATTTGCATGTTCTTATGCCAACATGTCGGGATTAGATCCTAAGTTAGTATTACATCACTTGCCATTATTGCCAGATGCCAAGCCAGTAAAAAAAAAGCTGAGAAAAATGCACCCACAAGTTGCATTGTTGGTTAAAGCTGAACTCAAAAAGTTGTTGGATGCAGATTTTATCAGGCCAATTGACTATACAAAATGGATATCCAACCTCATCCCCATCACCAAGCATACTAGACAAATTCACATATGCACATACTTTTGAGATCTCAATAGAGCATGCCCTAAAGATGATTTCCCTCTACCGAACATTGACATCATTGTGGACCTTATAGCTAGATATGAGATTCTATCTCTTATGGATGGTTTTTTTGGTTATAATCAGATTTGTATTTCCCCTAAAGACCAACACAAAATTTCTTTCACATGCCCTTGGGGTACATACTGTTGATCTATAATGCAGTTTGGTCTTAAAAATGCAGGCACTACATATCAAAGGGAAATGACAACAATATTCCTTGACATGATGCACATGCTAATGGAGGACTGGGCATGTGCAGGATCATGGTATGCCAAACAGGCCCTTAAGTGGCAAAAAATTCAGAAAAATCAGTGTTAGGCAACTTGACGTAAATATTTGAATAAGTTATCTATATTATTTCAAAAATATGTAAGAATAGAATTTGTAGAAAATTGAATTTAGTTTCTAAAATACTAGGTTTATTTAAAATAAATAAAATCTATTTGGTGAAAATTTGAAATTTCAATGCAGTAGTACTTAAATTCAGGGGAAAAAATAAGAGTAGGTGTCTGACCACCCTAACCATAATAAAATGATAATATTTTTTGTAAGATTTTGTATATAAGTAGAGGACTCATGTCCAGATGTGATGCATATTTTTTTGTAAATTTTTTCCAAGTAAATAATTAATTATGAATTTTTGATTACAACTTTTAGAAAATATAAAAACTCGTCTGTCTGACCACCTTAACTTGGTCAAAAATTCATGAAATTTAATTTTTCTTTTTTTAATCCTATAGTATGTAAAGCATAGAATGTGACGCATGTTTTGGATTCAAAAATATGATACCGTTTGAAAGTTATAGATGTTTTTCAATCAGCCTATCGATCAGGACTTTAGTCGTAATTCTAATAGAAAATGAATAATAATTATTTATTAAATTCAAATTAAATCATAATTTATATTTTTGGAAAGCTGAGAATCTCCTCTAAAAACCCTTTTTGTTTCATTAATTTTGGGTGAAAAAAAAGTCGTCATCCACATACCCTACAAAATTGCCACTTTTTGGCATACCATGATCCTGCACATACCCGACTATGTGGATGACCTTCTGGCAAATTCATTGACAAGAAAAGACCATATTTTAGTATTATACAAAGTTTTTAGGAGGCTAGAAGAGTATAAGGTCTTGTTGAACCCGAAAAAGTGTGTTTTTGGTGTAACATCAGACAAGTTGTTGTGGTACATAGTCTCCTGTAGAGGCATTGAAGTTGACCCCACTAAAGTCAAAGCTATATTGGATATGCCTCCTCCTAAGTGAATCAGTGACCTAAGAACACTACAAGGCAGGCTTCAATCTATCAGATGGTTCATTTCTCAACTCGCCGATAAGTGCCAACCATTCTAGTATCTTCTACATAAAGGGATCCCCTTTGTGTGGACAAATAAATACCAAGAAGCATTTGACCAGATCAAACGGTACTTATTGTCACCTCCAGTTCTCATGCCTCCTATCCAAGGAAAACCATTAATTTTGTATATCTCTGCAACTACTTCAGCATTGGGGGAATTACTAGCACAAAATGACTATGAAGAAAAAGAAAGAGCCATATATTATATCAGTCGAACACTGGTAGGGTATGAGATAAATTACACACCCATTGAACATGCTTATTTGGAAGTTGCATTCACGGCCCAAAAATTAAGGCATTACATGTTAAACCATAAGACACACTTGGTAGCCAAGATTGATCCCTTGAAGTACCTCTTGAGTCGAGCAACATTGACAAGACGTTTAGCAAAATGGGTCACGATCCTCAGTGAATATGATATTCAATATGTGGAGTGGAAAGCCATCAAAGGACAAGTAATAGCAGACTAGCTCGTAGATGCACCAATACCAGATAATCATCCTCTTACAATGGAATTTCCAGATGAGTCTGTATTTCACGCGGAGCCCCAACAACCTTGGCAATTATACTTTGATGGATCTCATACTAATCATGGCTTAGGAGTAGGAATACTATTCATTACTCCACAAGGAGATTCTATCCCAAAGTCATTATGCATTGCATTTTCGTGCACTAATAACATGGTAGAGTATGAGGCACTAATTATAGGACTCTAAATGGCTGTCAAGTGGAAAATCAGGAATCTGTAGGTCCTCGATGATTCTCAATTAGTTATAAACCAAGTCAATGATGAGTATGAAACCAAAGATGAGAAGCTAATGCCTTATAAATGGATGGTTGACAGTTTTCTAACATATTTTCACAGGCTATCCTTTGAATTAATTCCAAGAACACAGAAGAAGATTGTTGATGCTATGGCAACAATTGGATCTTTGCTTGATATTCCCAGCAATGTTCCACAATTTGAGCTTTTGGTCAAGCAATTATTGGTTCTCACTTATGATGTCCCTGAATCAGAAATGGTTTGTGAGCTTGTTGGTTCCAGTTCCCCCTGGTATAAGGACATTTTTACTACATTCACAAATCCTTCCCCAAAACCTTTCCAATAACCAAAGAAAGTCCTTTATCCACAGAGTT
This sequence comes from Sequoia sempervirens, assembly GCA_007258455.2. Lineage (NCBI taxonomy): Eukaryota > Viridiplantae > Streptophyta > Pinopsida > Cupressales > Cupressaceae > Sequoia > Sequoia sempervirens. The sequence continues at coordinate 2,357,602 of VDFB02000019.1, read as the reverse complement.
GCACGTTATACCATCATCAACAACACCCTTTATCATCGTAGCTTCGACAATACCCTTCTTCGTTGTCTCGACACTAATGAAGCAAAAACAACCTTACAGGAAGTGCATGAGGGTATATGTGGGTCCCATTCGAGTGGCTCAACCTTAGCTAAAAAGATTATGAGACTTGGGTACTATTGGCTGACACTAGAAAAGGATGCATTGGAATTTGCAAGAACATGTCACCAATGTCAAATTCACAGTGATTTAATTCACACTCTAGCACAAGAGTTGAGGCTAATCACTTCTTCTTGGCCTTTCGCACAATGGGGACTTGATCTCGTGGGCAAGATTCACCCTACATTCTCCAATGGACACAAATTCATTATCACCGCCACTGAGTATTTTACTAAGTGGATCGAAACCATTCCACTCACTTACATTACCGACAAACAAATCTCCAAATTCATCCTCAATTATATCATTTATCGGTACGACATTCCACAATCCATCATCACGGATAATGGTCATCCCTTCAAAAATCAGGAGGTCCATGAACTATGTCAACATTTCCATATCAGCCACCACTTTTCCACGCCTTATTACCCACAGGGGAAAAGTCAAGCTAAGGCATCTAATAAAACCATTATCAAACTTCTCAAAAAGACCGTCAATGACATTGGTCGTGACTGGCACATCCAATCAACCTTGCTTTATTCGCATACCACACGAGCATCTGTACCCCCACCGGTGCCACTCCTTTCGCCCTTGTCTTTGGAGCCAAAGCCATCTTTCCCATAGAGGTCAAAATTCCATCTTTGCGAGTCTCCATGAAAGGCCTCATCACTAGTGAAGAATACAGACAGTCAAGACTGCATGAGTTAGAAATGCTAAGTGAATGCAAACACAATGTGTTGAATCATTTACAAGCATACCAAAATCATCTTTGTAGAAGTTATAACAAAAGGGTGATGACTTGGAAGTTTGACATTGGCGACCTAGTTCTCATGCAAAATCCTAAGAATCAGTCAGATAGGGAGAAGCTAGGAAAATTTGAGCCCAATTGGTTGGGCCCTTACGTCATCATAGCATCATTTGGTTCTGGAGCATATTAGTTAGCTAATCTCGAAGGTGAACAGTTGACAGAGTCAATCAATAGTTTACATTTGCGCAAATTCTATGCATAGCATCAGAAAGCCTGTCCAAAAATAGTTAAAAATACAAAAAAAAATGAAAAATACAAAAAATTGTCACCTTGATGAAAACTTGGAAAATAGGCATCCTGGTGACACCAAAAATAAAATAAAATAAAATAAAATGATAAAAATAAAGAGAAATAATTCGTTCAATAGTGACAACTTGGTAAACAGGCACTTTGGATAAGTACCATGGTGAAAACCTGACAAACATGCACCATGTGTAGTCAGTCATTGTTGTGCCATCTACTGTCACTCTATCTACCTTTGTTCCTAATTAACATACTCTTTTCTGGTCAACATTCGACATAACACTTCACCCCGACATCATGACATTTCTGTCCATGGCTGACAATGGTTGAAATCAAGTCTTGCATACTGTCTAATGTCCTTGCTAGTCATGCCTTTTCTTTCCATTCAAATTTTTCTTGCTCATTCTCAACTTGAATAGCGGTAAATTTTTATCATGAGACTGCAGTGGGTACTGCACATGATCCTGAAAATCATAAAATATCTTGAAAAAGGACCTGAAAATCATAAAATGTCTTAAAAAGGAACTACAAATCAAAAAGTGTCCTAAAAAAGACCTAAAAAATGAAAAATGTCTTGAAAAAGACCTAAAAATAAAAAATGTCTTAAAAAAGACCTAAAAATTGAAAAACATCTTGAAGAAAACACAAAAATTCTAAAAAAAGAGTCATGTCAGTCAACACATCATGTTAGTTCAGGTCTTGATTAGTCTTTGTAGGTTTTTCAAAATAAATCATGACTCAATCTTTCGTCAACAAGACAATGTCATTGGTTGTGTCAAACTACGAGGTCTCTGAGTGTATGATGTAGGCAAGGCCATTTGTCGATGAGCCCCCGAGGCCACACTAGGTCATTCCATTAGGGTTCATTGCACAATTTTCTCACACACATGAAATAGTCTTTAAATTTATCACGGTCTTTGTCAAAATTCGAATGAACAATCTACCCAAGCCAACTTTTACAATCTTTCAATCAAGCACGACAATCATCTTAGCATATCAAAATTGGTCAAATTTAGTCAAACTTAGTCAAACCAGTCAAATCTTGCTTACTCTTCAGACGTGTCCTTCTGAAGGGTAGCCCCATCACTTATTCATTTCCTAGGATGTGTCCTTCTTAGGCATCATCACAGTCATCTAACATTTTGATGATTCTCACAACATTCAAGATATGTTCCTCTTGACATCGACATTATTCAAGATGTGTCCTTCCTAAATCTGACATCTTGGCATCAACATCATTCGAGATGTGTCCTTCATAAATCTTGACATCAAATTGGAATTTTGACATCGGTGTTATTCAGGATGTGTCCTTCCTGAATTCGACATCATCACATCGACATCGTTCAGGATGTTTCCTTCCCGAACTTGGCATTAATCTGACATCTTGACATCGACATCATTTGGGATGTGTCCTTCCCAAACTTGACATCAATTTGACATCTCGACATCAACATCATTCAGGATGTGTCCTTGAACTTGACATCAATTTGACATCTTGGCATCAACCTCATTTGGGATGTGTCCTTCCCGAATTTGGTATCACTCTAGCATCGATGTCATTCAGAATGTGTCCTTTCTGAATCTAACATCTCGACATCTTTTAGGATGTGTCCTTCCTGAACTCGACACTAATCTGGCATCTTGACATCATCAACTTTCACACTTTGACACCAAGAAATTCAACATTTTTGACAAACTTGACATTTTGACATCCATACACTTGGCAAGAACTTGGCATTCAATTTTATGATGTTTATTGTGTATTTTGACAGTCATGTTGCTAGTTCCTCGAGGATGTCCTAACAACAGGATTTAGAGGAGCAATGAAGTTTCATGATTTGTCTTGCTTCTCTTCATTGTTTGTGGTTGGTTATGACAAAATGACTGGGGAAAATATGCTTTTAGTATGAGTCATGATCATCCTTTTCTATGACTGTTTATGTCAAGTGATGGTATCACCTTGCACACCTTGATTTACATCATATCATGGTGTTTGTTGGCCATCACGTAATCTGCCCAATGATGATTAAGAGCAACAATTGGTAGTCCTATGGAAATGTGTTGAAGTATTTTTCATCTTTCTAACATCCATCTCCTTCTCTCTGGTCATCTCATCTTTCTTTCAGCTCTTGATAATATCCTATGACATACAAAAATACATTTGCATACATAATCATATAGACATCGCATTACATTATACATTTACATTAGATTAGATCCAAATCATAAAACAACCTAATTATATACATAGATTTTCATAGCATATCATGGCATATCATCACACAAATCACATGCCATATGTATAATCCATATACAATATTGTCATCCATTAGTGCATCCATAATCATGGGCAGGAAATGAAAACAAATAAAAACATAAATATTATCATCATCAATATCATCCATGGTATCATCATAGCATATAATCATAAATAGAACATAACATTTCATCATAAATGCATCCATGGCATAGAAATTAATATAACATCATCATAGGAATCATAAAATGCATCAAATAAACATCACATAGGTATTATAGCTACATAATCACATGTCATCTAAATCATCATCATCATCACATAACACATCATCACATAACATAAAATAAATGGGCCGCATCAAAACTGCATCGCATATATATATAATCTAAAAAATCCATGTCACAGGAGAGAGTCAAAGAGATATCCCAAAAATGGAGCTCATGTGGTGTAGGCTCAATAGTCAATAATGTCATAATACATGAAATATGAAATAAAATTTCTCAGGAGGTACTCTCCTCATCTCCTTGAGGAGAAGATCTGGGGGATCGGTGCTCTGTCAAGGGAATCGAGGCCATCATGGTCACCATCACTTGTCCCTGAGTGGTTGAGGCATCTGTCACTATAACCTTTGTCTGAGTTGTTTGAGTTGTATCTGTAACCTGAGCAATTGAGGGGTTTGTCACCGGCGGCTTCCTCTGCACTGACCTCTGCCCTAATCCAGTAGACCCATGGTTGTGGCTCAAATGATGACTCGAGGCATGCCTGTGTGAGTGGTGGGACCTATGCCCTGCTGTGTGCCTTGAGGAGGTAGACCCTCCCGCACTAGTGTAGTGCCCTCGGTATTGATCATCCTAGAAACTTGTGTAAGTGTTTATTCATGATTTTGTGATTCATTGTGTTTCGTTCTATTTCGAGAAGTAGTTCATTTGCTTGATAAATACTATTCAATGTAAGTTTCATTAAATGGAATTCGATTTTCAATTATTGACGTATTTGACTTTTGTACACTTAACATTCATGTTATTATATATATATATGTATGTATTTGGGTGTTGGTTAATATTCGATATATTGAATTATGTGATTAAGTTAATTGAATTATGTTTGAGGAACTCTATCAAAAATTTCACATGCCTTGCCTGTGCTCAACATTTTGCATACATAGCAACATGGACAATGGCATATTGTTATTGTGGCCTCCATAGTTTCCATCACATCTGCTTGCATTTTAAACGCACTTCTTTAGCATGTATCTTGGTTTCAAATCTCTCCTCTAAAGTGCCTTATGCGTAACAACTTAGGCATTGGTCAAAATATCTAAAGTGCCTTATGTGCCATGCTCGTTCGATGAAATTGCTAATATAAGTCAAACAACATTCATATGATGAAGATAATAGTAATATATGTACATATACCTTGTAATATTTAGGCATACATATGTATATATTCGCTTGAAAATATAGATTGGTATTTATGTGTACTCATATATGTAAAATGGCACATTTTATTTACCTCCATTACATGAAAGTTAATATTCAAAAATCTTTGATATAAATAAAATAAATATTATAATTAATATCATTATTACTAAAATAATATAGACATTTTAAGTAAACATGTATGTACCTATATTTAAAGAAAGAAAAGAGAAACTCAAAATTGGGCTTCTAAAAGATTTACACCTACCTTCAAGGTATTCCATCTTGTTCACGTGTCTTGTTTTAGCATCCTCATTCTGTCAAACAGTGCACGTGTCTTTCTGAGCGTCCTCTTTCTACATGCATATTTTCCTGAGGACATTAGATTCTCGGGGGGGCTTTTCACAGGATTTTTATCTAGAAATCACGCATCTTTAGGATAGGCAGGACTTTTGCAATATTGGTGGGTAGACACTGATTTCTGATGGCTGGAGACTGTAATTTGTGCATGAATGCGTTAAGAGAGACTTTAAAGCGCTGCTCCAGTTAAGAGTGTTTCTGTAGTTGGGTTGGTATTCAGAGAGTGCACAGAAATGAGTAACGGGAGCATTGCAATAGAGGATTGTAATCTACTACTTTCTAATTGCTAGAGACTGTGATTTGTGCATGAATGAATTAAAGACCATTGTTTTAGTCAAGAGTGCTTTATTAATTCGAAGAATTTGAGAGCTTCTCTACAAACCCATATTATGCAATCCTGTAATCTTTTCCTTCCATAAGATAATGCTTTCCCTCCACTACCGATTCGATTTTCTTGAAGGTATCTAATGCCTCTTCAACAAAATCCCCACAGCCTCTAGTTTTTTTTTGTTGTTTTATACCATGACTAACGGCCAGTCACCTCTTATTTTGATGGTCTGTGGAGACAAAGTTTTGGCGTGATCTGTGTGCATTAGAAAACAAGCAAAGTTTACAATGCTTGGAGGTGTCCCTGATGGTTCTATTAAGTGAAGATTCTAAAAGTTCCCTTGCAAATTCCATTTTGTGCACATCAAACCACTAAAGTATTCCTCAAAATCACATTTATTTGTGGCACTCTATTAGACAGTTCACTGCGTTGCTTTTGTGTTCCCTGTTCTATCCTTTAAACTCTTCTCCCAGCTGTGCCTTCTCTTCTCCAACTGCCAGACGTTCTCTGTATTTAATTTAAATGAACTAACTGACACCATCGACAATCTGTAGCTACTGCAGAATTAAGACTTTGGAGGGTGTATGTTAAATAATCTCCCTGACACCAATGGTAGACTATCACTGCTGCAGTGTTTAGACGTTTGGGGTGTATAAATTTAACTAATCTCCCTGAAACCATCGACAACCTATCCTTGCTCTAGTGTCAGACTTTTGGCAGGGGATGTTTAAATTATTAATAATGTCCTTGCTACCGTTTGCAACCTGTCACATCTACAGTATTAGAAAGTAGAATGTGTAGGGGTTTAAAGAATCTTCCTAATTTCATTGTTAGCTTGTCTCTGTCGTCGCACCTCCCAGCAAAATTTCTTAAGTCTCTCCAACAAATCTGTTTTGAACATATCCTGCAACTTCTGCTTTCCAAGAGATCGTATTTCTTTGAGGCATTTTGTCAAACAGTTCATGTACTTTTTCTGTTCTTGCACATTCTTTGAGTCACCCTGTCAAGTAGTCTTTGTGCCATTAAGGAACTGAAACAATTAAAAATAAACTGCTATTATTAGTGTCTCATACCTCATTAAGTAACTTACACTCCATTCATACAAATAAAACCTACCTAAAACATCATATAATGCTCATATGTGATCATCACAGCTGTATAATTTAGATTGTGGAAAGTCTTTAAATTTTAAATAATGCTCCTGATACCATTTTACAGCCTGTCACAGCAACAACACTTGAACATAGAGTCTGTAAGGGTATAAATAGCCTTCCTGAATCTGTTGGCAACTTGTCACAACTGTAGTACTTGAAGTTAGAATGTTGTAGAGTTTTAAATTATCTCTCTGATTCCACTGTTAGCCTGTCTCAGCTGCGGCTTTTGAATGTAATAAGAAGTTTAAAACTTTCAATAACCTCCCAGATTCTCTTGGCTGTCTCCATCGCTGCCCATAAACTAATTATTTGTTTCGACATATTAAATATAAATGTCTATATAGTAGTCTTCAGATAATATTGATACTAACAATATGATTCTTTTGTCTTCTCTTCCAAAAGTTTAATTCATAATTTATGGGAGCGTGGGACCCACCTAGACCTCCATATACAAAAATAAAAGGGCTTAATTTAGTTTAGACTTAGTCTCTCTTGAGCAAGGCTTAGGTGGCATTTCTTTCCCTTCCCTCACGTGATCCCTAATTAATGGTGTAAATTAATAAGTATAGAGAATCAAATATCATTAAATAGTAAAATTATGCCCCAAAATGTGAAGTCCCATGTTCTCATGTTAGGGAAATATATATAAAATAAAATAAAATAATAATCCCTCTCTCTTTTTAGTAATTCCTTTATTAAATATAGTAAACCATGTCCCAAAAGAGAAGTTACTATAATGTAAATATAAAATCAAATTAACAATGGTAAATAGTAAGTGGAGTCACGTGAGGAGCTTAGGTTGGTTTGTTTTTAAACAAATTAAAAGACAAGAGAGCAGATTAGTGGGAACTATGAAGGATAAATAAACCCTATAAGACATAGCCTCCCAACTTTCCTAAGTAAGTGAATTCACAACCTATAGTACATGAATAAAACAAATAAAATAATAATCATATGACTTAGACTTCCATTTTTAAAATGTCTAAAGTAAGCCCACCAAATTGGTCTATGATTTTATTAATGAAATAAATAAAATATTACAAGGATTTGTAGAGTGGTTTAGTGCTAGTCTTTTACTTTAGACAATAAGGTACAAACAAAATAGTAATCATATTAAGGGTGATTAAATTATTAAAGAGTCCATTAATAACTTTTAATAGAATGTTAATTGTTTTTATTAATTTATAATCAATGATTTTATTGAAAAGTTAATATGGTTATTGTAATGATTATTTATTAAATTATAGTTAAACATTAACTTGTTAATTTAATTGTTAGTGATTCTTTTAATAAGTTAGTAAATAAATATTATTTTGGGTTTATGTGAAATATTCCCGTGAAACGAAGTTTTTAAAACATATATATATGTATAGAAATCAAATCATAATTTGGATAAGACTATGAGCGTCCAATATAAGTCCACTCATCATCGATGCAAAGATCAAAAGGTATAATGTTAATAGTAGTGATATCATCGTTTTGAATTATAAAAGATGAGCAATAAGGGTCATTGTAAAAGAGAATAAATGAAAACCTTACCTTTATTAATTATAGTTATATTAGTTTGAGAGAAGATTGGTCTAACTTTATTTTGATAATTGAAGGATGTGATTAAACAAAATACTTAAGTTATCTTCAAGATAAATTATTAAATTTTGGTTCCATCAGAATTATCATATAATCGATATGAGATTAGTTATTAGATTAATTGTTGATGTAGGTAACAATGAATTATTAAAATGAGTTACTTGATTTATTGATTTAAGGTGAATAGTAGGAAAATTGGTTGTAGGATCATGGAGGTATTTTGTTAAGAAAAGAGATAGAATGTTATCAATAGAGATTGTAAATAGAAGATATATGTTAGGATAAGCATCTTTTTACTTTAGATTTTAAGTTTCATATATTCATCTAAGTGGTTCGACTTGTTTTCATGTGGGGATACTTGAGTGGTTTCAATTGTTAGATTTATTCGTATCAGTACATGAGTTTTGAAAGTTTTTCCATAGTTATGGTGCATTGGTGGATAAATAAGGAATTTTAGTAAATATGAAAATAGTGTCAACGTTGGATGTATTGTTTGTTGATGATTATTGGTATTGTTTAAGTGGTTTATTAATCATATTATTAGCTTGTTAGGGCATCGTGTGTGGAGAAAATTGAGGTCTCCCTTGGATGTCCTATTGGCTGAATCTCTTGTGGTTGATTTTGTATTGAATTGATTTGCTTGAACTAAAAACCTTGTTGTTGATTGGGCATTGTTTCAATGTTTAGAAATTTATTTTGGATTTTAATAATTATGGTGGATCCTGATTTATATTTGATTATGATTATTTCCTTTTATGGAAGGAGCCTGTTTGTGCCCAAAAGGTTATTGAGAAGATTTTAATCTTTGCGATTAATTTTGTAAAGAGTTTATTTTCTTAGCTTTGAGTGAGCTTGAAGATCTCACCATGTTGTTGCCACACTTACTCTACTCTCATCGTTGTGTGATTGTGGATATTATATAGACATTTTGTGGGCCCCAATGTGAGTCTTTCTCTTGTGCTAATTTTTGGAAACAAGAAGGGTTATGTGATGACCTTCTTGTAGTCATAGTTTGAAATGGTTGAGAACCTGAAGTGTTTGAATTACCTTAAGTGGTTCCAAGTTTGTTTGGTTTTCAATATTTTAGGCTTTCAGAGGCAATGGAGAAATATGATTTATAATGATGTTCTACAGTTGGACCGTTGTGATTTATTGATCTTATTTTGGATTTTGAGCTTTTGGGTATTACCTTATACTATGGTGTTGACCTTTGATGGGTGGTACCTCCTTGTTCTTGTTTAGTAATATGCAATGGTTTGCGAGGTGGTTCTTGCCTCGCATGTTGTGAGCTATGCACACTTAATTTTTCTGTGAGATGAGGTACACCCCCTTGCTTGTATTTAGTTTTGGTGCCGTATGGAGAGTGGCTCTTCACGGGGGCCAGCGCACAAAGGGGCTATTTGGATAACCCATGGAAGAGTTTCTTAATCAAGTGATAATGTAATTAATTAACTAGTAGGTTGGGTAGATAAACACTAAACAAGATTAATTATGAGCCTCACCCATACCGTTAGTGCTTTCACAGGCTAAGGATGGGATGAGAAGACATGGTTGGTAAGATCACTGCCTTGTCCTCACGAAAGGTAAGTGGTTCCGCATGAGTCACCCTATGGAGCGGTGCCTTGAGATAGGCTGCCTGGATAACCATAGATGGAGGCGATACCTTGTGATAGGTTGCCTGGATAATCCATGTAAGGCCATGCGATGACACTCTCCTATAGTACCCCTTATTTTCTCTTCCTTGGTAGCCTTTGGGAGTGTTGTTTGAATTGTTGATGTTGTTGAGGCAATTAGTTCTTGGTGATTTTTGTTTAAGCCTCCAAGTTCTATCTTTTAGTGTTGCATACATGCCTCATGGAAACTTGATTGATGTTAATGAAAGGTGTCCTTGACATTTATTGTTGGTTGATATTGCAATTTTATTTGAAGGCTTGGATCCTCTTGTTGTTCGCACCTCTTATGGTTATTTAGTGTTGAGTTATAATGTTGACATTTGGATTTGTTGGAATTTTCATTACTTTGTTTTGGCTAAGTGATGGAAATGTTGTGAATTGTTATCTTATGTTGATGATATCCTTGTTGTGGAGTTTGGTTTGCTATTGGTTCATTTGATTGTTTTGGATTGTGGTATGGGGATCTTTCTTGTCAACTCCTAGCATAGGGGGTGGACTTTCGGGTCCACATGGTCGGGTGGAACGTGCTATGCACCCCATTGGGTCCCCAGCCAAGGATCATGATATGCAGATTGTGCCGCTTGCAGCGTCTCCAGAATTGTACCAAGTCCGAGCTAGACCTGTTACTTTGTATTCACCTTTCCAGTTGTATCATTCTATCTTATTGTATTGTTCCCATTCTTGTTGGGGAACACTTTTGGATTACTGTCACTGTTGTACGATGTAACTTTTATTATCATTGTAATGATTGTGACTCTTGACCTTAATTTATGATCTCTGATGAATGTTTGACGTTCATGAAATGTACATATATACTTGGTACTTTTATGGGTTAATGTTTCATAATACGTAACTCTAAATGGTGTTGTATCTGTTGAAATATAGTCCATGATTAGCATATTGAACTATTAATTAAATGTTATATGTATCTTTTTTCATCTCTTTTGATCATGGATGGTTGGATGCTATCTTTATGTAATCTTGATTCGTTCATTATTGTTATGGTATTAGTTTTAGGACTCCGTCATGCCATCTTGTGTACCCCAGAGGACGTAATGGTCATTGTGAAATTGTATAATTGCTTTATATGCAATATATGTTCATGTTTATCTTATGAATTATTCTTCAAAAAATAAAAAATAAAAAAATTGTGTGGTAATTTGTTGTTTCTATTGTCCTTTGGGGTTTGCACAGAGGGGCATTACAACTAGTGTGGCTCATGTTGTTGCTCCCACTCCCTGATCTATGGCAGCTGCTTGTCCTTTTTTGTGAGCGTGACAGTGTAGGATCTCGTTGCTCGGGAGGCACTACCTACTCATAGAGGGTCCTATACTAGCCATACTGAGTGCTCACCATGGGAAACTCATGGGCCATATCTCTTGAAGGCCATATGCATAGCTCCAAAAACTCTACACACCATTGTGCTACCTCCTGCCTTCAGATCTCGGCCTGATCTTGATCGACCCTCGCTAGCTCAAGCTCAACCTATAAAGCCCTGACCTATGCAGTGCTCTCATCAAGTCTCCTCTAAAGGTCGGCAACGGGTGATCCCATAATAGTGGTTTACAATTTTTGGCCAAACTGGACACTGAAATTATTATTTTTAACTAAATCTTCACATTCGGGCAACTATAGCGGCTAAACTGTGAGGAATTTGAAGATGGTGCAAATTAGAGTCTCATCAAATTTTGTCTGTAGATTCTAAAAATATTTTTTTCAAAATTTTTGGAATCAAATTGCACTTCTTTTTCCATCTCCCACGAAAATAGCTTTTTTTCAGAAAACAACATTTTTAAAAAGTGACGTACACCGTATAACGCATAACTTTTTTTCCATGAAGGATAAAATTCTAATTCTTTCAAATTTAGATTTGTAACTCTGATATCTAGTGCTTCCACTTGGTTAGATAGTTTTTTATTGAATATTTTTTCCTTAATCAAGTTTCAAAGTCAAACAAATTACAATTCAGACAACACGACTATATAACATGTAACTTTTTTGTATATGTCAAAATTTAATTTAATTTTTTTGTTGGATCAAGGACTTCAATATCTAGTGCACTCATATTTTAAATTTTTTTTATAATCTTCTATTTTTCCACATGTGAAGAACAAAGAAATTCATTTTCAATGAAAAACCTATGTTTAATAAAACTTAAAAACAAATACATAACAAAACCAAAACATATTAAAATTATATTCATTGGATAGCTTATTTTGAGGAATACCATAATCATTTGAAATAAATTTTAAATAAATTCATTTGATCCCCCAAAATTTAAATCAAAAGTGATTTTTTATCAGCATTTTGATAGGTGTAAAGGAGACGCATTTATAGGTATGGTTTAAAACTAGCGAGGTTCTATCCAAGGGGGTTTGATCTAAGGTGATTTGATCAAACCCTCTTCAATTGGAATCCTTAAAATGGAACTTTTTAAGGCTTAAATCATTATATTTTCTAAAAATATGTGATTTCGGCTAAAATTCGTTCCTCTCAGGAATTTTAAACCACTATTATGATAGTACCCCAACCTACTGATCTATGGTGGCATCTACTGGTAGTACTGGCCCTGTCGGCATCCCATTGTCTCCCTCCACCATACTCCATCGCAGTAGGCACTCTGCCGTGCCTCTGCATGCTACACCTCCCTCTCATCCACCTATCTATCCTCCATCACCCTCTCCTCCTCTACGTGCTCCACCTCCATCTCCATATCCTATCTAATCTCCCCCTCTACCCTCGACCCCTTGTCTCTCTCTATCTCCCCCTCCTCCTCCTCGGCTGCCCCTAGAATAGGGTCCAGTGGTTCTCTAGTCACTCATTGCCTCACCCGCCTCTTGTGTCTCCCTCTATCTCCTCCTCTCCTCCGCCTCTCACCGACTCTCCCATCATCACCATCATCCCCATCTCTCCCTTTGCCCCTGCCACCATCCCTACCCCCATATCTCCCTCAACCTCTACCTCTCCCTCTATCACCAACTCTGCCTCCTCATCTAGCTCGCAACACATGTGGAATAATGGACCTCCTTTCCACCGGTACTGGTCCATCTGGATCTGTGAGGGGAACAACCCTATGGGTCTGCCACTATAAATAAAAATCTACAGTCATCCCTGAATTTGCAATGCCTCCTCTCCATCCCCACTATTGCACCACCAGTCCATCTATCTACTAAGTAGCAAAGGTCATAGATATGGACGGTCCCCATGTTGACTACCGAGAAGACCTCGCATACTCTGTTGTCCCGATTGAAATACCCTGCTGCTCGCCAAATTGCTTGAGAACCTGTTGCAGTAAATACATCTCTACAATTAGCTGTGTATGCACCGTCTGGCCAATTAGATATCAATATTGTCAACCAAAACTAAGATGATCCACCTCATCCTCCCACTACCCACAATCCTTGTACAGTCTCCAGATAAATATAGTCATGGTGTCGATCCTATGTCTCCACCAACCTGTCTCACCATAGTGGCTCTATTGTAGGGCACCGGCATAGTAATATACATATGGCATGCCATCTTCCAACTATGGCCTCTTAATCAGTGGGTGGAAAATGGAAACGTGCTCCCATGCCCAGATCATAAGAAGGGTCATCCCACAGAAAATGCTTTGTGCCCTCCCGTACGCAACCTCATGCAACTGATGATATAACATGCCTAATAAATAAGGTCCCCAAGAATAGACGGTCATGTCTCACCTCATGCCAACAAGTACATCCCCCTAGCCAATGGGAAACCTATGTCCTCGATGATCCGGAATAACTACACCAACAATCAATGTCGCTAATAGGGCATCAAATTGTCTGTAGTGCTCTGCCACAAACTCCCACCAGATCTCATACCCCTCAATACCCAACCTGACACCCTGATCATGATAATAGGTAATGAATTTCTGATATCTGTGCTATGGGTCATAAACAATCCTCTTCCCTCAGATCGGTAGGCGTAGAATTTGATAAATGTCCTCAAGGGTAACTGTAGCCTCCCCAGTCTATAGGTGGAAAGAGCAGGTCTCAGAGTGCCACCTCTCGCATAACGATGTCAGGAAACCTCTATTTTCTTGCACAATGGGCATATAGGTGACATAGTAGAGACCTAGTTGCATCAATCGCCACCGCTCTCTACCTGACAACTAGTCTCTAAATGCATAGGTCGATAGTCTACTCTCCCACATGTAAATAGGCGCTAACTATCTCTGTACATGTCAAAGCACGTGTCAGCATCTTCTCAAAACTTGTCATTATCACCTAGTCTAAGTCAAAGGCATTTAAAATTTTAAGCAATGCTAAGCTATCATCAGTCAAATTCAAAATCAAATGCATCATGTTGGCTTCAATTGCGTCGCAATTAGGTGTTTGCGTCATTTTGTACTGTGTTTGCGTCACTATTTGACAATTGCATCATTCCACTTCGCAATTGTGTCACAAAATTTCACTTGTGTCATGATTTCATACACATGGTTCATTTACTTCAAATGCGTCATTCCTATCCGCAAATGCGTCATGATAACTCAAATGTGGCTTAAATTGGCGACTGTGTCACAACTTTAAGCAATTGCATTGCAATTTTTGATCTTGACCTAATTACCCTTCGTGTTTGCATCGTGACGCATCAAATGTGTCAAACGTGAATGCGATTATGGTTTATGTGAACGCAAATGTGTCGCAATGCATGTGTTCCTAGCCCTATAAACCCCAAAAAAGCACGAAAAATGATAAATTGACAAAGTGGGCTAAGGGTACATACCACCGACTCCGCACCCTCTGGTTGTCTGTAGGTCCTAACAATGTACCCGTGGTGCTCTATGATTAGAATCGCCATCTTCTTTGCTACTATCCTTGCTCTGAGCTCTCTAAAATTACTATAGTAAATTTGAAAATGAAATGATTTTTACCCCCAATTTTAATCTATTTATAGGGTAAAAGTGGGATTTTTCACAATTGTTATTACTCGAGGCTCTTTTGACCACCTTTGATTACCCTTTTGGGTACCTTAAACACGTCCAAATTAGAAACCGTCTCGCCATTGCTTTTCTGGTCTTTAAATTAACTTGTTGGGACACTTTCCAAATTTTTCTATCACTAGGCCAAAATTTGAAAAATTTCCCAAGGGGTCATCGATACTCCGTACCTTCGCTGGGGCATGACTTTGACTTTTCTTTTCTTTGTGACAATGTGACATGCTGCATTATGACAAAGAGGGGAAAAATGTATACACTAAAAACTTGACCTAGGCCTACAAGCTCTATTTTCACCACATTCGTCCTAGCATAATTAAAATATTTAATTATGTTATTCGGTCCATTTTCATCTATTAATTAAATAATTTTTAATTATTTATTTAATTCATGTCTCTCTATTCTTCCTAATTAATGTGTTGCTAATTATCTAATGTCTCCCTATAATTAAAAAAATTTCTTAATTTATTTAATTATTTGTCCACTAATTCTTCTAGATTATTTAAATAAATAAATATTGTTTATTTATTTAAATACGCCAATAATTTACATATTCCTTTTCTAATTAAATAAATTCTTTAATTTATTTAATTAGTGCCACATGTCATTTCCTCAATTTTAAATAAAATCATTTATTTAAAATGGTCAAACTTCATATTTTTGGCAAGTAATGGGCATTTATTATTTTCTCCCACATGATTCCCCACTTTTGAATTAAATTAATTTTTAATTCGAAAGATGCTCTTTTTATTCAACAGTCAAATTACCATTACTAATATGATTCTCTGGCTTTTTTAGCCATTTTGTCCATATCTCAACTTTCAATCTTGTCCATCGATTCGACTTTTAATCTCGTCCGTTCATTCAAAATTTCCTTTTCTTATAAAATGGAAATTTTTGAATCCATTTGGCCTCTCCTGAAGCTTTCACGTGAATTTCTAGCTTTCTTGCTTTCATCCATTTTCTTGCACACTTAGAGCTTCTCTTAGGCACTTAGAGTCATTTTCATAAAAAAATCCTTCAACACTTGCATAGGACTTGACATTTTCGTTGGTTGCTCAAAGAATTTGAGGGAAAACTTCAACTTGTAGCAGGCTAGAAGGTATAATGGAGGTGAATCATGGAGGTTGAAGATGTTTGGTAATATATTTTCCTTTGTTTTCATGTTTTCTCCTTTGTTCTTCATTATCTCTTTGGATTTTTGGATTTACTGCTGATAATCTATTAACCCATAAAATTTCCAAAGATACACTCCTCAACACTTTCACATAATCTTTCTCCCCACAAGGCTCTTCTCCTCAGATAATCACCAGTTTTTCACATGACTCTTCTCCCCCTTTGACATCAATGACAAAGTTCTCTAAGCTCTGAACCACATATCTAAAATTATGAACATCTGACTACTCCCCCTGAGTAGCAACCACCACAACATCAATCTGAGACAAGATATGACTGTGAAATCCACAGACTGATGCAATGCAATGCATCCTTAGTTCTGATTAGGAGGGGTAATCACCCCTAACTTCCCTCTGAGATACTCAAAAGTATCCTTAGGTAACGACTTGGTAAAGATGTTTTCAATCTATTCCTTAGTAGGCACATACTCCAATCTTACTTCCTTTTGACTTACCTTCTCCCTCAAAAAGGGAAACTTGATAGATATATGCTTTTTTTTAATGCAACACCGAATTCTTGGAAATGTTAATAGCACTTGAGTTATCATAGAATATAGCAATAGGCTTGTCATATATTTTGATATACTTTAACATCTATTTCATCCATAGGACTTGAGTACAATTATTAGCAGCAACAACGTATTCGACCTCTATAGTAGATAAGGAAATGACATTCTACTTCTTGCTTAACCATGAAATTAGCTTCTTACCCAAGAAAAATGCTCCACCACTAGTACTTTTTTTTTCATTCCATCTCCTACCCAGTCAACATCAGTAAAGGCACTCAAAGTAAGATCATCTTTAGGATACCATAGGCCAAGATCAATAGTTCCCTTCAAGTATCTAAAAATTCTCTTCACAACAGTCACATGAGAATCTTTCAGATTAGCTTGAAATCTTGCAACAATACATACAACATTCATGATATCAGGCCTAGTTTGAGTTAAGTACAACAACCCACCAATCATTGATCTATATCTTGTCTGATTTGCTTTTGGAGAATCATCTTCTATTGTCAAATTGCATCCAGTCACCATGGGTTTACTAATTGGCTTTGAATCTTCCATACCAAACTTCTTCAGCAATTCCTTCACATACTTAGACTGAGATATAAAAATCCCTTTATCTAACTGAGTAATTTGCAATCCCAAGAAGAATTTCATCTCACCAATCATAGACATCTCAAATTAATTCTACATCTCATTAGCAAACTTCATGCACAAAGCATCATCTCCTCCAAGAATAATATCATCAACAAAGACTTCAACAATCAAATCTTTATCATCATTCTTGAAATACAGATTTACTATCAATAGTACCTTTGTTAAATCCAAGCTTCAACAAATACTTGTCCAATCTTGCATACCATGCTCTAAGGGCTTGCTTGATTCCATACAATGCTTTCTTCAAATGACACACCATATCTTCTTTATCAGTCAACTGGAATCCATCAGGTTGCTCAACATACACTTCTTCTTCCAATTCACCATTTAGAAAAGCTGGTTTTACATCCATCTAATAAACTATGTAGTTTTTGTGAGTAGCATAGGCAAGAACTAATCTTACAACTTCAATTCTAGCATCAGGGGCAAAGGTCTCTTCAAAATCAATTCCTTCAATTTGTGAATATCCTTTACATACTAGTCTTGCTTTGTTTCTAACCACTTCACCTTGCTCATTCAGTTTGTTTCTAAAGACCCATTTGGATCCAATGGCATTCTTATCCTTAGGTGTGGGAACAAGAATCCATGTATCATTCTTTTCAATCTGTTTTAACTCTTCTTTCATTGCTGCAATCCAACACTCATCTTTACATGCTTCATTCACACTAGTAGGCTCAATCTTTGAAATCAACCAATACTCTTTTGCAATCTTTCTCCTAGTTTGGACACCTTTGCTCTTATCACCTATAATTTGATCTTATGAATGATTCAATCTTACATACCTTAGAGTCTTCTTAGGATTTTCTTCAACTTCAGGCTCTTCTGATCTTTCTTCTACTCTTTCACCAGTTTCTCCTTCTTCTTCATTTTCTTGATTTACTGGATTGATTTTCACTTGATTTGTAGTCTAAACTTTCTTTCCTTTGTTTGTACTATCATCCTGATCATTAGAGTCATATCCACAAGTTCTAGATAGTGTACTAAAGTCTTCATCAACCTTAACATTTTCACTTTCAACCATTTTCTTCAATCTTTTATTGTAACACCGGTAGGCCTTACTTTTAGTAGCATAACCTAGAAAGATACCTTCATCACTCCTAGCATCAAACTTTCCTATGTATTCATCTCTCTTAATATAACATCTACTTCCAAATATCTTGAAGTATTTAACAGTAGGCTTTCGACCAATCCATAGCTCAAAAGGGGTCTTACTAGTATCACCTTTGATTTGTACCCGGTTGAGTGCATACACAATAGTACTCATGACTTCTCTCCAATAGATACGAGGAACATTTCCTTCCAGCATCATAATTCTAGTAGCATCTTCAATTTTTCTATTCTTCCTTTCCACAACTCCATTTTGCTAAGGGGTCCGCGGTGTAGATAATTGTCTCTTTATTCCATGTTCTTCACAAAAAGTATTAAATTCACCGGAAGTGAATTCACCACCTCTATCTGATCTCAGACATTTAATCTTCAAACCTACCTTTGTCTCAACCATAGCTTTAAAGATCTTGAACTTTTCCAATGCTTCATATTTCTCCCTTAAGAAAGTAACCCATACCATTCTAGAATAATCATAAATGAATAACATGAAATACCTATAACCTTGTAAACTTCTGACCTTAGAGGGACCACACAGATCAGTATGCACAAGCTCTACCAATTCATTTGAACAATGTTTTTTACTCCGAATTGAAATCCTAGTTTTCTTTCCCAATTGACATTCCTTGCATATTGCATTGGTAGGTTTCACCAGCTTAGGTAGATCTCTCACAACCTTAGTGGAACTTATCTTGACAATATTATCAAAGTTAACATGACACAACCTCCTATGTCATAACCAACTTTCATTAACTTGAGCAATCAAACAACTTTTACTAGCAACACTCAAGTGAAAGATATTACCTTGTGTTTTTGTACCTGATGCAATTTCATTTCCAAAACTCAATATTTTGTAGTTTCCATCCTTGAACTAAAGATTGTATCCCTTATCAACCATTTGACCAACACTCAAAAGATTATTCTTCAAGCCTTCTACATATAGAACATCATTAGTATTATGCTTACTATCAAGAGAAATGGAACCTCTTCCATGGATCACACTAGCTGTATTATCACCAAATCTCACAACACCACCATCATACTTTTCCAAGCTTACAAACTTACGTTTGTCTCCTGTCATATGATGTGAACATCCACTGTCAATTACCCATTCATCTTTTTCTTCAACTCGAGCAACCAAGGCTTTCTCCACATTTTTACAACCAGCAGATTCAATAGATATAGGATTATTTTCCCTGATAGCAATAAATACCCATTCATCATCACTTCTATTTCCTTTATCAGATTCATCATCTGTCACGCCTTCATTAGCAGCCTAGTAAAACTTCTTCTGAAATCTAGGCTTGTCATGTCTTGGTTTAGCAGCTCTTTCAAGACACCTTGATGTAAAATGACCTATCTTATTGCAAGAAAAGCATTTACGAGGTAATTTTCCTTTATACTTACCTTTTCCTCTTGGTACTCTTTTGACAATAAGTGCTTCTAGCTCTTCTAGCTCTCTTTCTTCTTCTTCAATCTATCTGATTTCATCCTCATACTTGAATGTATTTCTAGATGAACTCTCACCCAGATCATATCTTTGTCCATCTCTTCCAGAAAGTAGTAGCCTTAAATGCAAATTCAACCTTAGGAAGGGCATCACCAAATTTTATCAACTCAAAAGTAGTCAGCTTACTAATGAATGTATCTCTGGTTATGTTTGTTACAGTCCAGAGCTCTTCAATAGCAGTAGCTTTGACTTTGTAAGAATCTGGCAGCGATCTAAGCACTTAAGCAACAATCTTAGATTCATCTATCTTTCCACCAGCACATCCAATACCACACACAAGTTCATTCACTCTTTCCATGAAATTATTAATGTTCTCATCATCACCCATTCTCAACCTTTCATATTTCCCTTTCAAACTCTACAACTTAGCAATCTTCACATTAGCATCACCTTCATACAAGGTTTCCAAATTTTCCAGATCTCATAAGCAGCCTTTAGATCCATAACGTTTGTCATCTCAAAATAAATCAAAGCACTCAACAAAGCTTCCTTAGCCTGGATATTATACTCAACATCTCTGATCTCAGCAGTAGTAGGACCATTTTTTGGAATAATATACATATTACTTGTAATGCTCCAGTAGGGTTCACCAATGCATCTCAGATGGCACTCCATTTGAGTCTTCCAAAAATAATAATTTGTTCCATCAAAACTCTAACTATCCTTCTTGTAACTTTCCATCTCAGATCACCTTAAGTTGTTAAACTTCTTCCAAGGAACCTGCTCTGATACCAATTGTTGGCAATACAAGGGCAGACAACTGAGAGGGGGGTGAATTAGTTGTCACAAAAATTCAAACTTATTCAAATTATTAACCTTATTCTCTGATCTCATTATTAACCATGAAAACATAAATCATCAACACATTAGAAACACACATAACACCAAGATTTTTTTATGTGGAAACCCTATTAGGGAAAAAACCATGGTGGAGGTCAGTCCACAAGATTATACCCTATTAAAATTATAATGAAAGTGAAATATGGGGAATGCACATGCATTTAGGAACACTGCCTAGAGCTCACTACTCAATTACAAAGGAAGACACACTATCTTACATAGAGATTTAGATTAAAGCCATCCAAATTTTGAACTAAGAAAATAACATTTGCTAATGCCTAATTACAGTTCCAATTAAGCACATGAACACTTCTTCACTCTTCTTCACTCTCCTTCACACTTCTTCACAATTCCACACTCTACTCTTCCTTCAAATGATTTAGAACATTATTCACGCACAAACACATTCGACATACATCAAATGAAATGAACAATCACTCTTATATATCCACAACATGAAATTTCATCACTACAAGTCGGCCACAAAGAAATAATAAAATGAATATAAATTGTTGGCCCAAAACATTAAAGATTATCAATGCGAATCCACCAAGGTCGGCCACAACTTAGTGAGGACCCAAATCAACATCTCTAGCATGAAGACACTTCAATTAATTTCTCCTCAAAGATCCACAACATGCTACAAACACCATCGACCAAGAACAAGAAAAACATGAACACGTAAGAGAAAATCTCCAACCACGATTACAACGATCAATGTGGGCATGCAAAAAGATAGAAGATGATCTAGAAACATCCACAAGCATCACGAATCACAAGAGAAGCATTCGAAACAACTGAACTAATTGAAATAGCACCATCTTAAGTTAGGAACACCAACTGAAGAAATAGAAAAACTGTCTGAATGGAAATCTTCATAACTCGATCAAATCTTCATGCAGATCTCTGAAACTCGACGTGAATAAACTAGATACACTAAAATAAAAACCCTTTAGTCCACAACCTTTGATCAAGAATGTACAAAAATAACCACCATACTAAACTTCACTTCACCACTAACAACCTGAAACTCATTTATTACAATTTTCGCAATATCCTCGACATATACAACTTCAAATATATTTATGCTAATAGTGTTGACATCAATGACAACCACATATCATCAACACAACCACAACATCCAACATAGTATACTCCCTTTTTGTTTGCTAGCGAAAGGTTTACTTTCGTTGGAAAACATTTGGTGGAGCAATATGTTTAACAAAGGAATTTGTTACCGTTGAACTTAGCGACATCCTTCACATGCCTTGTGACTTGACATTGCTTAATAATATTTTCCAAGGCCTTCATTATACTATGGAACTTGGCATTTTTTGCATCCCTAGGTACTGGCCACATTAATTCATTAATGGTTATCGCCTAGAGGTACATGAGAATTGTAGTATTTTAAGCTACCTTGTGCGAAGTTTTTTCAATATGTTTCAAATGTTTCATCTCTATATGAAATTTGCTTTTGGGTGTCTTTCTTGCATTATACTTTTGAAATAGCTCCTCTTATGTGGTGAAAGTAATCATGGATAAACTATTATGCGTTTATGTTCCTCCCCGAACACATGAAGGTCAAGACTATTCAAGGTTTACTTTGGGGAAACTACAATGCACATTTTCAATTGAATGTAAATAGGTACATGATGCAATTGAATTGATTTTGGGTTATGACTAGCTTGAGATGCATGTTTCAACTCTTCCTCATGAAGTTACCTCAAGGTTTGTTTCAAATTTTATGGATGTCCTTCGGTGCATAGAGATGGTAAAATTCCTTGCTAGTTCTTACATTCTTCCTCACATATGTCCACTCTCAATTTTATAGCCAGATTTGGAGAGTTATGACATTCTATAGGGCACAAGCACTATGGGCGACATATTTTGCAGGCAACATTTGCTCTCTAGCAGACTTTTTACTCTACTCTCTTCAATGGTTATTAAATGACTCACGAAGAGAATTCAATTACCGACTTCTTAGGCTTCGAGGTATCTATGGTAACTCATTTTGTGATTCAATTTGGGAGTTGAATGATGCAGTTAGTTTTTTAATCATGAACACTCTTCTTGAGCCACTTGTGGAACCTTATTTTCTGCAACTTGTGGATTTGGCTTCATCCGAAGAAAGCTCCACTTGAGAAGCTTCTCTTTCTTGACTTCTTGATCACTCTTTTTGGGATTTTTTCACATGGTTAACCTGCTCTTGTTTTATGTCTCTTGGCCTCTTCTTGTCACTTTTGTAGGCTTGCGACTCTACAGCTCTCTATGACATGGTGTTTTGGTTGTGACTCTCCTCTGTAGACAGTTTGAGACTCGGTCTTGGTTTCTCCTGGATGGCAGTTGGGTTGTTCTTATCATTTGACAATTTTTTCATTGTACTTATATTTGTAAGATCTTATGCTTGTAATACTCACATGTTCTTGATGGAGATTTCTTCCTCTCTACATTTATGCTCGTCACCTAGGCTTATATTTGTGTTTTTACTAGTCCTAGTGGTTGTGGGGTTATCTTCTTGATTCCCCATTTTGATAATTGTAATCATCTTCCTCTCTAGTTAGGTGTCTTCGAGCTTCTCTTCTGGCTCGTATTCGGTTATGTAATATTTCCTTTATATTAATTAAATATCTTTGCGGCTCTACCACCTTTAAAAAAAAAAACTATTCTCCCCCTCTTAATTGTTTTAGTTGTTAAATGATTTTAACTATTATTTAACTATCCTCTATGTGTCTCTTGTATTAAATAATTAACTCAATTTAATTATTTAAATCCCCTTTTCATACTTCATCTGATGTAATAATTATGCAAATTGTTTTAATTAAATGCCCCTTTCCTCTTTTTCTCAAAAAAATAATTCAAATGGATTATTCATCCTCCACTTGGCCAAATATTCCTTTCTCATGAATTAATTTACTTTCAACTTTTAATTCCTCCATTATCCTTTCACTTTCTCATTAATTCTAGTTGTCTTCATCATAGTTGTCTTTGTCATAGCTACCAGCGTCATAGTTGTCGGCATCATAGCCGTCCCTAGCCCACTTATTATTGGTGCATCAATCCTCCACCATTGATCTTGGAATCTTTTTAGAAGATTGATCTTGTCCATCTGTTTGAATGGTTGTCTATAAAGAATCCTTTCTCCTCCATTTTTTCCTTAACAACCATTATCTCCAACTTTCATGCTTTATTATTTGCAGGTATTTGCATAAAATCTACTCCAAATTTGAGGGAAAACCTTCAAAGGAAACTTGAGGAGAGACAAGGGAAGTGATTCAACTACAATATGGGGAGTGTTTTCATTTTAATGCTTTCATTTTATTCCTCATTTTTGTTTGTATTCTCTTGTTTTAGATTGGGGTTTTAGTTTAGATTTTTGTTGTGGCTGTCACTTAGTCTTTACAAATTTCTTGAATTATGTCTTCATGGGAAATAACACATGGTATCAGCCTTTTAAAACATCAAAATCCAAAAAAAAACATAAAACATCAAAATCCAAAAGAAAAATCATAAAATATCAAAATCCAAAAAAATTAAAAATCATAGAACTTCAAAATCCAAAAAAAATCTTAAAATCATCAAAATCCCAAAAAAAGATTAGAAAAATTCCAAAATCCAAAAAATCATAAAACAACAAAATCTAAAAAAATCATAAAATATCAAAATCCAAAAACATCAAAAAACTTCAAAAACTTTCAAAAACAGAGTCTAAGTTTGAGTCTACATCAGTTTATGTTATTAGGGTTGAACTACGTTGTCTCTGCGCATTTACTACATAGGAAAGACTCATCCTCAAGGGACCCTCGAGACATTAGGTTAGTCCTTTTTAGGTTGGTACAAATAAAATCATGACTCAGTGTTTTGTCAAATAAGGCAAAGCCAAGATGTGTCAAACTATAAGGTCTCTAGGTGTACAACATAGGAAAGACCATCAATCAATGAGCCCCTGAGGCCACCTAGGTCAGTCCTTTATGATTTTTCAAGTTTGGTTGTAGTTCTTGGTCTACAAACAATCACTATTCAAACCAAATCATGAATTAACAGACAAACAAGTGATCCCACAAAGCTAGTTTATAATTTCTAGGAGATTCTGATTTTTGCTGAAATCACATATTTTTAGAAAATATAATGATTTAATCCTTAAAAGGTTTCATTTAAAGCATTTCAATTAAAGAGGGTTTGATCAAACTACCTTAGATCAAACCCCCCTTGGATATAACCCCACTAGTTTTAAACCATACCTATAACAGAGTCTCCTTTACACCTATCAAAATGATGATAAAAAACCACTTTTGATTTACCTTTTGGGGGATCAAATGAACTCATTTAAAATTTATTTTTTGTAAGTATGTAGTCCTTATTATAAGCTTCCCAAAAAGTATAATTTTAAATAAAGTTAATTTTATTATTATATTTATTTTTTATTTCTTGTGAATGTAGGTTTTTCACCGAAAATCAAGCTCTCTATTCTACACATGTGGAAAAATAGAAGATTATAAAAAAAAAAATGAAAAATATGAGTGCATCAGATATTGAATTCCTTGATCCGAACAAAAAAAGAAGAATTTTGATACATACAAAAAAAATTGTGTTATACAGTCCGCCTATGTCTGAATTGTAATTGGTTTGACTTCAAAACTTGATTAAGGAAAAAATATTCAATAAAACTCTATGAAACCAATTGGAAGCACTAGATATTGTAGTTACAAATCTAAATTCAAAAAAATTAGAATTTTATCCTTCATGGAAAAAAAATTGTGTTATACGGTGAGCATCACTCCTTAAAAATGTTGTTTATTGAAAAAAACTTGTTTTCGAAGGAGATGGAAAAAGAAGTGCAATCTAATTCTAATTTTTTTTTAAAAATATATTTAGAATCTACAGAAAAAATGTCACAAATCACTAGTTTGCATCATCTTCAAATTCCTCATGGTTTAGCTGCTATAGGTGCTCGAAAGTGAAGACTTAGTTAGAAAAAAATAGTTAAGTGTCCAGTTTGGCCAAAAATTGTAAACCAGTATTGTGGGATCACCCAAACATAACCAACAAATTTTTGATCTTCAATCAATCTTCAGATCAATCAATCATCTTATCGTCAATCAATTAACTAGGTCACTGGTCCTATATCGAAATAGGGTATTATGTCGTCTATCTCATTCGGTCTTGTCACTTGTCTTTTATCAGGATGCGTCCTCCCTAAGATTAGATTTTGTCAACTTGTCATTCACCTTAAGCTGGATATGCCTTTCTTGTAGTTAGGTGCTTTGTCAACACTTGTCACTGAGAAAAAATTATCAGATGTGTTATTTTCCTCCAATGAGATATATCTTTCCTAAAAATAGGTGTCATCACATTGATCAGTCATATCAATCACACTTGGTTAAATCAAACAATCTTGTCATCTTGGTCAATCAATCTTTCCTTAATTAGGATATGTCCTTCCTGAAATCAAGCGCAATCAATCAATTCAACTAGTCAACCTTTGTCAATCAAATCAACTGGTCAACTTTTGTTAATCAATCCTTGTCAAACTTATCAATCAAACCTAGTCATCTTGGTCAACCTAATCAATCAACTCAAACAAATCTTATCAATATCATTGGCAAACACTTTGTTGGTCTGAGTTTTTCTTATACTTTTTATTGGTTTTCGGTCATTTTACTAGTTACCTCGAGGATGTCCTATTAACAAATTTAGAGGGGCAATGATGGATCATGCCCTCTTTTCTTTGCTTGCTTTATGTGGTTTTCCTTGGAAAAAAGATTGGGATAATTGGGTCCTTAGTGTGAGTTGGGACATTCCTTATTTTTTGACTGCCTATCTCTCACAAATGGTCACCTTGCACACCTTGGTTTATGTCATACCATGGTGTTTGTGCTCCATTTGCGACAATTTTGATGCTCGATGATGATGAATATGAAAGCATGAAAGTTGATCCTTTGTCATTTCTCATCTAACATACAATCTCCTTAGCCCTTTTTTATGCTAACATCCATCTCTTCCGCACTAACATTTTTTTTGTCTGCATCTTGACAGAGTCTTGTGACACACAAAAACATCTTAGAAAACATCATAGAAAGCATCATCATCATAGACATCATTATCATATTAAGCTACATATATTTGCATAAGAAAATGCAAAAACATAGAAATCATCCATATAGAATTAACATTTTATCGCATTACATTGCATTATACGTTGCATCATAGTTCATCCATCACATTGCATAGTATTACATTTTATATCACATTGCATTACATTAAGATAGATTCTGCACATTGCATTTCATATCACATTGCATTCCATACACATTACATCACATTAATAATAATATGGCATATCATATTTAGCCGATAGGCTATATATTGGATGGGCTTTCAGCCAGAAACAAGTCTCACGCCGCAAAACTGCTATGGTTTTCCATCAAACTTTTTCCTGGAAAGCAGATAAACTTCACCGTGGAAGGCTATGTCAGAGGCTGTGTCAGAGGCGAGTTGCAGTTGTGGGAAGGCTGTGTCAGAGGCGAGTTGTTGGTACTTCTACCGTCTTCGAATTAAATGCAAAACTACCGATTCCCCAGCTGTTGGAGGACTGTTGGAGGTCGGTTTGAATGAATTGAATTCCTGTACAGTCTGAAATATCATTCACCAGCTGGTAAGAAGCGTACAGCAATTTCAACCGCCATCAAATCCCGCAAATATCAACCGCCATCAAATTTCCACCCTACTCATTTACTGCTGTTGGCAAATATCTGATAAATCACCGCTTATTTTACTTATAAGAAGAATGAACCCCACCTTTGATTGAATATTTCTTGCACCACATTGCACACGGAGATTATGCTGAAGACAGGGGACGCATCAGAACAAAGAATCTACAGAGATTGTAGACCACACACCACACAGTGCACGGTAATCTCCACCTTATTCCTTCTTATTCCTTCTTATTCCCACTCACCTGCAATGGAATTCAGGCTGGTTTGAGGCAAGCATTTAAAAAGAACTCCATTAACAAAGGAATAGATTTGCAAAACTTTAATTAGTCATAAACATCACTAACCTCCATACTGTACATGCAAACACAGTTAATTAAACACTATATTAGAAAGCTGAATCAAACATAGTTTGTGAATGGATTAGAGAAAAATTTGCATTTAAGTTTGTATAGAGTGTCTTAGCCGGACTTGTGGTACATCCTCTGTATTTATACACTTCTCTTTAATTCCAGCAGCCCTTAACAAATCAGGAAACAACAGAGAAGAGGAGATTCCACCATCTGTAGAGAATGGCATTCCACCCAACTAAGATGAAAATGCAGTGAAAGACAAAACAAGGTGAATCATCCATTCCCTTTACATCTCAAGCACATAACTTGGGTGCCTAAGAATTCAACACAGATCAAAACAATAGAAATGCCTTTAGGTGTAAGTTATATGTAATTGAAGTTTTCATCATTATGTTGCAGCACTCTCTAAAAAACAAACAGTAGAAAATTTCACAAAATCGAAAAAGAAAAAACAATGGTGAAACAAAATAATTTAATGTCTCTACTATATGCATTTTACTTCAAAAATAAAATTACAAATAGTGGGCCTGTAAGAAAATACCTTGGAAAGCAACATTCACTTCAACTGCAAAATTTCTTCAACGCCAGTGGTAAAAGGAATGGAGGGTTAACAGCCATTGCCTTAAAATGAAAGGGTTTGCATTGCAATAGGTACCGCGCGGTGAAGCAGCTTGAAACTGGTAGAACTAATTGCTTGAAGGTTCGCCCCTTCTTAATTAAAAGAAATAACCCAACGCCACTGTAAAAACAATAAAAGGTTAGCAGCCATTGAGTAATAATGAACGGGTTTTAATTAAGATAGCGCATGAAGCATAAAAGTAGAAATTACCTTCACCTTTCTGATGTTTCCTTGCTCTCCTCCTGTCATAACCGCCATTGCCATTTCATTCAAAAGAAGACCGCTTGAAAAAGCCATGGAAAACAGGCAAATAGGAATACACAGAGACGCAAGCTATTTTAACTCGCATGCAAAATCCCGAAAGTTGAGGTAAAATTAATAGTAGTGCGCAAGCTAACGACAGCTAGTACGCTTTTTATCGATATGAATGATCCTTTTATTTTTAGAAGTGACACAAGGGATGTAGTACTGGTTGCCTTAAGTTTCACCCAGTTAAACGGTGCTCCGTACGTTCGCGTTAAAAATAGGTTGCCCGAAATAGGGTGACGCGTAGAATAAAAGGGAGAGGCACTTAGCATATTTATATAAAGACGTGGCACAAAGGTGTTTGCGGGCATATCTATGATGCATTAAATATCATTAAATTCGCCTTTGTGTTGGGCTGCTAGATCTTGCCCTCTTGCTTCTCACCCATTTTCCTGCAATTCCTTAACCACTATACAATAGGTGTAGATGCATCCTTTACGAGCTCCATTAATATGCACTATAATACATGAATGTGGTTGTGCAAGGCACGTGTGAGGTGATAGTTTTCCACGTATCAACCATTCTAAAACAAATGGCCTGGAAGGGATGACATCTAGAACAGTAGGCCTTTCCACCATTGATATGGTGACACAGATTGAGCAAGAAACAAGGCAAAGCTACGCAGATTAAAACAAAGCAATTACTGCTTGTATATTTATATTGTTGTATAGTAAGAAAATAATCAGTAATTTGTTATATTACTTAAAAAATAATCTAGAGTGGTAATTACGTTGGAAATTTGTTAATGCATATTTCTGTTTAGATGTTGTATTTTATTAAACTTTTGATATGTTGTTTTAAAAACAACAGGTTAGAGTTACTCAATATACTATAAAGAGAAGTTTATTTAAATGTTTTCCCCGCCACCTATGGTTTCCACTCCTCCAAACTCTTCGTTCTAATCTGCCAAAGCTATATTTTATTGATGCTTTGATTTTTTAATCTGCCAAAGCTATATTTTATTGATGCTTTTATTTTTTAATCTGCCAAAGCTATATTGAATAAAAAACTTAATATTGTGAAGACTTTTTATTATACCAACCTATATTGAATAAAATATTGTGAATAATTAAAGTAATTGCAAGTGATTTAAAAAAAAAAAATCTTAAAATAAATCATATTCTAATATTTTTAAGTAGCTCTTATTAAAAATAATTATGAGTTTGCATTCTACATAATTATCAACCATTACAGTTTTTTAGGTGATTTTTAAAAATTTAATAAATTTTTAATATTCCTTAGATCAATCATATTAAACTTACCTTAGATTGAGGGAAGTTTGCATAAGGTAAACTATAAATTATGGTCAAAACTCCCTTTTTGCTTAATGCTAAAATGATCGCTTTTTTTTAGAGCTTAAAGTATCAAGCCCAAGATATGTGCCTCCACGTTAATTGATATGACTGAAATTAATATATCAAGTAAATTATCATTTTTCTAACTTTTTAGTTATTCATAATTTCCATTCTAACTTTTGAGTTATTCATAATTTCCATTTGAAAAGAAAGAAAATAATAAAAAAAATATAAAAAGAAAATATGCATTTGTAATAGGAATTATTTTTTATATAATTGATCAATATTTTAAAAATTTGATATTGTTTAGATTAATTTTTTTTTAAAATGATAAAGACCTAAAATATATCATGAAGATAAAATGATATGTTTTCACTTCTATATATTAGGTAAAAATAAAATAGAAATAAAAAAATATATTTAATTACGTCTTACTTATTATATTTAAATAATCTTTTATTTAGAACTAACTCTAATAGTATACAGATTTATAATTATATTTATTTGACTTTGTTATATTTGATCCCTTTTAGACAAATAGTTTACAAATAGTTTACAAATATACTATAGATACATTATGCAAACTTGTCTTGCATAGTGTAACTTTTTGTTTTTTTAATTATTTTTACTACATTTCTATTATAAACACTTCTAAACAAACTTATATGTAGTATTCATATTATATTATATTTCTTTTAGTATTTACATTTCTATTATATTATTTTCACTCAATTTGTACTATATCATGCAAACTCTTTTTTAACTCAATTTCTATTATAGACACCTATCACTCCATTAGGAAAACACCCACCCGTATGATTGAATCCAACAAGAACCCAAACTTATATCCATAAAAGCAAAGTAACAAATATTTATTCTAAATTTGGTTTTCAATGATGTCCAGATCACAGTAATGGACCACCTAACATCCCTTTCGAATCATTATTTCTTTTTAAGACATTATCTTAGATTAACATGCAACTAACATTTACGATCCACTGGAATCCCTTTCCAATATTTATTAAATTTTAAGAAACTATCTTAAATTAGCATACAAATTAACATTTGTTAACTTCTTTTATAAATACTTACTTATTCTTCTATGTATAAGTTTTACCACTTGTTTATGATATTAAACATACAGTATAATGTTTATCATTTTAAAAATGTAATCTCATTCAGGAATGGACAATTCACATCAACCCAACGAGATCATTGAAATCTCGAGCGGTTCCAGTGGCCCTATTTTGTCAACCAACTCTTCACCGTCAATCAATTGCAATGCAACTTCTACAAGCCACATTCAAGCTTTTGCAAATGACATTACTATTAGTTGCCTTGACCTGGTACAACAAGCAAAGGCCACTGCTCGAAACATCCAAAGTGTGCAAGAATGTGACATTAACTCAATGGAAGTTACAGTACATGAATTCCACTCAACTTGTCAGAAGTTGGGTTCCTTTTGCACTTTCCTCCGTGAAATGAAAGCAGATGAGCTTTATGGGCAAGGTGGTTCTGCCTACATAAAAGAAGCATTCCAGAACTACTTGAATGATGTTTAATACACTTTCCCCTTCTAACTATGTATATAGTATGTGATATAACCATGTAACTACAGTTTTTACCAACTTATGGATAGTTGGAAATTTTGTAAATCCCAAAAAGAAATGTAAGCTTCAATATACTATGATTAAGGCACTTTGATACGTGATAAAATATACAATATGTCATTTACTACAATACCATGTAACACGCTTTTGCTTCATAAATATATACAGACAGTATGTGCTACTTGTTATCATATTAGAGCTTTTTTATTTCCTATATGTTTCAATTCCAAAAAACAAAAAAGATATCTTTGATTACATATAGTGAAGAATAGTAGTTTACCATAATATATCGTGAACAAATGCTATGTCCCCTTCAATAGTTGTCTCTTTGTTGCACCTACATTCCTTACAATAAACTACTTTTATAAATAAAGTCCATTCTTCTAAAATATACCACATTTGTAGTATATTAGTTTTACATAATAACTCTTTGAGTAATATATTGTATTTGTGTTTCTTATGGTCTTCTAAATTTACTGAGATTTAAATGAGATGATATTGTATAATAGCATAAATGTCTTAGGCTCATTCACTTAACATAATTACTATAACCTATAGTTAGATTTCCTAATTCCATTGCACCTCAAATGAATAGCACAATTGCAGATGAAGTAGCTTTCTTTAAAATTTTACTATATGTTCTTTCAATGTTTATCCCTTGCTAATAGTACGGTACTGTTATATTCACTTATTCCAAATCAACTTTCTGCTTGTGATGTTAGTATTTATCTTCTTATTTGCAATTTCCTCTTGCGATGTTTATTTAATCTGCACACTTTACTTCTATTATTGTCCCCCCCCTCTGTTATTCTAGAACTTTTATTTGGTTTATTTAAATCGTCATTTCTTTTTGTCCACACACTTTACCTCCTCCTATAGCACAACCCCCTCACACCTTAGTATTTACTTTGCCTTATTTCTCTTTTTTTCCCTATCCACACCCAGCTATCATTTTTTTCCAATTTAAAAAAATCTTCAATTTCTTGTACTTGTACACCCATTCTCTTCAACTCCCTCCATTCTTTGGCTGCGGTATGTTTTTATTTTTGTTTTTCTCTATTAAATCTACAAATTTATTTTTTATTTAAGTGAAGCTGCTAATATATTGGATATCTTCAATATCCCTACAGGTTGAAGTATATATATTAGCAATACAACAACCTACTTCCAAAGGCCAATACTTTCATATACATACCTATAAAGAATCACATTTATAGGTATTATTCTTAAACTACTTTTACACAATGTAAATCTTTTTTACAATGTAATATAAAGTAATGATTGCATGGTCACAGTCAACTAGATTATGGCTTTTGCATTTATTATCAAATTAGTTAGCTATACTTTGTTGGGTACAAGAGATATGCATTTCCTACTTTACAAAGTATGCTTTTATATGTCGTTTA
This sequence comes from Sequoia sempervirens, assembly GCA_007258455.2. Lineage (NCBI taxonomy): Eukaryota > Viridiplantae > Streptophyta > Pinopsida > Cupressales > Cupressaceae > Sequoia > Sequoia sempervirens. Next base: position 2,324,567 of record VDFB02000019.1, on the reverse strand, counting down.
TAATAAGTAATAGCTGTCACCTACAATTTATTTTTGCAAGGTTTCGTGGGCTTTCTCATCACAATGTATTCTTTGACTAAGAATGCAATTAAGTTGATCAATGATGGAAACGTAGACTTCCAACCCTATCTACAAGCAATAGATATCTCAATGTTTGGCCATGGGCCTAAACCAACAAATCGCTATATGGTAGAACTCTCTGATGGGGTGCACAAGCGGAAGGGTACACTTCCAAAACAATACAACCACTACATAGATTCTGAAGAGCTCCAAAAGGGCTCTATACTTAAACTCATTAAATATAGTTGCCCTATTATTTGCGATTCAAGGTAAGCCAAAATATTTCAATTCTCTTCTACAATATGGAAAATCATAAGTTACAAATTATCATTTTTGGAATCCGCTATGTCAAATCGTGCCCTATTGATATTACTTCTTTATTGTACACTTATAGGTGGATTGTCATATCAGAATTAGAAATCACAGGTTTGCAGCAACATATCATTGGCCAACCCGCCTACCTTTCTGAAGAACAAACCGAACAAGAACATGCCACATCTACAAGCCTTGATAACAATATTATAGTACCACAACAACCTCTTGTGATAAAATATTCCTTGACTGAAAATGCAATCAAGATGATGAATAATGGAAAGCTAGACTTGCAACCCCATCTACAAGTACTAGAGTTTGCACTATTTGGCCATGGCCTTGAACTAGGTGATCGATATAGAGTAGAGCTCTCTGATGGGGTACATAAGCAGAAGGCTACACTTCCAAAAAAGTACAACCAGTACATAGCTTCAAAAGAACTCCAGAAGGGATCGATACTTAAACTCATTAGCTACAAATGCTCTGTTCTTTGTAATTCAAGGTTAGCCACCATATTTCCATGCTCTTCTACAAATTTCCAAATAATATCTTCTAGCTTACCATATTTTAACCATTATGTCGCAGTTGTTCTTACTCAAAATACTTATTTATTTAAACTTTTTAGGTGGATTGTCATCTCCGAAATAGAAATCACATGTTTGCAGCATGATATCATTGGTCACCCTGCCTATCTATTTGAAGAACAAGCCCGCCAAATAAATGCTACAAGCTCAACTGCACCATCTACAAGCATCAGTAAAAGTGGTATTGCAGCAAAGCCACCTTCTCACAAGACACTTTTTGGATTGTGCTCATCCCCACAAAAGAAAGACATTCCCTCCAATACTACTCCTATTAGAAATTTGAATCCATTCCAGACAAGGTGGCTTATAAAGGGTCGTGTTACCATGAAAAAACAAATGCACCACTTCAACACACAACAGGGACAAGAGAAAGTCTTTTCATTTGATATTATTGATTGTGAGGGCACTGAAATACGTGTAACTTGTTTTAATGAAGTTGCAGACCTTCATTACCTAAAAGTTCAGTCTGGAGAAGTATATACAATATCTGGTGGAACTATTAAGTCAGCTAATAGGATGTTCAACAAACTAAATAGTCAGCTTGAAATTTGTTTAGTTGAGGATTCCAAAATTTCTCTCTCAAAAGATGACCTTGCAATTCCCAAACATAGGTTCTCTTTCACGCCCTTTAAGGAAATTTTACAACTAAACAATAATATCCTTGTTGATGTTATTGGAATAGTCATATGTGTGGATCCTAGCTCAACCATAAGGAGAAGGGATGGGACTGAAGTTCTTCGAAGAAGCATCAAATTGATAGATATCTCTTCATCTACAATTAATATTACTTTATGGGGTCCAACTACTGAAAACGAAGGAAAACAACTACATGAAATGTATCACTTAAAACATGTTGTTGTGCTTGCAATTAAAAATGGCCGTGTCACTGAGTATAATGGAAAGGTCATAAGCACTTTGGCAAGCACCCACCTATTCATAAACCCAACAATAGAGGAGGCAAAACAGCTCGCATCATGGTTTGAACAGAATGGAACTAATGTCACTCCATCTAATACACAACTGTTGGATGGACCTCTTCTGCTGGCGAGGAAAACAATTGTTGATATTGAACAACAAACTACCAATGTGAAACAGACTTTCCAATGCACTTTAAAAGCAACCGTGCAATTCATAAAAACAAATTCATTATGCTATCCATCTTGCCCCCTTGAGTTAGATGGAAAACAATGTAAAAAAAAGGTTGTACAAAATGATGATCAAACATGGTATTGTTCCAAGTGCAAAGCTACAACTACTACATGTACCTACAGATACATACTCCAACTCAAGATTACAGATCATACAGGAATATTATGGGCTGTTGCTTTTGAAGAACCAGCCACCAAACTTCTTGGAATATCTGCAGATAATTTATACATGCTACAATTCAATGCTGGAAAAGAAACTGAAGCTGAGACCATAGTAAAAGGGGTGTTATTCAAGCAATTTATCTTCACAATCACAAATTCATATGACACAAGTGCTGCTCAACCACGGGTAAAATCAACAATCACAAAGGTGGATGAGATAGATTTTTTTGCAGAGAATTCACTCATCTTGAGTGGAATCACTGATGTATGTCATATTGCTAATGCTTAGAACTAGCTCAAGCACTTATGTAATGTATATAAAACTTTGAAGCATCTTATATAGTATACTTTATATACTTTTGACACAAGTGCTGCTCAACCATGGGTAAAATCAACAATCACAAAGGTGGATGAGATAGATTTTTTTGCAAAGAATTCACTCATCTTGAGTGGAATCACTGATGTATGTCATATTGCTAATGCTTAGAACTAGCTCAAGCACTTATGTAATGTATATACAACTTTGAAGCATCTTATATAGTATACTTTCTATACTTTTGACACAAGTACTTCTCAACCACGGGTAAAATCAACAATCACAAAGGTGGATGAGATAGATTTTTTTGTAGAGAATTCACTCATCTTGAGTGGAATCACTGATGTATGTCATATTGCTAATTCTTAGAACTAGCTCAAGCACTTATGTAATGTATATACAACTTTGAAGCATCTTATATAGTATACTTTCTATACTTTTGACTGCATAAATGGAATCTCAAAGTCACATGTGTATTGAATATATTTATATTAGGGATATTATATGATTAATCTCTTCCACAAATTTACTTATGTACTAAGAGGACATGAATCATATCTCAAGTAATTTTTAAAAATATAATGATTGACGAACTTGTCTCATGAATGTTTAGCTTCTCAATTTTGTAAGTATTTATAATTGTACATTTGATGATTGTAGTTCATATTTTCTTTACAGATGGAAACCTCCACCCCACAAAACATACAATGTCGTAAAAGAAGCCGTAACTACTATATTCAACATCAAGAAGAAATTAGCATTCGTCGTCATATGCAACGCATAGGAAAACAAACAATACAATCCAACACACCAAACTCCTTTATGTCAACCCAAAACAACATTGAACCATATAAAAGTACACCATATGAAACAATCCACTCTCTTCAACAACAACCGACAAGCTTACCACAAACAAAAAATTTATTTTTAGAGGCTTCGAAACGATTTCGATCAAGACTAGATAAACTATCTAACTTGGCAACCTGTACAATTTTCCATGAATGCTACCCAGGCATGCACACGAACAAAATATTTATTTTCTTTGAGGCATTTTTTCAAACAATTCACTACTTTGTCTATGTTATTGCTTACTATACTATTGCACACGAACTAAAGCCTTAAAATCCATTAGTTCCACTTTTTCAAAGATAGAAGCTACAAATTTGCTAAAAGAATTTTCTACATTCTTTAGAGTCAAGCAGAGAGTTAATATGATAATGACTAAGGAAGATGAATATATAGAAAAAATAATGCAAGAAACTCGGGATGTAATTAGGCAATTAGCAAGGATCTATGGGGCACATGAACATGTTATGATTGCAGAAGTAATGGATAATCTAGTCTTGGAGACTATTGATGAGACACTTAGTGTTTTGGAGACCCCTTCCCCTTTAACTAACACAAAAGAAACTACCAAAAAAATGTCTGATGATAAACATAAAGATCTTATGGTGATAAGAGAGAAGAACATCAAGAATCTACTAGAAATAGGGAAGAGAAAAACAAAGATGAAAGTGAAGGGAGTAAGGAGAAAAAGAAGAATACTGACAAGGATGATGAGGATAGAAGAAAAAAAATTAGAGACAAGTTCTCTAGAATGTCATTCGAAGAAGAAGAAGAAGAAGACAAAGAAAAGGAAAAAGAAAAGAAGAAAGAGGAAGACAAGAAAGCCATTCCAACTTAGAAGACCAAAGGAAATATTTCTAAAGGCCCTAAACTATCAAAGCCATCCAGAGAATCATCTGGAGTACCCTCAAAGTTATTCTTTCAAGGAAAACTATACTTCAACCTGTGCTTCCACCTCATCTAATTAAGCTGACATCATACCCAAGTTAACATGACTTGACAAAGATTATACCTAGTGACAAAATAAAACTGAGTGACACCTTTCTTAGCTTTGTCACACAAGAAGCTACAAAGTCATATCAAAAGGGAAATGATTTGATAAATGAAGCTATCAAAGCTTTATAGGAGATATTCCTCGATGTGACAACAGATAACTCTTTAGCTCTAATTGAAAATTTAAAGCTCATAGTTGATTCTGTGAGATGGGGTCAGAAAATAAAATAGAATAGGTAAAGTGACAGCCAACACCTGTAAACTATTACTCCACATCCAAACAAGAGAAAACAAAGTAAGCATAAGGAAAATAAAACATTAAATTAAAATACTCCCCATGCTTGAACTTGAATCACTTATCTTTCTCTCCTATTTCTCCTTTTGCAAATATGCCCTCAGATTTGTAGTGTAACTTGTACAAATACCTGCAAACGATAAGTAGAAAGTTGGAGAAGAATAGCTGTTAAGCTAAAAATGGAGAAGGAAGCTTGCTTTTATAGACAACCATTCGAATGGACGGTTGAGATTAATCTTCTAGAAAGATTCCAAGATCAATGGATGGGAATGCATGAGAGGGATGTTATGAAATGGATGGTTGAGATTAAGTCTCAGAAAAGATGCCAAGATCAATGGTCTAGAATTGATGCACCAAGAATATGCTATTCTTGGAGGAATCATGACAGGAAGACATGCAAAGACATGTAGGCCATGATAGACACATGGGACATGCAACATGCAAGCTATGACAGGAAATGAATGTTATGACAGGGGATTATGACAGGGTATCTTTGACCAAGTGGTGCATAAATAATTTATTTTAAATTATTTATTCAAAAATGTTGGAAATGGACAAGTGGAAAATAAATTATTTATTCAAATTATTTATTTGAAAATAGAAGAAATGGACAAGTGGAAAATAAATAATTTATTCAAATAATTTATTTGAAAATAGAGGAAACAGACAAGTGGAAAATAAATAATTTATTCAAATTATTTATTTGAAAAAATGAAAAGAGAGGAGCATTTAATTAAATTTATTAATTTAATTAAATGGAGAGATAGAAATTAGACTTTAAATAATTAATTTAGATTAACTATTTAATTAGGAGAGGTGGCATGGGATAGTTAAATGATTTTAATAATTATTTACCTATGGAAGAATTAAAGGACCATGAATAGATAAATAATTAATGGTAATTATTTAACTATAGATGAAAGATGATAAAATAATTAAATAAATAATAATTTATTTAACTATTGAAGAAGAGGAAGAAATTAGTGACACGATTAGTTTATTTAATCGGTCAGGATAGAATAAATATTAGAAAGTGAATTAATTAAATAATTATTAAAAAATATTTAATTAATAGAGGAATATAATCAAACATAATTGAATAACTAAAATTATTATCGAAGGACAAGGATGAAGAAAAATGACACTCGAAGGCTTAGGAAATTTTTATGTGTCTACATTTTGCTCCTCTTTGTCATAATGCAGCCTATCACATTGTGACAAAGAAAAATAAGTCAAAGTCATGCCCCAATGCAAAATAAGATGAGGTCGAATAATGAGGAGGGTTACCGTATGCCCCCTCGAGAGGACAGACAGGTTCCAAGAACACGGGTGTGCTCTCAAAATTGATGAGAAGACTAGAGGATGAAAGATAGAAGAAATGTTAGCTTGGAAGGGGATGGATATTAGCGTGGAAGAGAAGGGAGGATGAAGATGGAAAGCTAGATGAAAAAAAAAAAGATAGGGGAACCAACTTTCATACTTATGTTTTTATATTTATCATCATTGGGAAAATTATTGTAATGGCCAACAAACACCATGATATAACGTAGACCAAGGTGTGCAAGGTTGTACCATCACGTGAGATAAGCAGTCGCAGACAAGGATGATCATGACTCATACAAAAAGGCACATTTTCCCCAGTCTTTTTGGCATAACCAACTGCAAGCAGAAAAAGACAAGAAAGACAAATCATGAAACGTCGTTGCTTCTCTAAATCCTATTTCTAGGACATCCTCGAGAAACTAGCAACATGATTACCAAAAAGGACAAAATAAAGCCAAATCCATCATCATGATACATCGCTGCTTTTCTAAATTCCGAAGTCAAGACATCACTGAGAAACTAGTAACATGAGTGTCAAAAGTCAAAACAAACCTCATGATACGTCACTGCTTCTCTAAATCCTGTTGTCGAGATCTCGCTAAAAAACTAGTAACATGATGAAAAATCAACAAACAAGTGCCAAGTGTTTTCCAAGTGTTTTAATGTCAAGATGTCTGGTTTGATGTCGAGATGCCAGGGTGTCAAGGTTTTGACGATGCTAAGATGATGAGTGTCGAAGATTTCCAAATTCAGGAAGGACACATCCTGAATAATGTTGATGTCAAGAGGAGAAGCCCCCAAAAGTCAAGAGGATCCCTCAAAATTCCAGGTGACAGTGACGATCATGCCTAGGAAGGACACATCCTAAGGCATAAATCATGGGGGTTGTTCTTCAGAAGGACACATCTGAAAGAACATTGATGTCAAGAGGAGTGGTTCTTAAATGTCAAGAGGATTGCTCAAAATGTCGGATGACGATGACGATGCCTAGGAAGGACACATCCTAGGGAATGATTAAATGACAGGCTACCCTTCAGAAGGACACATTTGAAGAGTAAGCAAGATTTGACTAGCTTGACTAAGTTTGACTGAGATTGACTGATTTTGATATGCCAAGATGATTGTCATGTTCCATTGATAGATTGTCGAAGTTCACTTGGGTAGATTGTTCATTCAAGTTTAAAGACTGTTTCATGTGTGTGCAAAAATTGTGCAATGAACCCTAATGGACTGACCTAGTACGACCTCGGGGGCCCATCGACAGATGGCTTTGCCTATGTCATGCACTCAGAGACCTTGCAGTTTGACACGACCAAAGACTTTGTCTTGTTGACAAAAGATTGAGTCATGATTTATTTTGACTAACCTAATAGGATTGACCTAATGTCTCAGGGGCTCGAAGATGAGCCTTGTCTATGTAGCAAATGCGTAGAGACAACGTAGTTTGACAATGACAAAGACTAATCAAGAATTGAATTGACGTGACTGTGTTGACTGACATGATTTTGTTTTGGAATTTTTGTGTTTTCTTCAAGATGTTTTTCAATTTTTAGGTCTCTCTTTTCTTTTTTTTCAAGACTTTTTTCTAATTTTTAGGTCTTTTTTACGACATTTTCTGATTTTTAGGTCTTTTACAGGACATTTTCTGATTTTTAGGTCTTTTTTCAGGACATTTTTTTTATTTTTAGGTCCTTTTTCAGGACATTTTCTAATTTTTAGGTCTTTTTTCAAGACATTTTCTGATTTTTAGGTCTTTTCCTTAGAAATTTTTATGATGTTTTTCGCTTTTTGAATGGTTTAAGATCATGACAAATGCATGTGACTGATGCCTAAACACAAGAATCCAAGGAAAAAATATGATTGTGCCCCTAGTCAAGCTGAATACCAATTGACAGGTGATGACAACATTGTTTGACATGGGAATGACGCATCCCAAAACAATGTGAGGATGATGATAATGTGACGAAAGTATCGAGGTTTGCAGTCAGGCCAGGAACAAATTCAAGTAATTTTTTGGATAATTTGCTTGTATGGATGAAACTCATTGCATTTGGAATGACTTGTTTAGGACTAGAAGGGATGATGAAGTATCCTTAGACCGTTTGACAAGGGAAAGCCGAGATAGGTGATAGACATGAAAGACTGATAGGTGGCCTTGATAAAGGACAGGAGACATGAGACTCAGGGAATTGTCATATGATTTTATAGGACTATGTCGTATAGGGATAATGATGGAAATGACAAAATAGTTTGTGACAAAAGGATTGACATGTCAAGAGTTTTCCCCAAAGCATGATTTATGTGTGCCAATTTTATGCCAAGGCCAAGGTAGGTGGGAAAATGGAGGGAAATGATATGGATGAAATGGATGGATGCCAATGTTAAGAGGAAGGCATAGGAGATGAGACGACTTGCCCCCAAGTGTAAAAGTCCACATAGATGATTTATTTTACACATGACGCCTGTTTTCTAAGTTTTCATCATGGTACTTATCCAGGGTGCCTATTTGCCAGGTTTTCACCATTGGATAAAATTTTTCTCTTTACTATTTTCTTGACTTTTTTTATTTTTTTGGTGTCACCAAGACGCCTGTTTGCTAGGTTTTCATCAAGGTGATGATTTTCTGATTTTTCAATTTTTATTTTTTTTTGTGTTTTTGGATAGCCTAGATGCTTTAGATGGCCATTGACTGCTCTGAATCCACTGACGATGTCGATGTAGAGACTGGTGCCATGATGTGAAAATAATAGCCTTTTTGAAGTAGATGCCTTGTCAGGATCCTAGCGCTTACATACAACTGATTGATGTCATCATGGTCCTTTCCGATACTAGAATTGGCCTTATCAGAATACGCACATCGCGATAGAGTGCCATGAGAGTCCTTATGACAAAGAGTTGCTGCCAAGATGCGATGGATTTGTGACATGGAATTTTTGGACTTTAGGCGAGATGTAGGATTATGGCGGATGATGGTAGACATTGATGGATTTTTTGGATGTTTGGATAAATCATTTTTTATTTTCCAAACTTGGTATCACGGATTTTGGAGGGATGGAATTTCGAACCAACACCTTTAGATACCTTGCTTGATGACCATTTTGAAGGAGGTGGACATGTGTTATATATGGGAGTCCTCTTGTCTTCCAGCTCCACATTTTGATTAACTTTTTCTTTTGACATATTTTCTTTGCTTGATCCACTTTTCTTTGGGATCCATTTTAATTTCATTTGTCCACTTGTCTTTTTGTCTAATTCGATGGCCTTTGACATTTGATTTTTGACTTTGTAAGACTTTTCTATTTGTTGGTTCCAAAGGGAAGGTTTAATATGTCAAGAATGATGGTCTATGGTGTGGGTGGACGAGGTGTTGGCAACAATCTTATGACAAGGATTTCTCATGGAATCCATTTTGAAGTTTGTATCTGACAAGGTTTCCCCCAGTATCAAGGAGGTTCCACTGACATCATTTGATTCACTAACTAAAGAATAGCCAAGACCTTGATGTCTGTGATTTGTCTAAAGCTCTATTGGTTCTTGAATGCCTTGCTTATGTATGCCTAGTCCTCTGCCTTGATAATGCATGCTTTGATAGATTATGTTTGTGATGGGGTATTTATTGTTTTGAAAGCAAGATGCTAACCCATCATGATGTATGTAGACACTGTCACTTGGAATATTTTCGTCTACAAGAAAGCCTGCTCTGACAAAGATAGATGACCCTAGCTGATAAAGTGTCTTAGCTTCATTGTCATGTTGGCCATATTTTTGACTAATATCTTTAGTCTGATCTTTTGACATGTCAGGTTTAGATGATTCTATTGGTGCTTCCAATTCAATGTCGAAGCCATCATTATGGTCAATGTCATGGAGTCCAATGAAGTCAACTATAGCTCAATCATTTGCAAATATGTCCATAATGGAAGACTCTTGTTCTTGAGGAATATCATCTATGTGTGTCGTGGAGGCAAGTGTCTCATCTTAAAAGTGTCAATAGTGGGGGCCTGAATAGGATTGTGAAGTGTTTGATCATAAATGGCGTAAAGGTCAAGGAGTGGATTGTTTTGGATTTCTTGGTCAATGATAGGGTCTTGGTCAAAAATGGGGTTGTCATGGATTTGGACTTCTTGGTCAATGGTAGGTATATTTTGGATGTCATGATTGTCTTGAATGACTTCTTGAATAGACTTTAAGATAGGTTCATGGGATGGACTACCTTGATCCTGACATGAAGGTGACATTATAATGTCATGCTTTGGGCTTTCATTTTGACATGTATCCTCAAGTTTAGGCAATGGGATTTGACTTTGGACAATGATATAATTTTCATGACGAAATGCAGCTTGTGAGGGAGTGACTTGAAAAGGATTAATGGATGAAGGACTAGGATAGGACATGGAGACTTGGACTAGATTAATAAGGTATGATGTAGAAACTTGACATGAGTTGGTAGATGGTTGATAAGGCATGTAGAGTTGGACAGGATTGGTAGGTGAAGGACTAGAATATGAGGTGAAGACTTGTAATGGACTCGTGGACAATTGGTTTCCCTTGTCAAGGTTAGGATAAGGGTGATAAGTGGATGTTTGTTGTGAATTAATGGCAGGATTTATGTTAAGTGATTGTTGATGGTGAGGGTAGACAGATGGAGGTCCCAAAGTATTTATGTCAAAGCCTCGTGGTAACTTAGCCCCTTGGTCCAAAAGCATGGATAACCTTTGAGGGTCACGTAAGACTAATTTTTCTACAAAGGAGGCTATATCAGGATTTTTCATTGCAGCTTTTAAGTCTTTTACGTATACTCTTCCATTTTGGTCTCTTTGTATGAATGGTTTAGAAAGATTTTGTGATGAAAATGGCATGTTCATGGAAGATTGCATGTTCATGTTGTGAAATGGGTCGGAAAAAGTTCAATGTTGGTTCATGTCATAAGTGTTATTATCAATGTTGGGATTGAAATCTTGTCCAAAGTTTTCCATTTGTTCTCTTTGATTTTAAAGCCTAGTCTCAACCATAAAAGGGGATTGCTAAAATGAGGATGATGACAATGCAAGTATGACGCTAGCCTATGTTTTTGGATTTTTTAGATAAATGATGACAATGCAAGACTATGTTTTTAAATTTTTTTAGATAAAGGATGACAATGCAAAACTATGTTTTTGGATTTTTTGACAATAAGGGATGCAATATGACAATGTTGTCTAAAGAAAATGACTAATGCCAAAGGACAATGAAGACTAAGATGACAAGTTATGACACTAATTTTTTTTGTTTTGTATTTTTGGAGGATGTCAATGCAAGGTGATAATGATGTTTTCCAAAGGAAAATGACCAATGCAAGGTGATAAATTGTTAAGAAAGGATGTAAAATTCCAAGGTGATAGTGAGGACTAATGTGAAAATGTTGGTTAAGGAAATGACCAATGCAAATTCTAGATGCCAAATGAGGACTATGATGACAATATTTTGGATTTTAAAGATATGCAAGGTGAGGACTAAAATGATTTGAATGTGTAAAGTATGCAAATGCAAAGGTCTAAAATGATTTGGAAAAAGGTTTCCTAACCACCCTATGCTTGATCTATGTCTCAATTTTCGAATATCAAAGGACTTGTTTCAAGGACTAAATGACAAGGACAAATGACAAATGAGTCTTCCTAACTAGACTTTTGAGTTGGAAGAATCTCACAAAAAGATAATGACTAAAGGAGATAATGATGTCTAAGTCCAATGATAACCTAATTTTGAAAGTAAATATTTTGCAAAGTGAGGTAAGGTTGTCCTAATCCAAAATATGCAAAATGAGATGATGACCTAAGTTTTTAGTTTATGACTAAAAATGCAAATGGTGAAGCCTAAGGATGAAGCTAAATATTTGCAAAGATGACCCTATGGTAAGATGCAAGCTAAAGTGTACAAGGAATGAGAGATTTGAGCAATTTCATGATTTGATTTTGACATAAGACTTCTAGGCTAAGACTGTTGTTTTGATGTTTTATTGAAAAGTCCAAGTTAGCTAAGGTTTTGTGTCTAGATTTGTGAATATTTTGTATATTGTTTGAAAATCTAGAAAACACTTGACAAGCACGATGTTTTGGTGTACACAAACACACATGAGACAAGCACAATCCTAATAGTCCAAGGGTGTGTATACTTGATATAGCCCACCGATATACCCTAGATTGACAGTACTAAACACCTTTCCTTCCCAAGAGTGGATAGCTTAGAAGTTTGGTGGCACTGGCTCCCCTCCACGGCTCATTAATGTCATTCGGGCACACCAACTTTGGATTATTGGGTCATCACTTCCCAAGAACTGCTATCTCTACTCAAGGGAGTCAGTAGTGAGTATCTTTGGGCATGATACTATACCCTACACTATACCAAGCAACGGCTGAAAATGGTTGGACTCTAAAACAAAAGGTGTCTAGTTAGGGCATCCGTTCGAGTGGCCACACATGGGGCGAGAGATTAATCACCAATTAGGTGGCACTCTCGCCTGAAGAGGTTACGCTCAATAGGGTTTATGGGAGTACTACTCTATCCATGTGACACACCCGCACTCATGGTACTTGAACTTTCCTCAAGCACCCATTTTATATCCTAGCTAGAAGTGGCTTGGCCTTAGCCTATTACCGGTCGAGTCATCCCTTAAGGTGAGTACTTTTTCCCTTAAGGCAGGCCCATTTCTAGAAATAATAACTATTTCTCTTACACCCAGGATCACTCGAAAGCACAAGGGGAGAGGATACTTCGATTATTAAGTCATGAGGGTGACAAAAAATAAGGTGGGTCTGGTTTTCTGATCACCTATTTTTCACAAGGTGAGAGTATAATTACCTACCACCTTCAAGCACAGTCAGACAAAATCAAGCACATGTTCGATTTAATGCACCAATGGAAGTGTTCCTAAACTAGAAATCGTAAACACCTTGTTTGAGAAATGAGTCTTCGACTAACGGAGCTGCAAAACCACAAATTAGTAGTTTCATAAATGTCTTGGACCAACGAGAAAGCTGCAAAAAAAACTAAGTTAACAAAAGATTAAAAACCAAACTAAAAGTTAGTAAATAATTAAACTAGAAAATAAAAAGACTAAACTAAGAAAAAAGAATTAAAGAAAACTAAAAACTAAGAGCTTGATTTTTTTGTTGCTCCAAAAGAAGCAGTTTTGGGAGCCCCATTCCAAAGCCACACGCTACAAACAAAAGATTAGTAAACCAAAAAAAAAACTTGAATGAAAACAAAAACTAAAAATAGTGATAACTTTCTCACAACTAAACAAAACTTTAAATTGTAGATATCTATGGAAAGCTAAGACATAGAGCTTCAAAACCCAAAAAAATATTTTCCAAAATTCTACACAACAAAAGTATTATAAACAAAAGAAAAATCGGATTTTAATAGCTAAATCTTAAAAAGCTGTGATCAGTAAAATGGCCATAACTTTCTCAAATCTTAACGAAATTTCAAACTGTTTAATGTTTCGGAAAGCTGAAAACGAGGCCTACAAAACTCAGAAAATGTTTTAAAATATTTGATGTGTCCATATTTTTGTGCTCAAATGAAGATGACAGGATTTCATATGCATTCTTGGCTGTAATCTGCAAAACAATGAAAACAAACAAAAAAAACAAACCAATTTCTCTGCAAAATTATAAGATTCACGTCGGGTTCACCAAATGTGAGAGGGGGTTAGAAAATCAAATAGAATAGGTAAAGTGACAAAAAACACCTTTAAACTATTACTCCACATCCAAACAAGAGAAAACAAAGTAAGCATAAGGAAAATAAAACATTAAATTAAAATACTCCCCATGCTTGAACTTGAATCACTTCTCTTGCTCTCCTATTTTTCCTTTTGCAAATATGCCCTCAGATTTGTAGTGTAATTTGTGCAAATACCTACAAATGCTAAGTAGAAAGTTGGAGAAGAATAGTTGTTAAGCTGAAAATGGAGAAGGAAGCTTGCTTTTATAGACAACCATTTGAATGGATGGTTGAGATTAATCATCTAGAAAGATTCCAAGATCAATGGATGGGAATGCATGAGAGCGATGTTACGAAATGAATGGTTGAGATTAAGTCTCAGAAAAGATGCCAAGATCAATGGTCCAGAATTGATGCATCAAGAATATGCTATTCTTGGAGGAATCATGACAGGAAGACATGCAAAAACATGTAGGCCATGACAGACATGCAGGCTAGGATAGCCATGACAGGACATGCAGGGACATGCAAGCTATGACAGGAAATGAATGTTATGACAGGGGATTGTGACAGGGTATCTTTGACCAAGTGGTGCATAAATAATTTATTTTAAATTATTTATTCGAAAATGTTGGAAATTGACAAGTGGAAAATAAATAATTTATTTAGATAATTTATTTGAAAATAGAAGAAATGGACAAGTGGAAAATAAATAATTTATTCAAATTATTTATTTGAAGATAGAGGAAACGGACAAATGGAAAATAAATAATTTATTCAAATTATTTATTTGAAAAAATGAAAAGAGGAGTATTTAATTAAATTTATTAATTTAATTAAATGTAGAGATAGAAATTAGACTTTAAATAATTAATTTAGATTAACTATTTAATTAGGAGAGGTGGCATGGGATAGTTAAATGATTTTAATAATCATTTAACTATGGAAGAATTAAAGGACCATGAATAGATAAATAATTAATGGTAATTATTTAACTATAAATGAAATATGACAAAATAATTAAATAAATAATAATTTAACTATTGAAGAAGAGGAAGAAATTAGTGACACGATTAGTTTATTTAATCGGTCAGGATAGAATAAATATTAGAAAGTGAATTAATTAAATAATTATTAAAAATTATTTAATTAATAGAGGAATATAATCAAACATAATTGAATAACTAAAATTATTATCAAAGGACGAGGATGAAGAAAAATGACACTTGAAGGCTTAGGACATTTTTATGTGTTTACAGATTCAGTCGAAGAGTACACATCTAACCTTAAGGCTTAGATTGCAAAAGAAGTGGAGTTGAGTCTGCTAGAGAAAACGTTGTTTCTACAAGACAAGTGTATAATTGCACATGACAAGGATTTGCAAACTTTGAAAGAGGTAAGAGAATGTGATGAAGAAGCCCAATTGCTATTTGTTTACTGCATGAATTGGCCAGAAGCCGCTCGAGGTATCAAGGATTTAATGGACTCGATTGAGTCTCAACTGCCTCCAGAGATTATAAGATTGTAGATGATAGAAACTATGTTAGGTGGGTTTCTATTGCAATTCTTCAGAGTAAAATTTTCATCCCACAAAGGTAGAAGGAATATGTTATGAGATGTTATGCCCAGCTTAGAGACCTGGTCATGTTTAGACATGTCTCTATATCAAGTGTGTTGATGGAAGCAAAAAAAATTGAGAAGATGAATATTGTTCCATCCACTCCGAAAGAAGAAGAAGAATGCATGGCAGAATTAGAATCTCTGCATAAAACTCTTTCCAAGGAAAAATGAGTCTGGGATGATGGAAAGCTAGCTTGGGAAGTGATTCTCAAGGAGTTACAAAGTGCCCCCAGTTTCTAATTTGAATTTTTTATCATTTCCCAGTCCTTTGTCCTTGATGTCAAAGTGAGAGAAGAGGAGAAGAGGAGAAGAGTATGTATAAATAATGTGATGTGTTTCTTTCCTCTACACATGTTAGGGGGATTTGAGTGTATTAGTGCTACACAATATTTTGTTTTGAATAAAGTCTCATTTTTGGCACATGTTTCCATCAATTACAAAGTGGGAGATTGTTGGAAGAATGAAGAAGGTGACCTATGGTTTGTTTTCATTGATGCCAACACTAGTTGGTAACTGACTGAGTAAACTGTGTGTCTACAATGATCCAATATTTTGATTTAGAATTCTTCTTAGTAAAAGGAAATTTTATAATTTTTGGATATGTTGCTCAAGAGTGTTAGGTACATTTATAAACAAGTTTTCAGAATTTTTTTGTGATCCGGTTGAGTTATCCAAGTGACAAAAGATCAACATTATTTTGGCCAAAAGGGTTATGGACTATTTATCTTATAAATGTTTAATGTGTTCCTCATTAGGTCTAGGCTGACCTAATTAATATTTGTTATGATTTTTTGACTGTACCAAAAGGACTTTTGATTTAAATTGACAAATATTTTTGAGTTATGCATTCAATTAGCTGACCTAATTGATGTATAAAGATGAATCAATGTGTATATATGTGTAAGTGATGGAGATGAAGTATAATAATGTGACAAATGTAGATGAAGGAATAGAGTGAAATATATTGATGCGACAAGTGTGATAGTACAAAGGTTTTAATAGTGTTGTATGCCTATGATCAGAGTAGAAGTTTTGATATTCCATAGCCTAATCAGAACTGATCTCTAAAAAATGAAGGTGTATTTACTCAGTTCATCAAGTGGCAATGAGCCATACCTTTTTGTATCTTGGAAATAAGACATATTTTGTATTTAGGTTGTGAGCCTTTCAAGGATAGTGTGTCTTGGCAGTGAGCCCTATAATATCTTGTAACTAGTTATAATATATTGTGAACTAATCCTCACTGTGGTTTTTCCCTTTTGGGGTTTTCACGTAAAAATCCTAATGTCAATGTGTTATGATCTCTTTTATGTTTTTGTTTACTCTTGTAGCTAGATGTGGATTGATAATTGGATTGTTAGTAATTAATTGTGTTAGCAGAATACTAATTCACCCCCCCTCTCATTATTTGGTGTATTCAATATTACAATGATGCGACAAGTATTGTAGTGCAAAGGTTTTGAGAGTTGTATGCCTACAATTGGAGCAAATTTTTTAGTTTTCCAAAGCTTAATAAAAAATGATCCCTACACTTTGAAGGTGTACTTACTTACTTCATCATTTGGTAGTGAGCCATACTTTTTGTATCCTGGTGTCAATGTGTTATGATTCCTTTTATGTTTCGGTTTAGTTTTGCAGCTAGATGTGGATTGATAATTGGACAGTTAGTAATAAATTGTGTTTGCAGAATACTGATTCACCCCCCCTCTTAGTATTCAGTGTATTCAACAGTTGGTATCAAAGCATGGTTCATATGAGTCTTACAGCTTGAGGAAGGTCCTATAATTTGAATACATTTCTAACACAATCTATCATATTCCTCTGGAAGAAAAATTTGGATCTGAGGAACTTCTTGTTGTTCTTGAAGAATTGGACAAAAGTGAAGATGAGAAGGAAACACTGAAAGGAAACTAAAAGGAAGCAAATGAATTTCAAGGATGAATGCAAATCTTCATACATAAGGCTAATCAATGCAGGTCAAGGATGAAGGAAAATCAGTTTGATCAAAGATATGTTGTGTGCTACACTTGCAACAAACTAGGACATATCTCAATATTTTGTAGGAGAAAAATTGGGAAGAAACCTAATCCAAAACAAAAGAAAAAGTTTGTGAACAAAGTGGATCCTACCAAAGTAAGAAAATAAATGGCTAATATTTGGAGGAAAAAGGAAGAACCTGAGAAAAAGGATGAGTCAAATACATTTGTATCTGCATTCGGTGCAAATACCTCTTCCAAAAATTGAACCCAATAATGGTTTTAGGGGGAGCAGTTATAGAGAAATCTAAAAAGGCCCCTGATATATTTGGTTTCAAGTAGTGACACAAGGATATGTGGTGTGAGTCATCATTGTAAAGGAATTGGAGAAATATTTGGTAGAAAATAGGTAGATTTAGAGAATTATGGAACCCTCTTTGGTTTATAGTGTGTTTCATAAAGTATTTGTCACCTTTAAAAGTTGAATTAGGAAAAAATTCATAAGTATTAAAGCAAGAAGATAAGTTAAGGTAAGGAACATTTGTGCAATTGGGAAGAAGAGTGAAAACAAAAGGCTGATAGGAAAAGAAGTTTGAGTGATGTTGTTGAGGAAGATATAGAACTTGGCTTAAAAGAGGAGTGACAGTTGAAAAGAAAAAAAGAGGGTAGTACCTCTAATGGAGAATCCAAAATTAAAGTTGATATCTCTACAGATGAGGAGTCAAAGGAAGAGGAGGATACTTATCGAATCCATGTACATACAAATAAGAATGAAGAAGGCTCATATGATCATGTGGAGGACATGCTTGGATCTCCTCTGGTAAGTGATCAACCACCTTTTAATCTAGGAGCCTTAGTAAACAATATGATTGATAATGACCTTATGCCAACTATTGAGTTATATGATAAGGTTAGTGATGAAGGGAAAGAAACCACATAAGTGCATTTATTCAGTACATAGTTATTTGTAATATAAATATGGATACCATACAGTCTATTGTTACTGAAAAATGTGTGGAAATAATTAGTACTTAGAAGGAAAGAGGCTTTAAATGTTGAAGTCAAGATGAGAACTGAAGCCTTAGAATCCATTAGTTCCACTTTTTCGGAGATAGAAGCTACAAATCTGCTAAAAGAATGTTCTAAATTGTTTAGAGTCAAGCAAAGAGTTAATATGATAATGACTAAGGAAGATGACTATATGGAAAAATGAAGGAAAGAAACTTAGGGTGTAATTAGGAAATCAACAAGGAGATATGGGGAACAAGAACATGCTATGATTGCAGAAGTAATGGATAATCTAGTCTTGGAGACTATTGATGAGACATTTGGTGTTTCAGAGACCCCTTCCCCTCTAACTAACATAGAAGAAACTACCAACAAAAGGTTTGATGATAAACACAAAGATCATTCTGGTGATAAGAGAGAAGAACATCAAGGATCTACTAGAAATAGGGAAGAGAAAAACAAAGATAAAAGTGAAGGGAGTAAGGAGAAAAAGAATAATAATGACAAAGATGATGAGGATAGAAGGGAAAAAAATGGAGACAAGTCCTTTGGAATGTCATTCCAAGAAGAAGAAAAGAAGAAAGATGAAGACAAGAAAGCTATTCTAGTTGAGAAGAGAAAATGGGAAATTTCTTAAGGCCCTAAACTATCAAATCCATCTAGAGAATCATCCAGAAGTACCCTTAAATGTATTCTTTCAAGAAAAAATGTACTTCAACCTATTCTTCTACCTCAGCTAGTTAAGCTGCCATCACATCCAGGTTAAGTTGACTTGACAAAGATTACACCCAGTGACAAAATAAAACTAAGCAATACCTTTATTAGCTCTGTCACACAAGAAGCTACGAAGTCATACTAAAAGGGAAATTAATTGATAAATGAAGCTTTCAAAGCTTTATAGGAGACCGCCCCTGATCTAACAATAGTTATATAACCCTTTAGCTCCAATTCAAAATTCAAAGCTCATAGTTGATTTGGTCAAAGAGTACACATCTAACCTTAAGGTTCATACTACAAAAGAAGTGGAGTTGAGTCTGCTAGAGAAAAGGTTGTTGTTTCTACAAGAAAAGTGTACAATTGCACATGACAAGGCTTTCCAAACTTTGAAAGAGGTAAGATAATGTAATGAAGAAGCCCAACTGCTATTTGTTTATTGCATGAAGTGGCCAAAAGCCACTCGAGGTATCAAGTATTTAATGGAATCCATTGAGTCTCAACTTGTAGATGCCTCCAAATATTATAAGATTGTAGATGGTAGAAACTATCTCAGGTGGGTTTCTATTGCAGATCTTCAAAGTAAATTTTTTATCCTGCAAAGGAAGAAGGAAGATGCTATGAGATGTTATGCCTAGCTTGGAGACCTGGTCATGTCCAAAAATATCTCTATATCAAATTCATTGACAGAAGCAGAAAAGCTTGAGAAGATGAATATTGTTCCATCCATTACGGAGGAAGGAGAAGAATGCATGGTGGAATTAGAATCTCTACATAAAATTATTTCCAGGGAAAAAAGGAGTCTGGGATGATGCAAATCCATCTTGAGAAGTGATTTTCAAAGTTATAAGGTGCCCCTACTTCATGATTTGAAGTTTTTATCTTTTCTCGGTCCTTTGTCCTTGATGTCAAAGATGGAGAAGAGAAGAGTATGTATAAATAATGTTATGTGTTTCTTTCCTATACATATGTTACAGGGAGTTGAGTGCATTAGTGTTGCACAATATTCTGTTTTGAAGCAAGTCTCATTTTTGGCACATGTTTCCATTAATGACAAAGGGTGAGATTGTTGGAAGAATTAAGAAGGTGACCTCCAGTTTGTTGTCATTGATGCCAACACTGGTTGGTAATCTACTGAGTAAACTATGTGTCTACACTAATCCAATATTTTGATTCAAAAATCCTCTTAGTAAAAGGAAATTCTATAATTTTTTGATGTGTTGCTCAAGAGTATTAGGTACAACTATAAAAAAAAATTTAGCAAGTTTGTCTGATCCGGTGTAGTTATCCAAGTGATAGAAGATTGGAATTCTTTTGGCTGACAGGGTTATGAAATATTTATCTTATAAATGTTTAATGTGTTCCTCATTACCTAGGTTGACCTAATTAATGTTTGTTATGATTTGTCGAATGCGCCAAAAGGAAATTCGATTTAAGCAGATAAATATTTTTGAGTTATGCATTCAATTAGGCTAACCTAATTGATGTATAAAGATGAATCAATGTGTATATATGTGTAAGTGATGCAGAAGAAATATAATATTGTGACAGATATAGATGAAGGAATAGAGTGAGATACAGTGATGCAACAAGTGTGATAGTGCAAAGGTTTTAATAGTGTTGTATGCCTGTGACCAAAGTAGAAGTTTTGATATTTTTGAGCCTAATAAAAACTAATATCTGCACATTGAAGTTGTATTTACTCTATTCATCAATTGGAAGTGAGCCATACCTTTTTTTATCTTGGCAATAAGCCATCTTTGTATTCATCCTATGAGCCTTTCAAGGACAGTGCATCTTGGGAGTGAGCCCTGTAATATATTGTAACCGGTCATAACATATTTTGAGCTAATCCTCATTATGGTTTTTCCATTTTGGGTTCTCCACATAAAAATCCTGATGTCAATGTGTTATGATCTCTTTTATGTTTTGGTTTACTCTTGTAGCTAGATGTGGATTGATAATTGGATGGTTAGTAATTAATTATGTTAGCAAAATATTGATTCACCCCCTCTTAGTATTCAGTGTATTCAATAGTACAGTTATGCAACAAGTATTTTTTGTGCAAAGGTTTTGACAGTTGTATTCCTGCAACTAGAGTAGAATTTTTAGTTTTCCAGAGCTTAAGCAAAACTAATCCCTACACTTTGAAGGTGTACTTATTTCGTTCATCATTTGGCAGTGAGCCATACTTTTTGTATCTTGGTGATAAGCCATTTTGTATTTACTTTAGACTATGATTCTTCCATGTGTCTTGGAAGTGAGCACTGTTATATCTCGTGACTAGTTATAATATATTATGAGCTAATCCTCACCGTGGTTTTTCCATTTTTGGTTTTCCATGTAGAAATCCTAGTTTCAATGTGTTATGATTCCTTTTATGTTTTGGTTTACTTTTGTAGCTAGATGTGGATTGATAATTGGATGGTTAGTAATTAATTGTGTTAGCATTATACTGATTCACCCCTCTCTCAGTATTTAGTGTATTTAAAAATTGGTATCAGAGCATGCTTCCTCTGAAGAAGTCTTACACCTTGAGGAAGGTCCCATAATTTGAATACATGGCTAACAAAAGCTATCATATTCCTTTGGAAGAAAACTCTAGATTTGATGAACTTCATGTTGCTCTTGAAGAATTGGACAAAAGCAAAGATGAGAAGGAAAATCTGAAAGGAAACTTAAAGGAAGAAAATGAATGTCAAGGATGAATGCAAATGCTTGGACATAAGGCTAATTAGTGCAAGTCAAGGATGAATGAAAATTAGTTTGATCCAAGTGTCATATAGGGGATTCGCTACTCATGAGTTCTCTTCATTCAGAGATCCTCATGAAGTGAACTGCCCTATATTACCTCAATAGAACAACGCGTAAGTTTTAGATTCTAAAAGAACAAGTCACAAAGGTTCTCCAGATAGACTAACAAGCTCTTGGCCAGAGGACACTAGCACATAATACGGATGACAACACGATGCACTAGCATCCCAGGGGAATGTTGGCATCTTGTACGGACCAGGGAACGAGTTTATCATAGAAAATAACTAAGGTGACTACTTCTACTCCAAATGCAAAAACTACAGAATATAGTAAAATAGTAGAAACAGATAGAACCAAGATAAAGTGGAGTAAAACTAATAAAGGTTAAGAAGAAGAAAGGAAATAAATACTTACAACCATGCGAGTGATGAGGCCTCCACCAAACAAATGTCTTCAAAACCTACAAGTGTGATATCTGGAGATAATGTTGGGGCTATATAGGGGTTTTGCTCAATCAAACCCCCATTTTGGTGTTCCCACGTCCATGGACAACCAAGAAGAGAGTAATGAAAAAAGTGTGCAGTGAAAGAAAAACCTACTCAGGAGTAGATCCCGCACCATGAATAAGCATGTGATAAAAGAAAACCTCGCTTGAGGAGGAGAACCCGTATCACAAAAGAGGTGATAAAAGAAAACCCCGCTCGAGGAGGAGAACCCGTATCACCAAGTAAGTATGCAAATAATAAGGGATATGGAATCCCAAGGTACTCGCAAGCATAAAATGGAATTTCCAGGGCCAAGAAGGCTACAAAGAGTGTTGCTAAGAGAGCTTGAGAGAGATTGAAGCTGCTACAACAAGCTGCAAGCAAGTGATGGAGTGAGACTAAAAGTTACAATGAAGCTAGATAAAATGCTAGCCAGACTTGGAAGGACTTCGAACCTACAAATGGATGGAAAGAATGAATTAAAAAGGAAGAGAAGAAGATTCCCAGGTGTTTACAGAGAATCCAGAACTGTTTCCACAGAAAAAATTAGTTGCTAAGTGGAAAACATGCTCGAAAATGGTTGTCTGAGAGTTTACACGTCACAAACGCTAGCACAACATGCAAATGTCCATGTGATGTGCTAATGTCTAGACACGTCATGCTACAAAAAAACACGAATAGGAAAAGCACAAAGTCTAGTGCAAAGTTGACACACAAGGGTGGTTGCTAAAAAGGGGTGTTGGAGCATCTTGAGAAGGAAAAAGGCTAATGCAAGGGAAAAAATGGGCCTACTCAAGATGCTAAAGGAGTGGACACTAAAGTGGAAGCAAGAATGTAGGAAAAATTGCAAAGGTGCAATTTCACTCTTATAAATTTTTCCCCCACTTTAGCAGGCATATGCATTTATATTAATATGCATGCTAAAGGAAATCTACTGAACATAAATAACATCATATGCCAAAAGGATACTATACAGGAAGTAGATAACTCTTGAAACCATGGAAGCATGCCCCCTAGGCTGATGATCTATAAAACCAATACATTAGACAAGAAAGACCTACACCATATAGCAACATCAGAACATAAAAAGCTAAAGGATTTGAGTCAGCAAAGTAAAGAGACCTCGATTAGAAGGTTGTCTTAGTACTATGCATCATCACCAAATAATACATAGAAGAATTTAAAGATGAAGAGAGAAAAAGTATATACATACTTAGGATGAAGAAGACACATATCTTTGATTCAATATACACAAAAGAGAAGAGAAAGATGAACAAGGCGTGTGGTGAAAGAAAAACCCGCTCAGGAGTAGAACCCACACCACAAAGAAGGTGATGAAAGAAAAATACACTCAAGGAGGAAACTCGTATCACCAGGTAAGGATGAAAGTGCCTTACAGACCCACAGACCTATAAGGAAGGTATCCTTTAAGAACTCTCACATGAAGGAAAGCCCAAGAAGTAGACCCCACAGAGTCAAGAATCGGCGACATGTCTACCCTCAGATAGAACATGTCAAAAAGCGTCGATATGTCTACCCACAGATAGGACACATCTAAAAGTGGTGACATGTTTACCTGCAGGAAGAACATGTCTAAAGTGGAAATACATCTACCTACAGATAGGACACATCTAAGAGTGGCGACATGTATGCCCGCAGATAGAACATGTCAAAAAGGCGATACATCTACCCATAGATAAAACAAATCTAAGAGTGGAGACATGTCTACCTACAGATAGAACATGTCTAAAGTGGGCAGTCATGCAGACCGAAAATCTTTCAAAGGGATCCCTTGGGAACTCGGTGTAAGAAGAGGGGTCTACTCAAGGGACGTGTTGTTTGAAAGGTAAGATCTAGTCAAGCTTCCCCCAAGCTAGATGTAAAGAATTCATTTGAAAGAAAGGCTTTCAAAGAGGTCCCTCGGGGAACTCTTCAAAAGAGAAAAGGGGTCCACTCAAGGGACGCTTCAATTGAAAGACAGTGAAGAGAGGGGTCCTTAAGAAGGACACACATCTCTGAAACAAGTTATCACTGCCACCAACATATAGGGGAGGAGAACTATGCAAAAATACCTTGGATAGGACAGAGGTGAACCTCGATATCACTTTTCAAGCAAAGTAGAGATAGGTACATCAATCAAACGGGAGTTTGATGGCACCTGAATCACTAAGTTGTTGTATTTTATCCTTCAAGGCTTTACATTTACTAGTGGAATGACCAAGCACTCGATGATATGCACAGAAAGGATGCTCTCCTTCATTATGTTTGTGAATTTTATTTCATGTGGGAGAAGGAAGAGTGATTAAGCAATCTTTTAGAAGCCTCAACAAAATATTCTCTTTCTTAGACAAGGAATGAGGAACGAGAAGCAAACCTTTCTCTTGTGGGGAAAGTTTTGACTTCTCACAAGAAGAAGGCACAAAGGTAGAAGACAAGGGAGGATAAAACAATCCGCAAGAACAAGGTTGGGTGGAATTCATGTCACCATTCAATCGTGGTCCCCTTTTATATTGTTCATTTAGGTAACCAAGCCCTAAGTTACGCTTACAAGGCACAAATTCTATAGGGACCTGAATTCCTTGTTCGTTGCACCCACAACCTTTATGCTCATAGCCACATTTAGAGACGAGCCTAAAACTAGGGCCATAACAGGTTTTTAGGTCTTGAGAAGAAGGTAGATCCTTATAAAGAGCATTATCCCAACAACGAGGGTCACACTCTTCTATGGGATCGATATTTTTCTTATTAACAGGGTTGTCAACACTATCTTCTTTAGTCAAAGTGTAATCCTCTTCCTTAGAAGGAGAATCAACACTAAGGATATTACAATTATTGCTCACACCCCCCCTAATAAAAAAGAATAATAATATTTGATAGTGAGTGTGGATGATGTTTTCAAAAGGTCTAAGTGGATTAGGTCGACTTTATATTTTCCAACGAAGGAATTTGTAAATTCTAAAGGACCCCGATCACCACCAAGACATGCATTCCTTGCTTCAAAAGGATCTTCTTTAGGGACGTTTATCTTGAGAGTATCCTTTGTAGTAGGTACTGCTAAAGTAAACATCGACACACCTGAAGCTACTGAAGGAATAAGAGTAGGCACAACTAAAGCTCGACTAGTAGCCGCCATCTCACATTGGTGCCTAGCCTCAAGGTCAGCCTTGATCGTGACTACTCGATTGTTATAAATAAATTTAATAGATTTGTGCAAGGTAGACAGGACAGCACCCATAGCGTGAATCCACGGTCTACCAAGAAGAAGGTTACATGACAACTTTTCTGCCATGACATATACAAGGGTAGGAACAATAACAAGTCCCAACCTCAAAGGCAAGACTACCTTGTCTAGGGATTGTTGACCAACATTGTCGAACCCACGAAGGACAAGAGAAGAAGTATTAAGAGAGGATGGGTCAATATTAATCTTAGGTAGTAGATCAATACTACATACATTGAGTTCCGAACCAACATCAATGAGGGTGTGTCTAATGCTTATCTTATTAATATTGACTATAATCATTAGAGGATCCACTTGCTCCTGTACTTCCGGAGGTGGGAGCTCCATCGACAAAACGTAATATTCAGCGAACCCATGTGAATATATGCCATCAACACATCAGCTTCTATTGGCCTAGAGGAAGAAGGCAAGAGGATATTCTGCAAGGCTTCCTGAAACATACCTTGATAAAGTAGAGCAAACTGAAGCAAGTCCCATAGTGAGATCTTATCCGAAGTAACCTGAGGTTGCTCGACAAGATTGTAATCACTAGGTGCATTAGGTGAAGGTTTAGGAGCTTGAGGAAGTCTTGATTGTTTATTCATACTATTCTCATAACTATAGGTTACTATTGTATAAGAGGGAGCCTTAGGAAGATTAGGAGATCTGCTATTTAACAAAACACCATCAATAGCACAAAACCTTTTAGGAGTAGGACTAGTTGGAGTCACATGAATGATCAGTCTCTTAGGCCCTTGAGGGGCAGTAGAAACATCCACCACATTTACAGACTCATTACAACTAGTAGAATAATTAATTGAATACATATTCTCAACATCAATCCAAATAGGATCAAATTTGGAATAGTTACTTAAGAGACATTCTCAACATCAATCCAAGGAGAACTAGATGTCGAAGGGTGTTCATTATTTTCTAATGCATCATCTCTAGAAGAGGGTGCATTAGAAAAAAGATGAGATTCATCATTCACAAATGCAACCATCTCTAAGGGAGAGTGCATTGGAATGAATAGAAGGTAGAGTAACATTAAGAAAGGTATCAATGATTTCATCTTCTTGAAACAAGACATCCTTTGAAGCAAGAGGAATCTCATGAGAAGGATCAAAGATACTGAGTGACATGGGTAGAGCAAGGTCACCATCACATGCATTGAATGGAATATCATTAATATTTTGGATAACATTAAATATGGAGCTAACAAAAGAAGCTATTAAATCCATTTATAGCTTTTTCAAAGAATAATGTTCTTCATGTTGGGTTCACCAAAATGTGATATAGGGGGATTCGCTACTCACGAGTTCTCTTCATTCAGAGATCCTCATGAGGTGAACTACCCTATATTACCTCAATGGAACAGTGCAAAAGTTTCAGATTCTAAAAGAGTAGGTCACAGAGGTTCTCCAAACAGACTGAAAAGCTCTCGGCCAAAGAACATTAGCACAGAATACGGATGATAGCATCACGCTGGCATCCTAGGGGAATGTTGGCATCTCGTACGAACCAAGGAATGAGTTTATCATAGAAAACAACTAAGGTGACTACTTCTACTCCGAATGCAAAAACTATAGAATATAGTAAAATAGCATAAATCGATAAAACCAAGATAAAGTGGAGTAAAAATAATAAAGGTTAAGAAGAATAAAGGAAATAAATACTTACAACTGTGCGAGTGATGAGGCCTCCAACAAAAAAATGTCTAAGGAAGCCTACAAGCGTGATATTTGGAGAGAATGTTGGGGTTGTATAGGGGTTTTCCTCAGTCAAACCCCTGTTTTAGTGTTCCCACCTCCACAGACAGCCAAGAAGAGAGTAACAAATAAAGCATGCGGTGAAAGTAAAACCTGCTCAAGAGTAGAACCCGCACCATGAATAAGCGTGTGATAAAATAAAACCCCGCTCGAGGAGGAGAACCTGTATCATGAAAGAGGTGATTAAAGCAAACCCTGCTAGAGGAGGAGAACCTGTATCACCAAGTAAGTATGCAAATAATAGGGTATATGGAATCCCAAGGTGCTCACAAGAATAAAATGGAATTTCCAGGGCCAAGAAGGCTACAAAGAGTGTTTCTAAGAGAGCTTGAGAGAGATTGAAGCTGCTACAACAAGCTGTAAGCAAGTGATGGAGTGAGACTAAAAGATGGAATGAAGATAGAAAAAATGCTAGCCAAACTTGGAAGGACTTTGAACCTACAAATGGATGGGAATAATGAATTAAAAAGGAAGAGAAGAAGCTTCCCAGACAGTTACAGAGAATCCCAAACTGTTTCCACCAACAAACTTAGCTGC
The DNA here is from genome assembly GCA_007258455.2 of Sequoia sempervirens. Taxonomy (NCBI): domain Eukaryota; kingdom Viridiplantae; phylum Streptophyta; class Pinopsida; order Cupressales; family Cupressaceae; genus Sequoia; species Sequoia sempervirens. Next base: position 2,296,738 of record VDFB02000019.1, on the reverse strand, counting down.
CAAGTGGAAAACATGCTAAAAAATGGTCGTCTAAGTGTTTACATGTCACAGGATGCTAGCGCAGCACGCAGAAATCCATGCAACACACTAATGTCTGGACACGTCATGCTACAAAATGACGTGAATGGGAAAAGAAAAAAGTTCAGTGCAAAGTTGACACGCAAGGGTGGCTGCTAAAAACGGGTGCTGGAGCATCTTAAGAATGAAAAAAGGCTAATGCAAGGGCCAAATGGGCCTAGTCAAGATGCTAAAGGAGTGGACACTAAAGTAGAAGCAAGAATGTAGGAAAAACTGCAAAGGTGCAATTTCACTCTTATACACAAAGATATGTTGTGTGCTACACTTGCAACAAACTAGAACGAATCTCAAAATTTTGTAGGAGAAAAATTGGGAAGAAACCTAATCTAAAACAAAAGAACAAGTTTGTAAACAAAGTGGATCCTACCAAAGTAAGAAAAGAAATGGCTAAGATTTGGAGAAAAAAGGAAGAACCTAAGAAAAAGGATGAGTGAAATACATCTGTATCTACATCTGGTACATATACCTCTTCCAAAAATTGAACCTAGTAATGGTTTCAGGGGGAGCAGTTACAAAGAAACATAAAAAGGCCCCCAATATATGTGGTGTCAAGTAGTGACACAAGGATATGTTGTGTGAGTCATCATTCTAAAGGAATTGGAGGAATCTTTGGTAGAAAATAGGCATATTCAAAGAATTGTGAAACTCTCTTTGGTTTATAGTGTGTTTCATAAAGTATTTGTTAGCTTTCAAATTTGAATTAGGGAAAAACTCATAAGTAACAAAGAAAGAAGCTAAGTTAAGGTAAGGCACATTTGTGCAATTGGGAAGAAGAGTGAAAAAAATCCTAACAGGGAAATAAGTATGAGTGATGTTATTGAGGAAGAAATAGAAATTGGCTTAAAAGAGGGTGTCAAGTTAAAAGAAAGAAAGAGGGTAGTACCTCTAATGAAGAAGCCAAAACTAGAGTTGATATCTCTACAAATGAGTAGTCAGAGGAAGAAGAGGCTACTTACCAAATCAATGTACATACCAAGAAAAATGAAGAAGGATCATCTGATCCTATGGAGGAAATGCCTGGATCTTCTCCAGTAAGTGATCAACCACCTTTAAATTGAGGAGCCTTAGTAAACAATATGATTGATGATGACCTTATGCCAACTATTGAGTTATATGATAATGTTAACGATGAAGGGAAAGAAACCACATAAGTGCATTTATTCAAAACATAGTTATTTGTAATATAAATATGGATACCTAAAATCCAAAGTTATTGAAAAAAGTGTGGAAAGAATTAGTACTTAGAAGGCAAGAGGCATTAAATGTTAGTCAAGATGAGAAATGAAGCCTTAAAATCCATTTGTTCCACTTTTTCAGAGATAGAAGATTCAAATCTGCTAAAAGAATGTTCTACATTGTTTAGAGTCAAGAAGAGAGTTAATATGATAATGACTAAGGAAGATGACTATATGGAAAAAGTAAGGAAAGAAACTCAGGATATAATCAGGAAATTAGCAAGGAGCTATGGGGCACAACAACATGCTACGATTGTAGAAGTAATAGATAATCTAGTCTTGGATACTGTTGATGAGACACTTGGTGTTTCAAAAACCCCTTCCCCTCTAAGTGACACAAAAGAAACTACCAGCAAAAGGTCTAATGATCAAAATAAAGATAATTTCAGTGATAAGAGAGAAGAACATCAAGAATCTACCAAAAACAGGGAAGAGAAAAACAAAGATGAAAGTGAAGGGAGTAAGGGAGAAAAGAATAATAATGACAAGGATGATGAGGATAGAAGGGGAAAAAATAGAGACAAGTCCTCTGGAATGTCATCTAGAGATCAAGAATAAAAAGAAGAGGAAAAAGAAGAAGAAGAAGAAGAAAAAAGGAAGAAGAAAAGAAGAAAGAGTAAGACAAGAAAGTCATTCCAGCTGAGAAGACCAAAGGAGAAATTTCTAAAGTCCTTGAACTATCAAAGCCATCCAGAGAATCATCTGGAAGTACCCTTTAAAAAGGTATTCTTTCAAGGAAAACTATACTTCAACCTGTGCTTCCACCTCATCTAGTTAAGTTACCATCACACCCAGTTAAAGTGGACTTGACAAATGTTACACCTAGTGACAATATAAAAATAAACGATACCTTTCTTAGCTATGTCACACAAGAAGCTATGAAGTCATATCAAAAGGGAATTGAATTGATAAATGAAGCTATCAAAGCTTTATAGGAGATAGCACCTGATGTGACAACATATAACTCTTTAGCTCCAATTGAAAATTTAAAGCTCATAGTTGATTCAGTCAAAGAGTACACATCAAACCTTAAGGTTTGGACTACAAAAGAAGTGGAGTTGAGTTTTCTAGAGAAAAGGTTGTTGTTTCTACAAGACAAGTGTACAATTACATGTGACAAGGCTTTGCAAACTTTGAAAGAGGTAAGAGAATGTGATGAAGAAGCCCAACTATAATTTTTTACTACATGAAGTGGTCGGAAGCCACTCAAGGTATCAAGGATTTAATGGAGTCGGTTGATTCTAAACTTGTAGATGCCTCCAGAGATTATAAGATTGTAGATGATAGAAACTATGTTAGGTGGGTTTCTACTGTAGATCTTCAAAGTAATTTTTTCACCTTGCAAAGTTAGAAGGAAGATGTTATGAGACGTTATGCCTAGCTTGGAGACCTGGTCATGTCCAGACATGTCTCTATATCAAATGTGTTGATGGAAGCAGAAAAACATGAGAAGATGAACATTGTTCCATCCACTCTGGAAGAAGGAGAAGAATGCATAGAGGAATTAGAATCTCTACATAAAACTCTTTCCAAGTTAAAAGGAATCTAGGATTGGAAAGCCAGCATGGGAAGAAATTCTCAAGGAGTTACAAGGTGCCCCCAGTTCCTGATTTGAATTTTTTTATCTCTTCTCGATCCTTTGTCATTGATGGGAAACTAGGAGAAGAGGAGAAGAGTATGTATAAAGAATCTTATTTGTTTTTGTCGTATACATATGTTAGGGATAGTTGAGTGCATTAGTGTTGCACAATATTTTGTTTTGAGACAAGTCTCATTTTTGGCACATGTTTCCATCAATGACAAAGAGGGATATTGTTGGAAGAATGTAGAAGGTGACCTCCAATTTGTTGTCATTAATGCCAAAACTGGTTGGTAACTGACTAAGTAAGCTTTGTGTCTATATTGATTTGGTGTTTTGATTCAAAAATCCTCTTAGTAAAAGGAAATTCTATATGCTTTTTATGTTGCCTAGGAGTTTCAGGTAAAACTAGAAAGAAGTTTTCAACAAATTTGTGTGATTTGGTTGAGTTATCCAAGTGATGGAAGATCGACATTCTTTTGGCTAATAGGGTTATGAATTGTTTATCTTATAAATGTTTAATGTGTTCCTCATTAGGTCTAGGCTGACCTAATTAATGTTTGTTATGATTTTTTGAATGCATCAAAAGGACATTTGATTTAAGATGAAAAATATTTATGAGTTATGCATTCAATTAGGCTGACCTAATTGATGTATATAGATGAATATATATGTTGTGACATAGATTTTGGGACCCTAAATGCTTGCTCTTGCACTTCTAGGGTTTTTCACCTAAAAGGTGAGAGATTTAGGCCCAAAATGCTTATGTAACACTCAAATTAGGATGTATGCAATGTGATATGATGTAAATGAACTTAACTAAATGCATTGAATGATTAAAATGAACTAAAATAAATACAAAAGTGTAATTTGAGCTATGTTTGAAAACACATTGTGATATGCAAATAACTATGAAAATGAAGAAATTATTTAGAACAAAAAGAGATGGATGAAATCAAAGTGCACCTAGATGAAATATTATTGGTTTAGAATGTCTAGATTACTGATGAATTTTACTATTTTTTCATAGTGGGACTCATTCTCCCAAGGTGGCGAATTAGTCCTCCTAATGTTGAACAAGCGTTAGGAACTATTTTCTAACAATCGGGATCTGAGATTTGACAAAATACAAATTTTTTAGGCCACAGGTGGGACTCATTCGCTAAAGGTGGCAAATCATACCACTCTTGGATTTCTGGAAAATCAGACAGCAACTCTGCAACACTAGATTTGGGAATGTCTAATTATCGGGTTGCCGAAGTCAGTTCTATAGGAAACAGATAAAAAACACTCAACAAGCTTGAAATAATGATATGTTGACTTGAACAACCTAGTTGACTTGATTTCAACTTTTCAACACCTTTAAACGTATCAAATCTGCAAAACAAAGACTGCAAAGACATATGCAAAGGGGGAAAATGTTGGAGGGTTAGCAAATAGGGGTTTGCCTTGGTCAAACCCCACTTTGGTAATCAAACCCAATAGAAATAAATGAACTACAAAGGAAATGTAAACTAACAACATGCAAATGCTATTAACTTGCCAAATCCTTGATCTTGTAAGTCTGAAGTAATGTCAATGCATGCTTCAAAGTGCTTCAATATTTGCTTCAATTGATGATGTGGAATGCTTGAGTGCTTGAATGTATAAGTGAATAAGTGAATTTGATGAATTTGGGGAAGTGGGGATTAGACTGATATGAAAAATACTTATTTATACAATTCTTGTGCCTTACTATCCATTCATACCTCGTCACAGGCCGACATCAAGTGAATTTTAATAAAATTCTGAAAGGAAATTTGAAATATTTTAAATTTGGGGCCAAGGGGGACTCATTCACCACCCATGGCGAATGGGTCCCACCTAGGACCTAAAAACAAGTGTCAAAAATAATTTTATGTTTAATGTTATTTATCAGGATAATATGCAAAAATACACTTAATTAAGCATATGAGGGAATAAAGAGACAAAATAAAGCATGAGAAAGGTGTAGATAAGGAGATTGTGCCTAGAAAAGTGTGAAGGATTGTTACAAGACTTTACAACACTTCAATATAGGACTTGCTAATGTGTAAAAAGGTAATTTTTAGGTGAATTGTATTAAATAGAGTCTAGAAGAATGTAGAAATGTCTTAGAACACTTCACAACACCTTCACAAGACATCGTTCTTTAAGTTTTAGTACCTAAATAAGCATGCTCAAGCCATGGTACATCATAAAATCAAAGCAACATAGTTCCAACACTATGAAACAAGACCTAAAAGGCCATGAAAATGACAAAGGGCCATTTTTATATGGCACATATATCCCCCACTTTAGTGAGAGGATGAACCTACTTCAAACTCACACTAAAGTAGCCACAAACATCGAGGGGATAGTTCAAATGCACTTACACTAGCAAGATGGAATACAACAATCAAGAGGGATGATCAAGCCCCCACGACAAAGATCTCATGGCAAACTAAGCATAAGGACAAAGGAATACAAAAGTGTTGAGAAGAGTTGGATGAAGCTTCAATCATTAATCCACCTAGTTGTGGATAAGATCTAGGCTAACAGAGGATGTGTACTCAATCTAGGGCCACAGAACTAGTTGTCCATGGGGTGAGAAGGCCCAACTATATACTCACTCTAGGGCCATGGAACTAGTTGTCCGCAGGGTGAGAAAGCCCAAAAAGTAAGATACATATGCTAGTTGGTATGCACTCACAAAAAAACACAAAAGTGGCTATGGGGAAAAGTAATGCTAGTTGGGCTTCCTGCTTAACCATGCCAAAGTTATATTGCATGATAACTTTAACAAGGTTCCAAAAAGCCAAAGAAAATGTAAATATTAAGCTTAAAACAATACGACACTACAGGCATGCAAGTTGTGTTATGCAAGGTGGCCAAGAAATGAAAAAATGTAAAAGTGTAAAAATGTAATGTGAAAGATTGTTCAAAGGAGTCTTGTTTAGTTTATGCAAGGTTAGTCACTTAGGGAACATTATGTCTAATGTCTCGAAGAGAGGACCAATCAAAGAATAGTATATTCACAACTTAGGGGATGTAGTATGTCACATCAAACCACAAAGAGGAATGTAATATGATAAGATAGATCACACTTATGAAGGACATCACACCCAATGTCATCCACAAAGTGATGAAAACATTATGTAAATGACAAGGCTACACTAAGAAGCATGAATGCACAACAAAGTAATGGTAATGTATGCCCCCCACTTTAAAGGAATTGCTACACATCGTTCTGTGAGCAATTACTTGAAAGTAGAGAAGAAAAGAAAAGTCAAAAAGAAAACAAGACAAGAGAGCCAACCTGGAAAGCTCTATGCCAAGTCATATGTTTCGAAGCTAGGCTACATCATGTCAAGGAAAAATGAAAAACAAAGAAAGGGAGGGATTTTCTCCCTAGAAAAGAAAGTACACCAAATGCATAAGGGATCTATGGATTTGGGTTCAGTATACTCATTGCTGCAATGTTTTTATGAAAGAGCGTGAAATTGTCATCATTCCCCAAATACACATAATACTGGAAGAATGACACAAAGAGAGTGAAAGAAAAGGAAAAAAAAGTCCATTTTGAGTCAACATGGAAGAGACATTGTGGTCTCAACACTTTGCACCATCCTCAAAAGGAAAACACAAGTGAAAAGAGAATGAAAAATGAAAAAGCTTTTGAGTCAACATGAATGAGACATTACAGTCTAAATGCATTGCATCATCCCCAAAAGGAACCACAAAACAAAAATGAAAAAGAAAAGGACCATTTGGGTCAACATGGAAGAGACATAGGGTGTCTCTACACTTTGCATCATCCCCAAAAGGAAAACAAAAAAAAAATGAAAAATACAAGGACCGTTTAGGTCAACATGGAAGAAACATAGGGCATCTCTACACTTTGAATCATCCCCAAAAGGAAAACACAAAAAGAAAAGAAAAAGACAAGGACCATTTGGGTTAACATGGAAGAGACATAGGGCGTCTCTATGCTTTACGTCATCCCCAAAAGGAAAACACAAAACAAAAATGAAAAAAACAAGGACTGTTTGGGTCAACATGGAAGAGACATAGGGTGTCTACACTTTGTGTCATCCCCAAAAGGAAAACACCAAAAAAAATATGACGAATAGAAGAATAAAGGTACGAATAGAAGAATTGTTCAAAGAGAGAAAACAACAAACACACGATATGGGGGAACATGATACACACATGAAAAGAAAAAGAAAAGAAATGTCAAGTAATGTAAATGTAAGTCAACCATTAACTAAGTTATTGGTTTCTCAATCTTGGATGAACAAGTGGAAAAAGGAATAACAAGGTTAAGAGACAAACAAATGCATTACAAGGACAAGTCTAGCAATGTCTCACCTCCCACAAAGTGTAAAAGCAAGAATGAGCTGAGATGAGTGACGGAAAAGGGTCATGTAATAGTGAGAATGGGAAATTCTACAACTATTGGCATGACAAAAGGACTGCAGATTGGTTTAAGGTATGACAGGGAAACAGTCGGTATCAGTGAAGTGATACTTATTCAGTATGTCTTTCAATGTCCGATATTCTTCAATGTGATGTCCAAGGATACAATGATATTTGCAATATGGTATATGAGAATCATCAAAACAAATGACCAACCTATTTGAAGGTAGTAAAAGTATAAGTCATTTTTTTTAAATTAGTTGAAGTATCCTTTCGCATTTAGGTGGATGATGTGTAGGAAAATTTATCTTCTTCAATTTTTATGGTCATTTGTGTTTACTAGGTTCTCCTTTGTCATGAGTAGAAGCAGGAAGGGGACCCATAGGGATCCTAACATCCTTGTCATTAGAAGGAGAGAATGGTTGTTCACATGGAAGAAGAATGTTCAAGTTAGGAGGATTCAAGAAAACTATACTAGCATCCCAAATTCTCCTAGGTTGAAGAGGATGTTTGTCAGGATGAGAAGGATCTTGATATCCTAGTCTTGTTATATGTGTTTCAGTTGATTGTTGTTTAAGAAGTTGATGGATGTCATGTTCATAATTTGTGTAACAACCTTGTTTACTTAAAATTGTTAATCCTCTACCATATGTTTCTTATAGGGTTTACCAAAATGAACCGTAGATTTTTGGACCCAATGGACTCTCTAAGTCTCATAGGTTTTTTCACCTAAAAGGAGAGAGATTAGATACAAATATGCTTACTAGTTCAATCAAATTAGATTGTGTGTGATGTTGTATGAGCTAAATAGAATGATATGAATGAAACTAATCTAAACAATTGAATAATTAAACATGCAAAATCTAAGAAACAAGTGATGTTTGAAAACACATTGTGTAATGCAACAATGAACTAGAAACTTAAGTAAATGAAAACAAAATTTAATGAGAATAAACAAAGTGCACCTAGAGGTAGAATGATGTCACTGGAATATTCTAGAATGTCTCATAAACTACTGTTAATGGCCACTGGGACTCATTTTCCATGCATGGTGAATTAGTCCTATTGTTGGTGAAATCTTCCAAACACCTGTTTCTGACTGTCGAGAGCTGAAATATGAGAAAATAAATTTTTAGGCCTATAGGTGGGACTCATTCACCATGGGTGGAAAATCAGTCCACCTACAAAAATATGGAAAATTAGAGGAAGATTTTGTGGAGTTAGATCTATACTTCTGTCTCCTATAGATCTTCGCTTCTGAAACTACTGAATTCGTGTCTAAAAGTGACTTTTTATTAATGATTTGACTTGAATGATGAAGAGATGACTTGAATGAATTTTCAACTTGATCTGTAATGATTTCCAAGCTTCTAAAGGACCTAAGTCTACAAACACACAAGAAGAAAAGAGAAAATATTGATTGTTAGGGCATGGGGGTTTGCCTTGGTCAAACCCCCTTTAGGTAATTAAACCAAATTGATGAAAAAAATGAATGAAATATGCAAAAATGGAATTGATTACCTTGCCATGATGATTGATCTTGAAATTTTGCAACATAATATGTAGAATCAGCCCTTGAAAGTCTAAAAGTTAATCTTTTAATGCCTTGAAACCTAAGTTGCTTGATTTGGTTGAGAAGATAGATGATGAATTGATCATGAGAGATGTAAGAATGATTTATCCTCTTCAAAATGAGAATAAAAACACTTATTTATACTAACTTGTGCCTTAGTACCCAATTATATCTCATCACAGGTCAACATCAAGTGATTTTTAATAAAATCTCAAAAGGAAATTTGAAATATTTTGAATTTGGGGCCAAGGGGAACTCATTCGCCACCCATGGAAAATGGGTCCCACCTAGGACCTAAAACCATGTGTCAGGTATGTGCAGGATCATGATGGGCCAAAAAGTGGCGATATGTAAGTGATATGATGGCCCATGTGGCTGACGACTTTTTTTACCCAAAATTGATGAAACAAAAAAGGTTTTTAAAGGAGATTCTCACCTTTCCACCAATATAAATTATGCTTTACTTTTAATTTAATAAATAATTATTATTCATTTTCTATTTGAATTACGACTAAAGTCCTGATTGATAGGTTGATTGAAAAACATCTATAGCTTTCAAATGGTATCACATTTTTTGAATCTGAAACATGTGTCACATTCTATGCTTCACATACTATAGGATTCAAAAAAATACGAATTGAATTTCATGAAGTTTTGACCAAGTTAAGGTGGTCAGACATACGAGTTTTTATATTTTTTAAAATTTGTAATAAAAAAATCATAATTAATTATTTACTTGGAAAAAAATTACAAACAATTATGCATCACATCGGGACACAAGTCCTCTACTTATATCTAAAATATTATAAAAATATATTATCATTTTATTATGGTTAGGGTGGTCAGACAGATACATACTTCTTATTTTTTACCTAAAATTTAAGTACTACTGCATTGAAATTTCAAATTTTCACCAAATAGATTTATTTATTTTTTAAATAAACCTAGTAGTTTAGAAACTACATTCAATTTTCTAAAGATTATATTCTTAAATATTTTTGAAATAATATAGATAACTTATTCAAATTTTTATGTCAAGTTGCCTAACTCTGATTTTTCTAAATTTTTTGCAACTTAAGGGCCTTTTTTCCATGATCATCCTGCACATACCCTATCGGAAATAATGTTATGTTTAATGTTATTTTTTAGGATAATATGCAAAAATATACTTAATTAAGTCACGTGAGGGCATAAAGGAGTCAAATAAGTCATAAGAAAGGTGTAAATAAGGAGATGTGCCTAGAAAAGCGTGAAACCTTGTTATAAGACTTTACAACACTTTAAAATAGGACTTAATAATGAATAAAAGGGAATATTTAAATGAATAATAATAAAAAGAGTCTAGAATAGTGTAGAAATGTCTTACAACACTTCACAACACCTTCACAAGACGTGATTAAATACATTTTATTTGATTTGCAAGGGTCCAAGACCTAGTGTGGATGCATAAAATACTTCACAACACTAGATTAAGGCCTTGTTTTAGTCAATTTAATCATGAAATAATCCATATCAAGCAAAGGGTCCATTTTTCTACGACATATTTAGCCCCCACTTTAGTGAGAGTATGAACCTACTTCAAACTCACACTAAAGTAGACAATCAAGAGAGATCGACATGTACGTCAAGCCCTCAAGATACAAAATCATACAAAGGCAAGATAGAAAGAGAGATAAGATGGAAAAGATGCACTCACTCTGGGCCCATAGAACTAGTTATCCGCGGGGTGAGAAGGCCCAAAAAGAAAAAGAAAAAGGTGAGAAACATATGCTAGTTGGTATGCGCTCACAAACAAACACAAAAGTGGCTATGGGGAAAAGTCACGCCACTAGCCCAACCATGTTAAAGCTATATCGCTTGATAACTTTAACAAGGCTCCACAAAAAGACAAATGCTAAAAAGAAAAAGTACCACAATCATGCAAGCTATGTTATGCAAGGTGGAAAAAATGAAATGCAAAAATGTAAAGAAAATGTAAAGAAATGTAAAGAAAATATAAAAGATATTCAAAGGGATTTTTTTTATTTGTGCAATTATCTCATCTTAGGGAACATTATGTCCAATGTCTCCAAGAGAGGATAATCTCATCATGGGAAAAATTGTACCTAACGCTTCCAAGAGAGGGAATCGCAAGAAAAAGAAAATCACACAATGAAATGTGAGTGGTGATGTATGCCTCCACTTTAAAGTGGTTGCTAACTCCATTGCTATGATAAATTGCTTTAAAATAGAAGAGAATAAAATAGGAAAAAATGAGAGCTTACGTGAAAAGCCCTATGCCAAGTCATATTTTTTCAATAAGCTATGCCATGTGAAGGAAACAAAGAAAGGTATGACATTTAGGAATGTGTTTATGATTTCATACTCTTGTTGTGTAAGGTCATCCAAAGGGGAATAAGGACATGGATAATCACTACATTCAAAGCTTATAACTTCTTTCATCGCAATATCTTCGTCACTAGTAGGAGAGGTATCGGAAGAAGAAAAAGTATGTGTGTTAGGATTGTCAACATTATCATTCTCACCAATGGGCAATGTAAGATTAAGGATTGAACTAATGGATTGTCTCTTAAAGTTCCTATTATGGTTATTAAAAGGAAAGTCATAAAATGGGATATTATGCATGTCAAATCCATATTTAATCAAATCAAGAGCACATCTTAGGAAAGAAAACATGTTGAAATGAAATAAAGTACACTATAATGCAATGTTCAGTTTTGGAGAATGTGAAATAATCTGAAAATGAAATGTGGTGAGTGCAAAAGGTGAAATGAAACAATGCATTAAATGAGCTATTTGAAGTGAAATCTAGTGAAATGCATGCTATAGAAATGAGACTAACTAATATATACTATTTAAGGCACCAATCAAAAGCCTAAAAATAATTTTCTAAGTTTTGTAAAGTGTTGTTTCAGGGGTCAGAAGGGATTGATTAGCCCAAGGTGAAAAATGAGTCCTAGTATGGACCTTTTTCAAAAAAATTAGAAATTTTAGATTGATTTTTAGGAATTCTGAGAGCCAATACACAAACCTATATGAAAAATGCAGAATTTTAGTAAATCTAAATGAATTTAGATGCAACCTAAATGCACTTTGCAAGTTTTTAAAACCTAGAATGCAAATGAATCATGCAAATCCTAATTCAAGCTCAATTAAAGCCTAGATATATGATGGACACAAAATTAGAAAAATAGAAGTATTTAAAAATCAGGTTCACCAAAATGAACCATAGATTTTGGAACCCTAAATGCTTGCTCTTGCACTTCTAAGGTTTTTCACCTAAAAGGAGAGAGATTTAGGCCCAAAATTCTTATGTAACACTCAAATTAGGATGTATGAAATATGATGTGATGTAAATGAACTTAACTAAATGCAATTGACTGATTAAAACAAACTAAAATGAATACAAAAGTGTAATTTGAGCTATGTTTGAAAACACATTGTGATATGCAAATAACTATGAAAATGAAGAAATCATGCAGAACAGAAAGAGATGGATGAAATCAGAGTGCACTTGGATGAAATATGAGTTGTCTAAAATGTCTAGATTACTGATGAATTTTACTGGTTTTTCACAGTGGGACTCATTCACCTAGGGTGGCGAATCAGTCCTCCTACTGATGAAAAAATGTCGGGAACTGATTTATGACAATGGGGATTCAAGATCTGACAAAATATAGATTTTTAGGTCTCAAGTGGGACTCATTCACCAAGGGTGGTGAATCAATCCATTCCTAGATTTCTGGAAAATCAGACGACTCTGCAACACCAGATTTTAGAATGTCTGAATGTCGGGTTGCCAAAGTCAGTTATGCAGGAAACAGATAGAAAAAACTCAACAAGCTTGAAATAATCATATGTTGACTTGAAGAACCTAGTTGAATTGATTTCCACTATTCAAGACCTTTAAACCTATCAAATATGCAAAACAAAGGCTGTAAAGACACATGCAAAGGGGAAAAATGTTGGAGGGTTAGCAAATAGGGGTTTGCCTTGGTGAAACCACACTTTGGTAATCGAACCCAATAGAAATAAATGAAATGCAAAGGAAATGTAAACTAACAACATGAAAATTCTATTAACTCAAAAAATCCTTGATCTTGTAAGTCTAAAGTAATGTTAATGGCTGCTTCAAAGTGCTTCAATAGTTGCTTCAATTGATGATGTAGAATACTTGAGTGCTTAAATGTATATGTGGATAAGTGAATTTGATGAATTTTGGGAATTGAGGATTAGAATGAGACGAAAAATACTTATTTATACAATTCTTGTGCCTTACTATCCATTCATACCTCATCAAAGGCTGACATCAAGTGACTTTTAATAAAATACCAAAAGGAAATTTGAAATATTTTGAATTTGGGGCCAAGGGGGAATCATTTTCCACCCATGGCGAATGGGTCCCACCTAGGACCTAAAAAAAAGTGTTGGAAATAATGTTTGTTTAATGTTATTTGTTAGGATAATATGCAAAAATAGACTTAATTAAGTATATGAGGGCATAAAGTGACAAAATAAAGCATGAGAAAGGTGTAGATAAGGAGATTGTGCCTAGAAAAGCATGAAGGCTTGTTACAAGACTTTACAACACTTCAATATAGGACTTGTTGATGTGTAAAAAGGTGATTTTTAGGTGAATTGTATTAAATAGAGTCTAGAAGAATGTAGAAATGTCTTAGAACACTTCACAACACCTTCACAAGACACCGTTCTTTTATTTTTAGTACCAAAATAAGCATGTTCAAGCCATGATACGTCATAAAATCAAAGTAAAATAGTTCTAACACTATGAAACAAGACCTAAAAGTCCATGAAAATGACAAAGGCGAATTTTTCTATGGCACATATGTATATATGTTTAAGTTATTAGCATATGGCTCTGAGAGACCGTTTTTGGCTAATTGTGTTGTCATTGATGGCAACTAGTGTTAGCAGTATGATCTATAGTATTAGCATTGTTTATACTGGCAAGGAAAATAAGACTCTATAATCTACCAATAGAAAGAATGAAGAATAGGACATTTGGTTGGAAATTTGATCTGATCACTTTACCAGATCATTGTTTCATGGTGTGGATCTCCAGGAAATCTTTCTTCAGATTTACACTATCCTCTAATGAGTTTTGTGGTATAGTATTAAGTCAGAGTTTGAGCTAAGAGATTCAGTAGCGTGATTCATGGTTTATTTTCCATTGTGACCGACATGCTTCATATGGCGTATCATGGATATATGTGGAATATGTATTTTTCTATTTCCTATGTTTGGAATCTTGGTTTGGGTCCCTACTAAAGTCTAGCTGACTTGTGTGGGTACGCATCAATTCTAATTAGAGATTTGAGCCAACATATGCAAAAATATTCTATTTTATTGTGAGGCCAACATACATTGAATTTCTGATTAGCAGGTATATAAAGGAGATCGGTAAACCATTTTGTGTGTGATATGAAAGTCATGGTAGTAGATATAATCTAGTAGTGAAGGAGTATCAATAAAATAAAGGGAGAAAATCAATTGTTTGAGGGAGAATAGTTTTGGTATGCCAAGCAGTGCAGAGCAGAGCAAAAGTGTGACTCTGTCAAGAGATCTAGAATCTGACTGAGAGCCTCAGTGGAACTGAATTCTATAATTTGTAGATGTTGTACTCTTAGTTCAAAATTTTGTTGTAATCTTAATTTTACTTGTAAGGTAGTGAGCCTTTCCTATTAAGCAGTGAGCTCTAGGCAGTGCACTTGAATGCAAGTGCATTCCTCTTCTTTCCATTTTACTTTTAATAGAGTAAACATTGTGGATTAATATCCACCATGGTTTTTCCCCTAATAGGGTTTCCACATAAAAATATTAGGTGTTATGGTGTTCATTAATGAGATTGCATGATTTCATCTGCTATGTGTTGCAAATGCTATATGGAGTTTAATTATTGTTGTTAATAGTTTTAGATCTATTTTGGAAGTTAAAATCAGTGAACACTAATTCACCCCCCCTCTCAGTGTTCCCAATGTCCAACAATTGGTATCAGAGTAGGTTCCTCTTCAGAAGTTTAACAACTTGAGGTGAATCTTGAATTACTATGGACACAGGTGGTCTTCAACAACAACTTATGGTGGCACTTGATCATCTTGATCAATCTAAAGCAGAGGTCATGGAATTAAACGAAAATCTTATAGATGCTGAAAATTCATTCAATCATTGAAGGATAAGATAAATGAGTCAAGGAAAAAGAGGAAGGAGTTGTGTGATCAATTGAAGCAAAAAGATAGAAAAGGTTTGGATGATGTCCAACTGAATCAAACCCTAAAAGAAATAATAGAAGAATGTGAAAAGATAGCCAAGGATAATGCAACTCTAAAAGTTGAGATGGAATTTGTGCCAATGACGTTTACCAAAGAGATTGAACAAAGAAATAAGAATGAGGAGAATCTTGCCCAGTCCCTGAAAGAAAAATTTGAAGAATACAACAAAATTAATAGTGGAACCATTCAGCTAGAGGTAGAACTATAGCAAGCCAGAAACTATGAACATGAGATTGAGAGACAAATAGTTACTCCTGGAAATGAGCTTGCTACTGCAAATGAATTCAAAGAAAAGTTCAAGATAAGTTATGCTAAGCTTCATGAGATAACCAAAAGTCAAAATGATACAAATGGCAGGTGAGGTCTCAGCTATAAGAAGGGTGAAAGCTCTGGATTTGAACAGAAGAACTCTGAGAAGAAGAACAAAGGCAGAAGACATCCGATAAGGCAAGCCAATGCTCAAAGATTTAATTGTTATTTCTTTACTTGTAATAAATTTGGACATATGGCTTCTCAGTGTAGAAGAAGGATAAACCCTAGTACTCCATCATTTTTTGGTCAATGTTTTAAATGCAATAAGTTTGGTCATAAGGCATTAGAATGCAGAAGTATGTATGTCAATACAAGTAACATTAAATGCTATACCTGTGGAAGATTTGGACATGTTGGTAATCAATGCAGGTTAGGAGGAAATCAATGGAATGGTTGGTATAGATAGAAAGGTCTAGTATGTTACAATTGTAACAATATTGGACACATCGCAAAATTCTGTAGGAACAAAAACATGAATAAAATAGGTCTAGTTTATCAAGGAAAAAATTCAAAGAAAGAAAACAAAGGAAAAGAAAAAGCATCTGTGGAAGAGATAAGATATTAGATGAAGAAAACATGGGTGAAGAAAAGTGAATCTAATGAAGGAAACAAGGTTGTACCGGAAGCTCCCTCTCATAACTCTTCCGGTAATTGATATCAGGCCAGTGGCCTAGGGGGAGTTTTTCATGAAAATATCTTGTCCCCCTATGTATAATTGGAATCGAATTGCTGGATGTTGTCAGTCATTGTGTTATTCATTAATGGAAGTATTAGCAATCATATGTTGAATTGGATGAAATGGTATAGGTCCACAGTTGAATTCTTTGCTTGTTGTCTGAGTTTATAGAGTGACCGGAAGTTCTAGGGAAACACATTTACTACGAAAAAAAGTAAAGTAGGTGAATTTATAAAAAGGGAATTTGAAACCCTAATTCGTCATTGTGCATTGAAGAATAGTTTGAGAGCATTTTCTACAAAATTTCAAAGGTGTGAAAGGTGATCCTAGCAGTGAATTTCTAGGTCTTTTTGTTGATCATTGAATTCACATCTCCTTTTATGATTGGTAGACCTCTATTCAGGGTGAAACATGAAGCAAATCAAAGGAACCATAACTCTAGATGAGTATACCATTCAAAAGATTAGGGATGAAAGAATTTTTTTGTCGCTCACCGATTTCAGGAGGCTTGAAGGATCAAAGCATAAAAATTTGGATATTTGGAGGGAATATCCTCATTTCGTCAATGTAGAGATAATTCAGTTTGTTCTTAAAAAATTGGATGGTGATATCCTCACTCTAGAAAAACCTTATCTAATTTCTAAGGATGTGATTAAAAATATAACAAGCTTATGCAATGTTGGTGATATACCGAAGAAGAAGTCAATTCACAATGTTGAGGTCGAAGCCCTAACTAGAATAAGGGGACATGAGAGGGCTCTAATAATTGCGATGATTAAATATCCTTTGACATGGTATGTTTCATGTTGCACATGGAATCTCATATAAGATCTACTTCAGAAACTGAGAAGGATCAACCTCGACAGGTGCTGCATATATTGCTCATAAAATGATAACTAAAAATGAAGACTTTGACCCATGTATTCTGATGAAGGATCAATTGATGGAGAATGTTTAATTAGAAAAGGATATTGACTACCCCTTTAGGTTTGACACTCTGGAAATATTTATTATGATGTATTTTCTAAACTGTTTTCCTATGAAGGACAATGTAGTGTGGAGAGAAAATATGTTGGTTTGTAAGCAAATCTTCAATCATTATAACTCTTTTGACAATTATGAACAAGTGTATAAAATATTCTTTAGTAAGGTGTTAGAAAGGTTTTGGGAAAGTGTTATCCCTCTCCCGATAAAGTTATCTGAAGTTGGATCATCCTTCGAAAAGGTAGAGAAAAAGTAGAAGAGAGGAAGTGATATGGGTGGTGTCACTCATTCGATACCCAAGTCAACAAAGGTTGAAGAAAAAGGGAAAATGGAATTGGTTGTGGATGTAGAGGATGAAGTTTCTGAAGAATATACTCCAAGAGATCAACCAAAACCAAGTGAATAGGAAATAATAATAGTTGAAGACAGTGATGAAGAAGGTGCTATGTTCAAGTCAAAGATAGTGAAAATCATTTAGGATGAGGATGGTATGCAAAATATATTAGACATATGGTTAAATGGACCATCTTCTTAGTAGGATATTATTGAAAAAACTCTAGAAATATACTTTGTTGATAATAATATTTAGTTGGAGAGTCTACAGAATGTTCTCCCTGAATAACTAATTGAGTGTGTCAAGGAAGCCATGGAATTTGTGCCTCTGAACAGAAAAGAGGAGGAAATAATTTCCCATTTAAAGATGCAGTTTAGGCTATCTCTTTCCAAGTTGAAGAAGAAAATGAATGAGCTAAGACAGTGCATTGATTTAGCTAATAAAAATTTTAATTGCTGTCTTAAGTGGCCTCATGTGGTAGGCAAGTACAAGGATAAGTTGGAGGAAATAAAAAAAGAGCTTGTTAGAACTTGACAATATTACAGAATGTCTTTGGACAAGAATGGAGATGTCAAGAAGAAGGTTCATGCTCTACAGGTTGAGCATGCAAAGGTCCACTTCGCTAGGAATACTCTTATTGATTCCTTCTGGAAAGTGAAAGACATAATTGAAGGGAGATTAGAGCAGATGATTGAAATGCTTAAGTCAGGAGAAAAGTTGGAAGATGTAATCACCATTACTGAGTCTCTTGTTCATATCATTAATAGAACTTCAGAGAATAACAACTTGATCATAGCTATTGGGATTGTGGTGGACTCATAGAAGAAATTCCTTCTAGAAATGAAAGCTAAGTATAAAATAATTTTCTGAATTTTTACAGTAGTTGTCCAATTTTGATCAATTTTTGCATCATCAGTTGGGGAGAGAATGGAGTAAGAGTAAGTGAGGTAAAATATTATAGGGGAGAGAATAAGAAGAGAAGTGCAGAGTGGATATAGTAAAGCTTTATCATTGATTTCAAAGGGGGAGATAATGCAGTGAAACATTTCCTTGACATCCATAGGGGGAGCAATAATTTTTGTCTTCCTGAGTTTTTGGTTTTGACACTTAGTCAATTTTTCACTAAGTGTTGCCATCAATTCCAAAGGGGGAGATTTTTGGCATATGGCTCTGAGAGATCATTTTTGGCTACTTGTGTTGTCATTGATGGCAACTAGTGTTAGCAGTATGATCCACAGTATTAGCATTGTTTATACCAGCAAGGAAACTAAGACTATAATCTACTAGCATAAAGAATGAAGAACATGACATCCGACTGGAAAGTTGATCTGATCACTTTACTGGATCACTATTCTGTGGTGTGGATCTCCAAGAAATATTTCTTCGCATTTACACTATCCTCATGGTTTATTTTCCATTGTGGCCAACATGCTTCATATGGTGTATCATGGATATATGTGGAATATGTATTTTGCTATTTCCTATGTTTGGAATCTTGGTTTGGGTCCCTACTAAAGTCTAGCCGACTTGTTTGTGTATGCACCAATTCTAATTAGAGATTTGATCCAACATATGCAAAAATATTATATTTTATTGTGAGGCTGACATACATTGATTTTTTTATTATCAAGTATACAAAGGAGATCGGTAAACCAATTTGTGTGTGATATGAAAGTCATGGTAGTAGATATAATGCAGTAGTGAAGGAGTATAAAAAAAAAAAGGGATTAGATCAGTTTTTTAGGGTAGAATAGTTTTGGTATGCCAAGCAATGCAGAGCAGAGCAGAGCAAAGCAAAGCAGAAGTGCAATTCCATCAAGAGATCTGGAATCTGATTGAGAGCCTCAGTGGAATTGAATTATGGCATTTGTAGATGTTGTACTCTTAGTTCAAAATTTTATTGTAATCTTAATTTTACTTGTAAGGTAGTGAGCCTTTCCTATTGAGCAGTGAGCTCTAGGTAGTGCGCCTGAATGCAAGTGCATTCCTCTTCTTTTTGTTTTTACTTTTAACAAAGTAAACATTATGGATTAATCTCCACCGTTCTTTTTCTCCTAACAGGGTTTCCACATAAAAATATCAGGTGTTATGGTGTTCATTAATGAGACTGCATGATTTCATCTGTTATGTTTTGCAAATGCTATATGAAGTTTAATTATTGTTGTTATTATTTTTAGATATGTTTTGGAAGTTAAAATCAATGAACACTAATTCACCCCCCCTCTTAGTGTTCCCAATGTCCAACATATGCAATGTAGATGAAGTATAACAATATGAAGGATATAGATGAAGGAATAGAGTGATATATAGTGATGCGACAAGTGTGATAGTGCAAAGGTTTTAACGGTGTTGTATACTTGAAACTCGAGTAGAATTTTTGATATTCCAAAGCCTAATCATAACTAATTTGTACACATTGAAGGTGTATTTACTTAGTCCATCAATTGGAAGTGAGCCATACCTTTTTGTATCTTGGCAATAAGCCATATTTTATATTTAGGTTGTGAGCATTTCAAGGATAGTGTGTCCTAGTAGTGAGCCCCATAATATCTTGTAACCAGTTATAATATATTATGAGCTAATCCTCCCCATGGCTTTTCCCTTTTAGGTTTTCTACGTAAAAATCTTGGTGTCAATGTGTTATGATATCTTTTATGTTTTGGTTTACTCTTGCAGATAGATATGGATTGATAATTGGATGGTTATTAATTAATTGTGTTAGCAGAATACTAATTCACCCCCCTCTTAGTATTCAATGTATTCAATAGTACAGTGATGTGACAAGTATTGTAGTCCAAAGGTTTTGATAGTTGTTGTATACCTACAACTAGGGAAATTTTTTTAGTTTTCGAGAGCTTAACCAGAACTAATCCCTACACTTTGAAGGTGTACCTATTTAGTTCATCATTTGGCAATGAGCCATAAAATTTGTATCTTGGTGATAAGCCATTTTGTATTCACTTTAGGCTACGAGCCTTTCAAGGACAATATGTCCTAAAAGTGAGCCCTATAATATCTTGTAACTGGTTATAATACATTGTGAGCTAATGCTCACTTCCCATTTTTGGTTTTCAGCATAAAAATCTTGGTGTCAATGTGTTATGATTCCTTTTATGTTTTGGTTTACTTTTGTTGCTAGATGTGGATTGATAATTGGATTGTTAGTAATTAATTGTGTTAGCAGAATACTAATTCACCCCCCTCTTAGTATTCGATGTATTCAACAATTGGTATCAGAGCATGGTTCCTCTGAAGAAGTCTTACAACTTGAGGAAGGTCCCAGAATTTGAATGCATGGCTAAAAGAATCTATCCTATTCCTCTGGAAGAAAACTCTCGATCTAAGGAACTTCATGTTGCTCTTCAAGAATTGGAAAAAAGAAAAGATGAGAAGGAAACTCCGAAAGGAAACTTAAAGGAAGCAAATGACTACATCATAAAATTAAGAGATCAAATCAAAAAATTTAAAGAAAGACATAGAAAATTCAGTGATCAGTTGAGAAAGGCTAATGAAGACATTACTAGACTAAAGGTGCAACTGGAAGAAAAGAAACAAATTAAGGATTGTCAGAAAGATGAGATTCAAAATAAAATTGATGAGCGTACAAAGCTTGAACAAGAAGTAGTAACCCTAAGATCTGATCTAGAAAAAGTAAAAGATCATGAAGAAAATTTCAGAACAAGTTCTACAAGGCTTGATGAGCTAATTTCATTTTAGAAACCTTCTAAGGGTAAAAGTGGTCTAGGACTTGAAGAAAGACAAAGCTCAATGGAAAAACCAATTCCCAACAAAGTGGACAATCAAAGGAAGTCTCAAGGAAATATTCATCAGGTCAAGAACCAAAGGAGCAATATCAAAAGGATTCCTATTCGACAACCTAATGCTCAAAGGTACCCAAATTTTAATGGTTTTTGTTTTTCATGTAATAAATTTGGTCATACAACAATACAATGTAGAAATAGGATGAACCAGAATATTAGATTCTTTGTTGGGAAAAGCTTTACTTGTAATAAGTTTGGGCATAGAGCTACCAAATGTAGAAACTAGATAATCTTGAACAGATTTAATGCTAATAAAAGGATTCAATATTTTCAAGGATATTGTTACACATGTAACATCTTAGAACATAAGGCTAATCAGTGTAGATCAAGGGTGATTTAAAATCAGTTTGATCAAAGATAATTCGTGTACTACAATTGCAATAAACCAAGACATATCTCAAATTTTTGTAGGAGAAAAGTGGGAAGAAACCTAATCTGGAACAAAATAAGAAGTCTATGAACAAAGTGGATCCTAACAAAGTAAGAAAAGAAATGGTAAATATTTGGAGGAAGAAGGAAGAACCTAAGAAAAATGATGAGTCAAATACATTTGTATCTGCATCCAGTGTAGATACCTCTTCCAAAAAATGAACCCAGTAGTGGTTTCAAGGGGAGTAGTTATAGAGAAATCTAAAAAGCCCTTGATGTATGAGGTTTCAAGTAGTGACACAAGGATATGTGATGTGATTCATCACTTTGAAGGCATTGGAGAAATCTTTGGCAGAAAATGGGCAAATCCAAAGAATTGCAGAACCATTTTAGGTTTACAATGTGTTTCATAAAGTGTTTATCAGCTTTAAAGGTTGTGTAATTAGGGCTAAAATATTAAGGTTAATGCAATAAAGCATATAAATCAAACCCTAATCAACAATGAAGCACAAATGAGCATAAAGACATAAAACATAGAACAATATTACCAAATCTTCATGCTACCGTTGAGTCACCTCTATTGCACTTCTCCATTTTTCTTGAATATGATAATTTCCCTCAGATTTGAGTGTGTAATAATAATCCTATGACAAGTGACTAGCAAAATATTGAAGATTGTTGTCTCACACTAGCAGCATATACTTGCATAATATGTGTAGATAATGAAAATGACAAGGGTAAGGTCTTTTATAGCAAAGACAAATTTGAATGAATGGTTGAGATTAGATGCCAATAAGATGTCTTAATCAATGGACAAGATTGAAAGTTGAGGTATGAAATAGGGTTAGGGCTAAATTAGGTAAAATGATAAAGATGAAGGGTTGAGATTGAATTATGAGATAATTCAATCAAGGGCTAGGATTAAATGAGATGTCAAAAGATAAGATTCTATGTGGAAGATAAGATTGGCATGGATAAAGAAGTGATAGGAGAAATTATTTAATTTATGTGGCCAATGAATAATTAAATAATTAAAATAATTATTTAATTATAGAGGAATGGGACAAAAGGAATCATTTTCAATTAAATAATTATTTAATTCAAAATTCAAGAGAGTGGACCAAATTAAATAAATAAAATTTATTTAATTTATGAGAGAAGAGGCTAATGAATAATTAAATAATTAAAATAATTATTTAATTATAGTGGAAAGTGGACAAAAATTAAATAAATAAGAATTTATTTAATTTTAGAAAGAAGAGGACTTAATTAGTGACGTAATTAAATAAATAAAATTTACTTAATTAATCAAGGAGGAATAAAGATTAAAAAAATGAATTAATTAAATAATTTTAATTATTTAATTAATAGAAGAATTGTGACTTTAGAAAATAATTAAATAATTTTAATTATTTAATTATCAAAGACAAAAGGGGAAATGAGACAGAATTTAGAAATCACAAGCCTAAGACAATTTTTAGTGTCTACAATTTGCCCCTCTTTAATACAATATAGTTTTTCGTGTTGTGTCAAAGAATTCAATCAAAACATGCCCCGGTGTAAAGAGGATGAGGAAGGATGATCAGGAGAGTTGTGGTATGCCCCCTCAAAAGGACATGTAGGTTCAACGAACATGAGTGTGCTCTCAAAATGGATAAGAGGAAAATAGATAAGCGGTATAGAAGAAATGTTAGCGTGAAGGATATGGATATTAGTGGAGACAACTTTAAAGATACATATTTTGTCAGACAAAACTACACTAATCATCATTGGGTGGTAAAATGACACAAGTGGAAAACAAACACCATGGAATCACATAGACCAAAGTGTGTAAGTTCATCCACTTGCAAAATAGACAGTCACGGACAAGGAATGTCCTAGCTCATACTAAGGGCCAAGTTGCCCTAATCTTTTTTCCAAGAAAATCCACAAACAACAATCAAAGAAAGAGTCATGAGACATCATTTCTCCTCTAAATCATTCATGGGACATCCTCGAGGAACTAGTAACCTAACTCACAAACAAATAAAAAAACAAAGATAAGACAAGACAAGCTACAATGTTAATGACCATTTAGAGTGTTTTCCAAAATATGATTGTTTGATTTTTAGGTGATTCATGGGTTGATTGTCTGACAATGCTTGGTTTTAGGAGGGAAACATGTCGTATAAGACATCAAGTCTAATTTTGATCATGTGACC
This sequence comes from Sequoia sempervirens, assembly GCA_007258455.2. Lineage (NCBI taxonomy): Eukaryota > Viridiplantae > Streptophyta > Pinopsida > Cupressales > Cupressaceae > Sequoia > Sequoia sempervirens. Next base: position 2,272,870 of record VDFB02000019.1, on the reverse strand, counting down.
ACCTGTAAAAGGAAAATGATGATGTTTGACTTGATGACAATGCCTGGTTTTAGGAAGGACACATCCTATATAAGACATAACTTGACTGTTTTGACAGTTTGACTGTTCGACTATTTTGACAATTTGTTTGGTTTGATTAAGTGACCTTGTTGATCTGTTGTCTTGTTGATGTGTGACTTCTCTAATGTTTTGATGACTATTTATGTTGACAATGTTTGATTTATTTGACTAAGATGACAAACCCTAAAGGACTAACCTAGGTGGCCTCGAAGGCACCTCGACATATGGCCCTTCCTACATTTAGTCGCAAAGGCAATGTAGTTCAACAATGACATGGACTAACTGACATGACTGACTCTAACTCTGTTTTTGGGATTTTTGAGTGTTTTTGAAAGAGGAAAAAATAGGTTTTATAGGGACCCAAAACCACAAAGTTTACAAAAAAAGAGATAAAATGTCAAAGAACCTGGAAACAGAGAGGCTGTAGAAAGGACATTAAAATTAAAAAGCAACAACCACCAAAAAAAGGCCAGCAAAGGCCACCAAAAAGACCCCAAAGAGACCGGAAAAAACACCAACAACAACTAAGCTTGGGACTTTAAAATTTTCGTTGTCTTAGCTTGCATGTTGTTCATCTCCTGAACCCCCTTCTTTAAGATTTGGACCATCTGGGAAGTTGGAGGAACTTTCCTTTTAAGGTTGGCCCAGGTCCTATTCAATATTCCTTGGTCCTCATTCTTGATTTTATCCTTGTCCTCTTCTAGGTCAACAACTAGCGAGCCCTATTGCAAATTTTCCAACTTTTCAGACATTGCATTAATGATAATGGCATTATGCCTTGCCATTCTATGGTTATGTTCCACAACAATTTTCATATTAATTTTTATTATAACAATTTCAGCTTCTAGAGACTTGTACTTGTCCTTAATTTCATCATCTCCCATCCCAATATTGTTCTTTTTCCATTTTCCTTCTTCATTGTTTAAAGCTGACAGCTTCAATTCGAGTTCCTCCAACTTTCTATTTAGAACCCTATTTCTGAGATTAAGATCATTGATTTCTTGATAGGCCCATTTCATAACCCTGAAAATATCACCAACACCACATCTAGCAGAGGCAAGGATATCTCTAGACTGATCCCAATCTAAAATGAGGTTCAAATCACCTACGTTAGGGGAGCTGGGAAATCTAGTTCCAACATCTCTAATAGAGGCAGAAAGGGTAAAAACGTAATCTCTACTAGCTTCAGGGTTCTCAGTTTTCTCCTCCAGAGAATCCGTAGAGTAGGAAACCAACTTTTTGGAAGGGGACCCTTGAGAATGGGTTTCTTTAAAGGGGTCGGGCAGCCAGGGAAATTCTCAGGGTTAACTTTCATGTGTTGGGGTTTACAAAGCTGGGTCTTTTCCAGAAAGGATAGGGGACGAATGGGCTTCAAAAATTCCTTTCAGGTTAGGCTTAGAATGAATCTCCGAGCCACCACTGTCCGTATCATATTCCTCAAACATCGTGGAGGCAACCAGTTTGGATAAATCCAACAACTTTGAAAATGTTCATAGATCAACCTAATAAGCCTAGGATGAAGAATAGGGTATCTCCTGGGATTTTTCTTATGGTCCTCAAGGCTATTGCTCAATGAGTAGAACAAGTAATAATGAAAAGAAATATGTACCTTATGGTAGAAGTGGTTAAGGAAGTAAAAATGATGACCATAAACTCTGGTGAATCTCTCATCTAAGGTAATATACTCCATAATGACATGGAACCCCTTTCTCCAAAGCACCTTGATGGAGTCGATTTCAAAATAGTTGTTGGAAACTTTGACCAGATTCAGTTTCTCCTTTTCTTTCTTTGGGAAATTGATTACCGCCTCGTCTAAAAATCATCTGTCACGATAAAATTTCATGCCCTCAGTGGACATGCTAGACACCTCTCCTATGATTTTCTCATCTAGTTTCACCTTTCTCCTAAAGAGGATAATTTCTCCATTATTCCAGTTCTTCTCAAAGTAGTCAATGGCCTGAGGATCAAGCCCATGAAGATTTTCCAAGAATGGAAGCAAACCTCCTTGGTCAACCTATTTCCAGACCTTAGCATTCCTCGTGTGCATTTCATAGCTATTTGGCTCGATTCTTTTCTTGTCCCCCCCCAATTCTCGCATGCACCTCACTACAATCTCTACCAATACTGAGAATCTATTGCAAATTTACGAAGCTATTCCAATGAACCCACAGAGCATGCTGCTTTTTCTTACTAGCTAAGCTATTTGACACAGCCCCATCAAATCTCTTGATTTTTATGTACTTAGCCATTTTCCCTATCATCATTAAAGATATTTGCTTCTTTCCCATGCGTAACATCATAACCTAGTAATGCCTTGACTTCACCTCCCAAGTCCCTAAAATTCTGCCACATGTTCAAACCTCCCTGCTTAACCCCCTCATTCGCAAAGTAATCCACCACACTGTTAGCTTCCTTGTACACGTGGGAGATTTTAACTTTTTCAAACTTATTTAAGATAGATTTAGCATCTTCAATCCAATTCTTAATAGACCAGGAGGGTGGGGTCCTACCTAGGATATAGTTAATGATGTTTTTGGAGTCCCCTTCAAGCCATAAATATTTCATATTCAGAGTCTGTGCTAAATTTAAAACCTAAAAAGCTCCTATAGCCTCCACCACATGAGTAGTTTGAGAACCAAGGGAAATGGCCACAACCACCAAAAAGTTACCATTTGAGTCCCTTAACACACCTCCACTTCCAACCATCCTCAGATTGCCCTTCCCAGTGCCATCAAAGTTGGATTTTGTCCAGCCATTTGGAGGAAAGGTCCAGCACACACCCTCCCTATCTTTCTTAGCTAGCTTGGATGCCTTAGATACATCCATATTGAGATTCCAATCCTTGGCTATCATTAGAACTTAGGGAGTGCACACTACAACCTCAAGATTTAAGGTTTTTTGGGGAATAACATTGAAGTTTTCCTTTATTAGCCTAAAAAAAATTTCCAAAAAAATAATCTCTGACATTTCCTTATCCCTGAAAATTCTATTATTTTTCTCTTTCCACACTCCCCAAGAAACAAAAGGGAAAATAAAATCCCATAATCTTTGAATGAAGGGATTTTGAGATGGGGCTTTCCATTGTAAAAAGAAATCTTCAATGGATAGGGGAACACCCAAGAAATATTCCAAAGAGCTAGAAATTTTCCCCAGATTGTAGCAACAAACCAACAGTGGAGAAACAAATGGTTTGCTAACTCTGCCCCCCTTTGCAAAGATTATCCACCGTGAGCACCTTATTTTGAAGTAGAATCCAGAAGAAAATGTTGACTTTAGGAGTCTAGTGTTTTATCCACACTTTAGACCAGAAAGGAGGGGGGGATTGAGAAAGGGACATCAGAGAAATAGCCAATGAAACAGAGTAGTTACCTGAAGGGTTGTCCATCCATACAAGATGATCATCCAACTGATTTTATCCCAATCTGATAGCCATCAAGGAAGATTGAAATGGAGCCAAATCCTGGCTAACCATACGCAAATCCACCCAATCTCCTTCCCTCCAATAATCTTTTACATATTGTCCAAAAGAAGCTTTGCAAAACTCATCCCACATGTTGAATCTTTCAATTTTGATTAGGGGATCCTTAAAAAACCATCTGTCCTCCCAGAATCTGGCTAGATTACCACTTCTAATGTGCCAAGCAACCCTTCATTCCAAAATCTTTCTACCAACAATCATGTCATGCCAACAAACTGATCCATGCGACAGAATAGGAGAATCCAACAAGGCTTTGAAGGACACACAATTGGTCATATATTTACTTTTTAAGATATCTTTCCATTCTCCATTAGACTAAAAGGATCTCCATATTTGTTTAGAAAGAAGAGTCTTATTAATCATTTTGATTTTTCTAAGACCTAATCCCCCCAAGGATTTTGGTCTGCATACCAAATCCCATCCTATTAGAGGCATCCTCTTTTTTCCTCCACACTAGACCAAAGGAATCTTTTTTGGATCTTCTCAATGGCCTTCGCATATTTGGCAGGTATTTTGAAAAGGCTAAGTGCATAAACCGAGAGGTTCTGAAGAGAAGCTTTGAGGAGCTGAATTTTTCCTGCTTGACTCAGAAGAGCTCCTTTCCATCCTGCCAAGTTCTTGATGAACCTATCAACTAGCGAAAACCAAAAGGATTCTGAAGGTTTAAGGCATAGAGGTAATCCAAGATAAGTAGAGGGTAGGGATTCCACTCTACAACCAAGGATTCTAACAATCTTTATCTGTCTATGCTCAGGGGTATTATAGAAAAATAGGGAACTCTTCTATCTATTGACCATCTGCCCAGTTGCCTTCTTATACACATCCAATATTTTTTTCAAAGTCTTAGCCTCAGTCACTATTGATCTTCCCATCAACATAGTGTCATCAACAAACTATTGGTGAGAAAAAATCAAATTAGTAGAAGAAGGTCTAAGACCAGCTATAGATCTTTGTTCAATCAATATTTTAATATTTCTTCCCAAGCTCTTAGCCATGATTGTGAACAGAATAGGAGAGATTAGGATCACCCTATCTTAGGCCTCTTGAATTCTAAAAAAATCTCAAGGGAGAGCCATTCACAATGATGGAAGTGGAGACAGTAGTAACTAGTAGATTCACCAGCTGAATAACTCTGCTACTAAAACCAAACACCCTTAGAATTTTAAATAAAAAATCCCAATCAACATGGTCATAAGCTTTGGAAATATCCAACTTAAGAAGAAACCCTTCAATTTTAGATTCCACTAGTGAATGGATATTCTCATGAACAGTGACTATAAAGTCCAAGATTTTCCTTCCTGGAACAAAACCATTCTGTTGAGGGGATATCAATGAAGGAAGGATAGTAAGGAGCCTTGATGCAAACACCTTAGATATTATTTTATAAAAAGAGTTGCAGAGACGAATAGGCCTAAATTCCTCAAACTCCTTAGCCCCAGGTTTCTTGGGAACAAAGACCACAAAAGTAGCATTCAATTCCTTAAAAATATTTATGGATCCAAATATTTTTTTAACTGCATTCACAACATCCATTTCAACAATCTCCCAAAACAATTGAAAAAAGAACATAGGAAACCCATCAAGGCCAGTGGCCTTGTTTCCTTCAAAAGAAAAGACAACTTTCATAATTTCCTCCCTAGAGGGGATGACAGCTAGCTTATTATTGTCTTCCATGCCCACAACCTTAGGGATGGCCTCTAATAAAAAATTGTGGTCATTATGGTTGATTTCTCCATTCGTCAAGATAAGGTTGTTAAAGAAGAGGACATCTTGCTTTTTGATGTCTTCATCTTCCTGTAAACTCTTTCCATTAATTTCTATGTGAGAAATTATGTTGGCAGCCCTATGTTTTGATGCAGATAAATGAAAATACCTAGTGTTTCTATCTCTAGCTGAAATCCACAACACTCTAGATCTCTGCCTCCAAAACTCCTCCTCTTTAGCTATAATATCATGCATTTTACCAACAGCTCATTTTATTTTACTCTATTATTTTCTATGTATCCTTCCCTCTAAATTTTATCCTGGATCTTTGAAAGTTCCATTTGATGTTCAGATTTAATGCCAAAGATATTTCCAAAGGACTCTTTTCTCCAACTTCTTAATTTGTGTTTGACTTCCCTCAATTTCTTAGCAATTTTGAACATAGCAGTGCCTGGAACATCAATATTCCACCATTTCCTGATTTCCTCAAAAATATTGGGGTGGGAAAGCCACATTCTTTCAAATCTAAAGGGAGAATTCCTCTTCACCTTTATAGGGTCCGCCACAAAACTTATAGGAAAGTGATCAAAGCCTACTCTAGAAAGAGCTTTAAGAGAACAGTAATAATTTATAAGCCACAAATCAAAAAATTAAAGTTCTCTCTAACCTAACTTGAATCAGGTCCTTACCGTTTCTTTGATTCAACCAGGTATATACAGCTCCTTACAAATCAAGATCAATCAACGCCTTGTTATTGATGAGGTCCAAGAGGTCAGATTTACTTTCCAAGTTGACCTAAGAACCTCCAAATTTCTCTTCATTCAAAAGGGGTGTGTTAAAGTCTCCCATAACAATCCAGTGGTCTTTATCAAAGATCTTGCGGAATGCAGAAAGCTCATTCCAAAAATATTTTTTGGCCCCTTTCCCATTAGGAGCATAGATGTTCGACTGAATCTAGCTAAAATTGTCTCTGATATGAATGAATCTAATAGCCACATGATTAAACATCTCTAGCAAATGTTCTCCTTTGATAAATTTTTGGTTCCAAAAAGTAGCAATTCCTCCTGAAGCACCATCTGAACTATTTCCTTGGATTCCACAATTCTAAAACATTTTAATCTTCTCCACTTTATCTTTAGAAATTTTAGTTTCTTGGATGAGAAGAATATCAAGTTTATGATCCTTAAAAAAATTGTGCAAAACATCCCTCTTATGAAGGTTATTAAGCCCTCTAATATTCCAAGACATAATCTTCATATCTTACCAGGGGATTGGAGAATCTTTGGGATGGTCTTTTGAACACCATCTGCTATGTCTTGAAAGCTTTCATGCTCTCTCGGCCATTTACCCGATCTTCTTCCTTGGTTATACTTAGTAGCACCACAATCTGCCTTAGCTCTAGTTCTAGTAACAACTCCACTCGGAGTATTTTGTTGTTTACGTCTCTCCTTCTTTCTCTTCGATTGAAGAAAGGACTTCTTCCCAATCAGTATCTTGTTGGCTCTCCAACTCTCTCCCAGATTCCCATTCCTTGTCATACATTCTTCTTCGCTCCCAGGGGAGAGTCTCCATCTGGCCATTCCTGAGCTGGTTCAAATTATCACTTGAAAGTTCGTTATTCTGGCTCAGATTCTCAAAGGTGTCCTTGAAAAAATCCAAAGTTGCTTTTTCCCCTAGTTTAAGAGGATCCTCACTCAAGGGAAACTTTCTTCAGAGGAAGGAGTAAGGATAGGAATGCCAATATCCAAAGACAAGCCCTAGATAGGAATATCCTCTAATTCAGGACCCCCATTTTCCTTTCCCTCTGACAACATCTCAGGATTGGAGGAGACAAAGTCCTTATTCCTATCACCATCCCCAACATTCACCATGATTCTTCTCCTTCTTCCTTTGAACCAGAGAAGCTTTCTACCCATTTTTGTTGATTCTTCTGAACATTAGAGTCCTTGGGCCCTGTTTCACCATTGAATCCAATGGCATTCCTCTAAACTTCAGACTTCCTGCCAGATTCCTCATTAAGGGCATTGGTAATGCTGGCTTTCCCTTCCCCTTCAGGCTTCTTTCTCCAAACAGTCTTAGGGTTAACTAGAGTTTTTCTTTGTCTTTGTTGGCATTTAATGGGCATTTCTTAGCCCAATGCCCCAATTTTTTGCACTTGAAGCAAGCGAAGGGAATGGACTCAAACTCTATAGCTTGCATCAGAGTACCCAACTTAGACTGAATTTTTATTGAGGACGGGAGGTCAGCATTTTGTGAAACTCCCACATAGATTCGTGAAAACACCAACCACTTTCTAGCCGTTGTCATAGAGTCAATAGATAGAAGCTCTCCAAAAGAATTAGCAATACCATTGAAGACATCTTCATTCCAATATTCCAAAGGGAGACCCGAGAGTCTGGCCCAAACAGGGACATTCTCAAAAATGGAATCAGAGAGATCCAGTTGAGAGGTCCATTTCTTCAAGGCCAAGGAAGATTTTCCAATGACCCAAGGACCACCACTCCTCACAGCCAATATGTCCTCCTTGCAGGTGAACTCAAAAGCAAAGAAGCCTCTAGGGAGAGAAGCCATTGTAACCTTACCATTGATTCTCCACATATTTTTGACAACCACCTCAATATTAGGTCTAGGGCCCATAAACTTATCAACCAAAACTTTTTCCATCAAAGCAATGTTATGATCAATAATTAGATTAGGCACAGAGATGGAAAACTTACTTGTCAATGGGTTAGAAATATTTCGCACCAGAGGGAAGACTAATTTTTCATTTGGTTTACCTCCATACAATGAAGACCAAGTTTTGCGCTTTGATCCTTCCCCTTTCGTGGCCCCCACCACTTCATTGGTTTTTTCTCCTTTCTATCCTTCAAGAGAACACTCCGAGAATGTCTTCCCTCTCAGGTCCACCAGAATGTTGTTTATGGTGTCCTTCTCATCTGATTCATCTTTACCTTTCTCCTCGCTCAGAACATGCACCGATTCCACCTAGGATTCCTCAAATCCTGCTCCACGGCTTGCTCCATTGTTCAAAGAATTGAAATCCTTCTTTTCCCGCCCAATCTCCATAGTCTTGCCCATTGTTCTAAATAAACATGGGAATTTTGAGTGTTATTTGGATTTTTTTGTGTTTTTCAAATATTTTGATATTTTTTTGGATTTTTGACGTTTATGATTTTTTTTGGATTTTTGACATGTTTTGATTTTTTTGAATTTTTGACATGTTATGATTTTTGCCTTTTGAAATGTTATGATTTTTGGATTTTGAAATGTTTTGATTTTTTGAATTTTTGAAATGTTGATTTTTTGTGTTTTTAAATGTTGTGATTTTTTTGGATTTTTGAGAATATTTGATTTTTTTGGATTTTTGAAATGTTTTGACGTTTTTTTTTGTACTTTTTAAAAATGTTTTGGAATGTCAATGGATGACAATTTTTGTAGCCTTTGTTCTAGATACCAATGACAAGGGGGGGACCAAGTCTAGGTGGATGTAGGATAGATAGATGATAATGGATGGAATGGATGTATGTGTAAGAGAGCAAGGATGTGATCTCCAAAAACTATGTCGCATAGGAATAACATGCCCCATTCTAGGTACAATACTTAGGATTTTTTGGAAAAAGCATATGACAATAGGATAATTATATGATTGGTTGGAAAGATGAGGTATGTCAAGAGATACCCAAAACATGTTTCAAGACTTTGATCCTATATCTTCATCAAGATCAAAAGGAGAATGACTGAACTCAAATATGATAGGTAGGTGTGATGGCTAAAGATGGTAGGATGGATGGAAATGATATGACATGAAAATGATAGGTTGGATAGATAAGACATTTCCCCCAAGTGTAAGTGACATAGAAGATCAACCTACACATGATGCCTATTTACCAAGTTTTCATCATGGTACTTATCTAAGGCGTCTGTTTACCAGGTTTTCACCGCTGGACAAAGGGATTTCTCTTCTTTTTTTGACCTTTTTGATTTTTTTTGACTTTTAGACTTTTTGGATAGGGGAAGGGGAATATGGATAGGAGGGACTCAAGTGTCTAGTTCCCTGAAAGGTGATATCCCACTAGAGATGGATGTCATCACATGGACCATGACAAATGTGCTCATAGATGTTGGTAAGGGATGACATGAAAGGGAGATGGAGTAGGTAAATGATGGATTATGATGTGGATTATGTTGGACTTATGCAAAAGAATGGACCATAGGAAGGTGGTGGGGGAGATATATAGGATAATGAGTGAAGGATGAGGAGATGGATGGGCTCTCGAAATGGATGGCATAGATGACGAAGATGTGGACTAGAGGAAATGTGAGAGGGGAAAGGAAAAAGGGGTGGGATAGGAAAAAAACCTTCAATATTTTCCAAAGTACTAATAGGTGATGCTTGAATAATCGTTGGGCATTAAAATGACACAAATGGAAAAAAAAAACTTGGTTTGACATAGACCAAGGTGTACAAGGTCATCCACTTGCAAAACAAAGCGTCGCAGACAAGGAATGTCCCAACTCATACTAAGGGAAAAGTTGCCCCAGTCTTTTTGTCAAGAAACACCAAATACAACAATCAAGGAAAAATAGGTCATGAGACATCATCGCACCTCTCAATCCTTCATGGGACATCCTCGAGGTAGCTAGTAACATGACCAAGAGACAAAATGACAAAAAATAAGACAAAATAACAAAAAGATCAAACAAAAAAGATGAAAGTTAAGACAAAATAGACTAGAAAAGTCAACATCCATTCAATGTGTTTGCCAAATTTGCTTGCCGAAGATTTTTTGCATGATGGTTTGATAGTTCGATAGTTTGATGGTTTGATAGTTTAACAGAGACTTAGGTTAGGAAGGACACATCTTGAAAAGAAAAATGACATTTTGACAAGGTCCAAGTCCAAGGACACATCTTGGAGAGAACCAAAGAGTGACGAGATTGACATTGTTTTGCAATTTGACTAATGTGACTAGATGATTGCGTGGACTATGTTATCTAAGTTTAAATTAATGAAAAATTGGACTATAATGTCTATCGGATCATGATTTGAATGTGGAAATTTTGATGACTGTCTTATGTTTGAGTGTGACTATGTTTGACAAAATATGACTTTGTGTAAGGAGATTGACATTGTCTGACTTATTTGACCAATGTGACCTAATGTTTGATAAGATGGACATTGTCTGACTTATTTGATGGATGTGACTATGTTTTCCTTATTTTACTGACGTGACGAATGTTGACACATCAGGTTCACCAATGTAATTAGGGCTAAAATATTAAGGTTAATGCAATAAAGCATATAAATCAAACCTTGATCAACAATGAAGCACAAATGAGCATAAAGACATAAAACATAGAACAATATTACCAAATCTTCATGCTACCATTGAGTCACCTCTATTGCACTTCTCCATTTTTCTTGAATATGATAATTTCCCTCAGATTTGAGTGTCTAATAATAATCCTATGACAAGTGACTAGCAAAATATTGAAGATTGTTGTCTCACACTAGCAGCATATACTTGCATAATATGTGTAGATAATGAAAATGACAAGGGTAAGGTCTTTTATAGAAAAGAAAAAATTGAATGAATGGTTGAGATTGGATGCCAATAAGATGTCTTAATCAATGGACAAGATTGAAAGTTGAGGTATGAAATAGGGTTAGGGCTAAATTAGGTAAAATGATAAAGATGAAGGGTTGAGATTGAATTATGAGATAATTCAATCAAGGGCTAGGATTAAATGAGATGTCAAAAGATAAGATTTGATGTGGAAGATAAGATTGGCACTGATAAAGAGGTGATAGGAGAAATTATTTAATTTATGTGGCCAATGCATAATTAAATAATTAAAATAATTATTTAATTATAGAGGAATGCGACAAAAGGAATCATTTTGAATTAAATAATGATTTAATTCAAAATTCAAGAGTGTAGACCAAATTAAATAAATAAAATTTATTTAATTTTTGAAAGAAGACTTAATTAGTGACGTAATTAAATAAATAAAATTTATTTAATTAATTGAGGAATAAAGATAAAAAATGAATTAATTAAAAAATTAAAATTATTTAATTAATAGAAGAATTATGACTTTAGAAAATAGTTAAATAATTAAAATTATTTAATTATCAAAGACAAAAGGGAAAATGATGGATAATTTAGAAATCACAAGCCTGAGTGATAAAGCAAGAAACTAAGTTGATCCAAAGCACATTTGTGAAATTGGGAAGAAGTAGAGCAAGCGAAAGTGAGTGAAGGTGATTCATAGGATCATACATCAAAACCCTAGTTCTTGACAAGCATAAAAAAGGTATTCTCTATTATCTAAATTATGTGGATTCTAAGTCGAAAGAACTTTTTGTTAATAATATTCAAGTTGTTTGAGGAGAAATGGACACTCCTACTGTTGTGGAAATATCTAAGAGACCCCAACCAATATTTAGAAGATATTCATGGAAAGTGTATGGAGTAGATCCCGTGGGTGCATTCTCAAATTCTAAGCAATGTGTTACCCACTGAAGACACAAGAAAATATATTCATAGGAAGCTAGAAGAATCAAATCACCAAGAGCATAAGGATTTATGGGACAGTGAATTGACAGGAGATGATCTACCACTTAAGCCAAAATATGAAAACCTAGTTCGAATGAAGCTAAATTTTTGGAACTAGTTTCCAAACTATTCTAGTGAGAGTGAAGCAAAGTTTGTTAGAATGGCCCTCAATAGGGTTCATAGAAATTTTTGTGGACAAATGTACCATGGGTTATCAACAAGGAGGAAATTTGAGCCATAACTGGTCTTCGTGATACTGGATTCATTCCAGTTCTAAAGGCTATAAAAGATGATGTAGTCACGAGGTTGACTGGTGCTATATTGATAGAAGAGCTTTAACTACAAAGTCTATCACAAATCCTGCTGCAAGTATGCTACCATCATGATTGGGAAAAAAAATTATCTCACTAACTAGGTAAATTTTGTATCTTCTATGGAAATTCACACCACATATGAAATGGTGGTGAATGCAAAATATTTCGATCTATGTGAGTTGCTTAGGTTTCAACTTATGGAGAACCTAAGTATGACTAAGGAAAAGAATCATCTCTTTAAATTTGGAACACTAGTTGTATGTTTGCTATTTTATTTCCTAAGGGAGTTACCAAGAAGAAAAGGCATAATATGGGAGAGCAACAAGCTAGTTGCACATCATATTTTTGATCATTTGTGTATTCTAGGAGATTTTAGGGCACAACATAATGCTCTGACCACTTTCTTTGCAGTATTTCAAAATGAGATATATGAAAGAGACTAGATTCCAAGAAGTCTAGTGAAGAAATATGAGGAGATAACTTTTCTTGTAACTATAGATGAATGCATCATAGAGATTGTTGAACCTAGAATTCAATGGATTGAACCATTGGGATATGAGCTTGAAAAACAATTGGTGGAAAGGTACATTGAAATACTGTTGAGCATCCTTAAGGACCCCTCTCTACCTAGGCATGGAACATATTAGGAGAAATCCATTGAAGTACATTTAGAGGCTACTACATCCAAAAGAAGAAATAAAGTTGAAGCTCTCTTCAAAGGAAATTTTTTCTCTAAGGATGATATAGAATAGTTAAAGGAGGCCCTTGATAAAAGGAAAGCTAAATCTATTGAATTTCCCTCTAGACCCAAAAAACTAGGAAGATTATCCTCCGGTACTACACCAACACCTATCTCTAGTGCTACACCAACACCTATCTCTAGAAAAACTTCTATTACTACCAATATTGAGAAGGGAAAGAACAAAGAACAAAGTTCCCCTGCATCAGTTGATGTTGCTGCCCCTACTGGTCCTAGTACTCATGCATCTAAGAGAAAGGATATACCTCCTACTACACCATCTTCTGCTTTAGGAAGAAGAAGAGTAAAACAAAAAGCTAATAGGAAAATAAATCTAAGTGATGTTGTTCAAGAAGAAATATAACTTGGCATAAAAGAAGAGCATCAATTGAAAAGAAACAGAAGGAGTAGTACCTCCAAAGAAGAATCTCAAACCAAAGTTGATATCTCCACTGATGAAGAAACAAAGGAAGAGTAGGATACTTACCAAATAAGAATAAGAATGAAGAAGGCTCATCTGATCCTATGGAGGATATGTCTGGATCTCCTCTGGTAAGTGTTTAACCATCTTTAGATCTAGGAGACTTAGTAAATAATTTTATTAATAATGATCTCATGTCAACTGTTGAGTTATTTGAAAAGGTTAATGATGAAGGGATGAAAACCATCATTAATGCATTTATTCAACATGGAGACCATTCATTCCAAATTAACTAAAAATTTCTAGGAAACATTAGTACTTAAAATGCAAGAGGGTGTGAATATTGAAGATAAGATGAGGAATGATTCCTTAAATTCTTATGGCTCATCTCTTTCTAAAATAGAAGCTTCTAATCTATTAAAAGAATGCTCTACTATGTTTAGATTCAAGCAGAGAGTTAATATGTTAATGACTAAGGAGCAAGAGAATATTAAAGGCAAGAGGCTATGAATATTGAAGATAATATGAGGAATGAAGCATTTATTTGTAATGTAAGTATGGAGACCATTCAGTCCAAAGTAATTGAAATTTTTGGGAAGGATTAGTACATAGAAGGCAAGAGGTTGTGAATATTGAAGATAAGATGAGGAATGATGCCTTAAATTCTTGTGGCTCATCTCTTTCTGAAATAGAAGTTGCTAATTTGTCAAAAGAATGCTCTATTATGTTTAGAGTCAAGAAGAGAGTTAATATGTTAATGACTAAGGAGCAAGAGAATATGGAAAAGGTGAGACAAGAAACCTAGAATGTAATTAAACAATTGGAAAGGAGTTATGGGACAAGAAACAACTCTTCATACCACACAGATCAAGCACAAATGCATATTGATGTTACAAAAGTGATGGATAAACTAGTCTTGGAGACTCTTGGTGAGATACATGGTGATTTGGAGACTCTTGTCCCTTCGACTGGCATAGAAGAGACAACTAGAAAAAGGTTTGATGATCAACATAAATATCATACCGATGATAAGCAAGAAGAACATCATGAATCTACCAGAAACATGGATGAGAGAAACAAAGATTAAAGTGAAGGAAATAAGGATAAAAAGGATAGTAATGACAAGGATGATGATGATAAAAGGGAGAAAGCAAAAAAACAAAAATCCTCTGGAAAGTCATTTGAAGAAGAAGAAGAAGAAAAAGAAAAGGAAAAAGAAGAAGAAGAAAAGGAAGAAGAAAAGAAGAAAGAGGAAGACAAGAAATTCATTATGGCTAAGAAGAGAAAAGAAGAAATTCCCAAAGGTCCTGAGTTGTCAAAGCCATCTGAAGAATCATCCAGAAGTGCCCTCAAAGGTCTTCTATCAAGGAAAACAATACTTCATCCTATGCTTCCACCCCAACTAGTTAAGCCACTATCACATCCAGGTTATGTGGACTTGACCAAGATCACACCAAGAGACAAAATAAAACTAAGTGATAATTTTCTCAACTCTATCACACAGGAAGTTGCCGAGTCATATCAAAAGGGAAATGAACTGATAAATGAAGCTATTAAAGCTTTACAGGAGACAACCCCTAGTGTTACAACTAATAACTCCTTAGCTCCAATTAAATACCTAAATCTTATAGTTGATTTAGTCAAAGAGTACACATCTAACCTCAAGGTATCAACTACAAAAGAAGTGGAGTTAATTTTGCTAGAGAAAATACTATTGTTTCTGCAAGTGTACAATTGCCCATGATAGGGCTTTGCAAATTTTGAAAGAAGTAATAGAATGTGATGAGGAAGCCCAGCTGCTATTTGTCTACTATGTGAAGTGTCCTGAAGCCACTCAAGGTATCAAGGACTTAATGGACTCAATTGAGTCTCAACTTGCTGATGCCTCCAAAGATTACAAGGTTGCAAATGAAAGAAGATGTTATGAGATGGTATGCCTAGCTTGGAGACCTAGTTATTTATAGACATATCTCTATATCAAATGCATTGATGGAAGCAAAAAAAACTGAAAAGATTAACTTAATTTCATCCACTCTAAAAGAAGGAGAAGAATTCCCGGTGAAACTAGAATCTCTACACAAAACTATTTCTAGGGAAAAAGGAGTCTGGGATGATGGAAAGCCATCTTGGGAAGTGATTATTAAGGAGTTACAGGGTGCCCCCAATTCCTGATTTAATTTTTTTTCTTTTTCAAGTCTTTTGTCCTTGATGTCAAAGGAGGAGAAGAAGAGAAGAGTCTATATAAAGAAGGGTAGATTATGTTATGTTTTTGTGTTCTTGTATATATGATAGGTGGATTTGAGTACATTAGGGTTGCACAATATTTTGAAGCAAGTCTCATTTTCAGCACATGTTGCCATCAATGAAAAAGGGGGGGATTGTTGGAAGAATGAAGAAGGTGACCTCCTGGTTTGTTGTTATTGATTCCAACACTATTTGGTAACTAGCTAAGTAAATTGTGTATCTATACTGATCTGGTATTTTGATCTAAAAGTCCTCTCAGTAAAAGATAATTCTATGAGTTTTTGATATGTTGCTCAGAAGTGTCAGTTACAGCTATAAATGAGCTTTCAACAATTGTGGTTCATCTAAATAAGTTATCTAAGTGACTAAATTTTGGCATTATTTTGGCCAATAGGGTTATGAATTGCTTATCTTATAAATGGTTAAAGTATTCCTTATTAGGTCTGGGCCAACCTAATTTGTATTATGATTTTTTTGTGTGCCAATAAAGACTTTTGATTTAAGCCGACAAGTCATGTTGAATTATGTATGTTCACACTCAATTAGGGAGACCTAATTGATGTATAAATATTTAGTCATGTATATATATGTGTGTGTGGTGGTGATGAGAAAGAAGACGAAGAAAAATATAGATGAAGAAATGGTATGGTGTACAGTGATGCAACAAGTATTGTAGTGCAAAGGTTTTCGTAGTTGTTGTATGCTTGCAACTAGAGTAGAATTTTAGGTTTTCTAGAGCTTAACTAGAACTAATCCCAAAACTTTGAAGGTGTACTTATTTAGTTCATCATTTGCTAGTGAGCCATAATTTTTGTATCTTGGTGATAAGCCATTTTGTATTCACTTCAAGATGTGAACCTTTCAAGGATAGTGTGTCCTAGCAGTGAGCCCTATAATATATTGTGAGCTAATCCTCATCATGGTTTTTCCCATTTTTGGTTTTCAACGTAAAAATCCTAGTGTCGATGTGTTATGATTCCTTTTATGTTTTGGTTTACTTTTGTAGCTAGATGTGGATTAATAATTGGATGGTTAGTAATTAATTATGTTAGTAGAATACTGTTTCACCCTCCCTCCTATTTGTTGTATTCAACATGGAATCCCCTTGAGGTGTGATAAAAAGAATTCCATCCCCTGAACCATGATTTGTGTACGATCCATAAAAGTACAATTTCCATGTTGTGGGAGTTTCTATTACAAAGATGGATTCATCAAGAAAGTTAGACACAAGAGGATGGTCTTCTATCATTGATGTATCTGCAAGTTGATCAGCTATTACCTATCCTTTTATTTCTTTACGATCAACATACTCTATCTCATACTCACTCAAAATCATAACCCACTTTTCTAATCAACCTATCAAAAAAAATTTCTCAATAGATACTTCATAGGATCAATCTTAGCTATTAGTTTTATTTTGTGATTCAACATGTAATGTCTTAGCTTTTGCATGATGAAAACAACTACCAGATATGCTCTTTTAATGGTATTGTAGTTTAGTTCATATCCTAACTGAGTTTGATTAGTATAGTAGATAGCTCTCTCTTTTCCATCATTATTATTTTGTGTTAGTAATGCCCTGAGTGTTGATGTAGCAGTTGATACATATTGGATCAAGTGTCTTCCATCAATAGGAGGAATGAGAATTGGAGGATACAATAGATAATTTTTTATTTGTTGGAATGCCTCTTGAAAATGTTCAGTCCATTTAAAGGGAGCTCCTTTATGTAAAAAATGTTGAAATGGATGAATTTTTCCTACTAGTTGGGAAATGAACCTTTGTACTAACTACAATATTCCTTGTAGAGTCCTAAATTGACTAATTTTTTTCGGTGGTGGCATATCTATGATTGATTTTAATTTCATAGGATCAACCTCAATTTCCCTACGAGAAACTATGTATCCCAATAATTTGCTTGATTGGACCCCAAACACACACTTCTTCAGATTTAATCTGACCTTATCATCCTCTATTCTTCTAAAATATTGTCTACCACTCTAAGATGACCACCTCTTGTCAAATATTTTGTCAATAATTCATCAACATAGTCTTCCATAAGCACATGTATAGTCATGAAATATGGTTGCCATAGCCCTCTGATATGTTGCTCCAACATTCTTGAGTCCAAAAGGAATTGCATTCCAACAAAAGGTACCCCATGTGCATGTGAATATTGTTTTGTGTTGATATTTAGTAACAATTCTAATATGATTGTATCTCAAAAATCCATCCATAAGTGATAACATCTCATATCTCGTTGTAAGGTCTACTATGATATCAATGTTAGGTAGTGGGAAATCATCATTAGGAAAAGCCTTGTTTAGATCTCTAAACTCCATGCATATTCTAGTACCACTAGTTGGTTTAGTAATAGGAACAAGGTTAGATATCCATTCTACATAATCTATGGGATGGATAAAACCAACATCCAAAAGTTTCTTCAATTCAACCTTTACCAAGAGTGTAATCTATGGATGCATTTTTCTTCATTTTTGTTCGACTGGTTTAGCATTTGGAAGTAGTGGTAAATGAAATAAAACCAATTTGAGGTCCAACCCAGGCATATTAGCATATGACCATGCAAAATTAACTTCTCTTTCTAAGAAGAATGTAGTGAACTCTAGTTTTTCTTTTGTGGTCAAAGATGTTGCAAATTGAACAATTCTAGGATTGTCCTTGGTCCCAAGATTAACTTCTTCAAAATATTCTATTAGCAATGGTGATCTCTCTTGGTCAATAGGGAGACTACCCAACCCTCCATCCCTAGGCACCTCAGAGAGGTTTTCACTTTTGGATACATCCTTTATTTTTAATTTTTCATGGTCTAACGGTGCCTTTCGATTTTCACCTAGAGACCTCTTCTTTTTATTTTTATTTTTATCATTTTTCTCACTTTTACAACTATAGGGAGGAAAAGACTCTCCAAAATCATTATCAAGCTCAATGATGAAGCTAACCTTATGATCCCCACTTGGTATCCCTTCATGAAGTCCCATGAACTCAACAATTAATTTGTTGTTCTCCAATGTGTCTAAACTTGGTGGTCCTTGTTGGTCCCAATCTATGAGTTGCAGGTAAACTAGGGGTAATTCATCATTGATATTGTCAAGGGTCAATGTGTAGAAAAATATGGTAAAGACAAAGGTAGAGTCATCTAATTCCCAAAATGTTGCTATCCAATCTTCCCTTTTCATAGGAGTTGTTTGATTAGTATTTGACAAGTTTTGTGTTGGACTAATTTTAAACATTTGATTGAAATTTTCCTCAAAGGTAGGCTCACCAGGTTCTCTAAATGTTTCCTCAAGATCATAGTCACTAGATGTTTATCTAAACCCCATTCCCATTGATTGGAATTGGTATTGGTATAATATTCCTCAAATGTCTCGATTTCATTTGAAGCATTAACAGTCTCACTTGAAGGTAACTTAGTACCAAGGACACTCACTTTTGTTGGTACAAACCCTAACCCTCTATTCTTTGGTAGGGGAAGAGGAAATATAGGTTCTAGCATTCCATTCTTGTTTAGGCCAAGACCACTATGTCCATCATATCCCTTTTGCTTCATGAGCTCAAACCCTTTTGGATACTATTCAACTAATAACTAATTAATCTCAATGTCTTGTTCATATTTTTAAATCCATGTAGAAATTTCCTTGCTGATAGGTTATTTTCTTAATTCCCCCACATGTTAAAGGTGGTAAGAGGACTATGGATGATAATTTTAGGCTCCTTTGGAATAAAGCAACATTTTCCACAAGTCTATGGTGATTTAGGCAACATTCCAACACAAAATAAACTCTGCATTTTTTATTCTCCACAACCTTTGTCTTAGATCTAAACCTTGGTTTTGGAAGATTTGGTTAATGGAATTGATGATTTGAAAAGGTCAGATGCATTAATGTAGTGGGATGAAGTGAAAGATGAAGCCTCTTGATCCATGGGAACTTGATATTTTGTGGTTCCTCTCAATTTGGCACAATACTGAAAATGATCAGGATCAGTTGGAATGGTAATCTCAGTGCCATTGTATGGAAATCTAAGGCATTAGTGATAGGTGGGAGGTATATCTCTCATGGCATGAATCTATGGGTGACCAAGGAGGAGATTATAGGGTAGGTCTAGATCCAAGACATGGAACATTGTATTCTGAATAGCGAGGCCAACCCTTATAGGCAAAGTAATTAATCCTTTAGACAAGCTCTCAACATAATCATAACCTTTGAAAACAATTATCCTAGATTGATCTATGCAAGCTTTAGAGTATCCTAATGCTTCAACCAGCTTTAGAGGATCATTGTGATTTGGATTTTGTGTGAAAAGTTCTTGTTCAGAAAAGATGACATGATGTGGTGTAGCTATAGATATCATGGCCTAAAATTGGTTGAAATTTAGGTTAGAAGGGATGGATGTATCTTGCAAGTATTTTTCCAAAATGGCCTTATGCTTTGGGGAGATGTGAAGCAACTCAAGAAAAGATATTTGTGTGGGCATCTTTCTAGATGATCACAAAGAATGTATTGAATTTTATGTTGTTGATTAGAGGCAGCCCCTTGAAGGGCTACTTTGGATCTACAATTGGTAACGATACATTCCAAACATTTATTATTGATGGTAATGATGGTAACATGACTGTCAAAGACTCAGATGTGATTAATGGTGGTATTGTAGACATGTGAAATGTTGGTATAATTAGCACTATTGTTACCTAAATTGGAGGCCTTCCCTTTTCCATGGTATTGCAAGGAAGTTTTGAATATGGTATGATCAACATTGGTTTTAGGTTGTGGGATATCCACTAAAATGTCTCCTTGTTCAATAAGGTCCTAAATGAGATTTTTGATTGTCCAACATGAATATGTTTTATGTCCTTTTCCATGATGATATTCACGGTATTAATTTTCATTCCACCAATTAGGTTTCACCAATGTGGGTTCATAGTTCTTGATGTATGGAAGTTGAATGACATTGGATTGTAAAAATTTCTTTAGAACCAATTCAATAGGTGCACCCAAGGGAGGGTATGTTCTCTTAATGCATGGAAGTCCTCTATGTTATTGGTTATTTTTTACTACATTCAATGTTTGATCTTGACTTTATGTTTGGGTGTTTGATATGTTTGATGTGGAGGGACCTTTAAGGTAAATGGTAGGGTGACCTTTGTTTACCACTTTGGCATCGCCAACTCCATCATTAGTGACAGTCTTGTTTCAGGACCAAAATTTTCCTTTGTCATTATTAGATTTTGGGGTTTCTTTGGAAACTTTGACTAGTCCTTTTGCCACGAAAGCCTTCTATATAAAGACACATTTTTCAATGATATCTTCAAAAGTTGTGCAACATTGGATTTGGAGTTGAGTCATCAATTCTATGTTAAGGTTTTCCACAAACATGGTAACTAGTTGTTTCTTAGGTATGTGGCAAGGACACTTGCTAGCCATACTTCACCATCATTGGTAGAATGATGTGAGCGACTCTCTCTCATCTTGTTTAGTTGTGCAAAAATTTTCAAGGGTCATGTCACTTTTTATATTGTAGGAAAATTGATTAATGAGTCTTTCATCCAAGTCACCCCATGCCTAAATCCCTAGAGGAAGGTGTGCAAACCACTCTAGAGCCTATCTTGTAAGACTTAATCGAAATATCCTTATCAAATATGTGGGCTTGAAAGTGATATCCATACATGTCATATTAAAATCTCGTATGCGTTCCACTGGATCCCCTTTCCCTTTATACTTGTTAAATTTTGGTGTAGTAAAGTGAGGGGGAAAAGGTGGTATGTATAGACTTTTTTCAAATGGATAAAGGACACAAATTCTCCATAGAATATGACTTTTTGTTGTTCCCCAATTGCATGTTTGTCATTTGTTGTATTGCATGTATTTGTTGCATTAAGGTTTCTACAAGAGATGGTGTTGTATTTGGTTGATTTTGCATGATGGCATTAGTATCAAATGTTAGATTTGGAGTGATATTTTGTTGCATGGGACCTTGTTGATATTGATTTGTGAATGTTGTATTGGTATTCATTTGATTTGGAATGAAATTGGTATATTTTCATTTTTCCCAAAATTAATGTTTGTATTTGGTGTAGCATTTTGAAATTAAGGATATGGACCTTGATTAAAACTTTGGAATTAAATTTTGGACCTTGATGTGTGTTTTCAAATGTAGGACCTTGATTTTCATTTTGAGATTGAGGTGTAGGACCTTGATTTGTGTTTTGAAATTGAGGTTTAGGTCCTTGATTTGTGTTTTGAAATTGAGTGTATGTCCTTAATTTATGTTTTGAAATTGATTTGGTACCTTACGTGGAACAATATGAATCCTCCTTGATTTATTAGGTTGATTTTGAGGTGTGAGGCCTTGATTTGTGTGTTGGAATAAAGGATTTGTGAATGTCATACCCATGGAGCTTAATGATGAGGCACCAACTATAAAAGGTTTGTCCTTTTGTTGTGGATGAGTTCACTTGTTTCCAAATGTTGGTGGATTAGGAATGTGTATGTTTGTTGCCATGTGTTTTGTTGTCCCAAGTGGTAGGCTAGTGCACATTTTTTGTGAAGATGGAATTCCTAATGAAAATGTGTTTTGGGTGAAACCTTAGTTTTGTGTTTGTGTAGCTACCTCCATAAGTGTAGAAACATCATAATCAGAAGGAATTTTGGCCCCTTTCTTAGCTAGTGCATAAAAGAATCTATTTGGATCAGCACTAAAAAGGTCATCGACAGTGCAGAAAATCCTTGGATCATGGGAGGCTCTTTCAATTTCTTTTGGAGATCAAAATATTTGTTGAATTTTGTTAAGCCAAGGTTTTCAAATGTGTTTGGTGATTCTCTTTGTGGTATCTCTCTTTGTGATGGTGAATATTGATTTGATCCAAGGTTTGTACCATGAGGGGGACTAGAAAAGAGGTCACTTGAGGAATCCATGTCCTTTCTTTTTTTCTCATGATCTTGTTTCAACCATGTAAGACTTGCAAGGTGAATATGCAAGGATGATAAATACAAACTGGGATTTGAGACTAAGCTATATTTTTGATTTTTTTTGGATTTTTGAGGATATGAGGATGTCAAATGCTAATCCACTTAATACTAAGGTTTGAGATGCAATGATGATAATGACCTTATGACCAAAGAATGTAATATGAAAATGAAGCTAAATGAGACAAAGGAATGTCAAATCATATAAATGATATGGACCTTAAGATCTAAGAAGGAGGATGCTAACCAAGCTATGTTGATCCAAGACTCAAAAAAAATTGTCACTGAACTTTATGAGGACCAATGTTGAGAAAATTTAATAACGTGAGTCTACACTAAGACATAATTTTGAGACCATATTTTGGCAATGAATGATGATGATGGTGATTGATAGATTGAAAGATAAAGGTCAATGAAAATCTAAATAAGTAACCATGAATTTTCCAAAGGCTTGATAAGCTTCCTATGTATAAAATATAAAAGGTATGTGCAACCTAAGCCAAACCTAAGATTGATTATGCTAGGAAAGGATGGACAATGCAATCTAAATGAAAAATGATAGAATGGGTTGATCAAGATCCGCAAGTATAATGTTCAAATGATAAGATCATTGTCAAGATGATTAGGATCAAGATTGGACAAGTATTCTCTAAAATTCTCATAATCAGGAAATTGTGGTTCACTATTCTGCAAGTGCAGTTTTTGGAAAATGCAAATCTCTAGTTAATAGATGCAGTGAATTGTATTGGATGTGGGTCTGTCTATCAAATACAATGTAGAATCTTAGTTGTATTTTTCTGGTCAACAAATGTGACTCATTTTGTAGTTGTGGTTTTGTTTTCATCAAATGCGGTTAATAGTGAATTGATTTGCAATTTGATGGTTTTAAATGGTTTTCATGTTGGAAATTTTTTGAAAGGTGACTGAAAATGTTCTGAAAACACTAAAGACACTATGAAAATAGATTTGTTTGGCTATTCAATTGTGACAATTTTGAAATATGCATGTGTATTTTTGGAGGTTATTTACCCCAATTTCCACTATTATAAACATATATTGAAAAAAATAAAGCAATGCCTATCCCTAAGGTCAAAGCCAATAGCATGACACTTAGGCCCACAACTTAGAATTTCCTTCAAAAAAAGTGTAGGCACCCCCCACACTTTTTATTTGCAAGAGTGGATGAATAGGGGCCTCCTAGAATGGAAGGATAACCCAAACCACCCTCTCCTTAGAAAGTAATAAGTAAAACAAGTAACTTATGCTACACCAAGGATTTTCATCTCAACTCAAGGGAGCCATATGGTGAGTAACTTTTAGGGTGCAGTGTTACACCCTTGCACTAATAGTGTTACCAATATAAGTCAATCAATAATGTTGGCTACTAAGATGGTGTCTAGTCACAACTCAGGGACTTGCCACTATGTGAGTGTCCAAAAAGCCACTTAAGGCTTTAACCAATCCTACTAGTGCTACTAAAAATACCACTCGTAAATGACGTGGGTAGCTTGCACTTTTGAAATGGCACTATACAACGATAGCTAATGGAAGTTTTCCCTTGGTTTTCATCTAAGACTTTTATATACCGGCCCAATGGAAAAGCCAATTTGGGTCACCTTCGAGTTCTTCGTTAGGATGTGTCTCTTAGGCTAGCCCAACTAAAAAAGAAAAATAAGATGCAATGATTTCTCTTCACCCAAGATTGTATGAAGTGCAAGGGGATAGGATGCTCTCACTACACCTTATGGGATCTACTACAAATAGTGTGAAAGTGCACCAAACACCCTAGACAATCATTCATTAATTAACCCAAATTGAAATGTACCTACTAAGAAAGCAACCAAATGCAACTTGTGGTTCATTTTAGGCCCAATGAGTGTGAGATGCAAAGTTGTTCCTTTTAAACTAAATGAGTGTAGAAATATAGTTTGTTGTTCATTTTAAAACCCATGAATATAGAAATGAAAATTATTCATTTTAGATCCCATGAATGTAGAAATGCATATTGTTGTTCATTTTAGATCCCAATGATGTGTGTTAAAAACCAAAAATGCTTCCTATTTTAAACAAAAACAAGCAAAACCCTACAAAACCACAAGTTAAATCTCCTCAAAATGAAAGCCACATGCTGAAAATAAGAGGTTAGCAAGCCAGAAACCCTAACCTAAAGCAAACTCAAAATGAAAAATCTAACAAAAACTCAAATAATAAAGCTATACCTTAAGAATTGATTGTGGCATTCTACTAAGAATTTGTGGCTCACGGATGTGGCCCAAGAAGTATCGATTGTAAATTGTTGTACAACAAATGTGGCTCACATTTTAACAGTTGTGTCACTCTAGCTTTTTTCAATTACAAGTCAAAACCCTTTAGTTGTGGCATTATTTAAATTTCTGTCACTCCACTTTCAGTTGCGCCATTTTTCACGAATGGGGCTCACTAACCTACAAAACAACAAAACAAAAGGAAACACATGGGTTTCTCTACAAATTTCATAAGTTTCATGTTGGGTTCACCAATATAAGATAGGGAAATTTGAAATACAAAATAGCTAAGACCAAGTAGCAACCACTCTACTTAAGATCTAAGCCAAAATCCCAAATCTAAACAAGAGAGTACAAATGATAAAAGAGAGAAAACAAGAATGAAAGCATAAAATAAAAATCCCCTATCATTTTTCCGCATTGTCCTATCTTCTTCCTTGCATAATTAAATAATTTTAATTATTTAATTAATTCATTTCTTGGTCTTTATTCTTCTGTGATCAATTAAATAAATTAAATATTTATTTAATTATGTCGCTAACATTCTATTTCTTCCTATAATTAAATAAATTATTATTTAATTATTCGCTCTTTTTCATTCATCTATAGTTAGATAATTATTTTTAATTATTTAACTATTCATTAATATTTTTTGTCCTTCTATGGTTAAATAATTATTAAAATTATTTGACTCTCTCTTACCACTCTTCCACTATTAAATTCCAGGTCAATATGGAACTTAAGGAATTCCAAGTCAGAAACTACAAGGTGTTGATTAATGTGAAGCAGTGGGAAGAACCTTTTTCATCTTGCATCGACAAGGAACAATTGCAGAAAGCATTCAATGTGAGTTGTAAGTCAGTATTGAATTGCATCAAAACTATTATTGGTGAGGAAATTTTGCACATAAAATTACAAAGGCTTATATTCCCAACCAATTTACCATCCATTTTCTTGTCGAATATTTTTGACCTAGCTTAAAATCTTAATGTTTTAAAGTTAATAGCCAACAAGTTTGTTGTTCATGTTTATTTGGAGAACGGTGCACTTCTCCACAGTGTCCAACAATATGATTTCATAAAGGGATATGGATTCATGGGAGGATTGTTTCCAAGGCATCTTATCCACCACAAAAAATGATATGCTAAAATATTTCAAGGTATGCTACTGTCAACAATGCATGATACTTCATCATACCTTTACCAAGCTCTCAATAAATATCGTTATGCTTTTACTACGGAGGAGATTAATGAGATAAAGAGAAAGTATCATGCTATTTTCTTTTTGAGGAATCATACTTGTGTTCATGATTTGCAATTATCAGCCATTCCACAAGCTGCCAGGGCAAGGTACTTTTATCATTATGTTCCTAATATAAATATAACAGTCCCTTCGCAAGAGACTGAATGTCTGATGAGAATTCAGTAAATGGTCCTCAAAGGATTGGAGGAAAATACGCCTCATTTTGATCAGTTTATATGGCTTAAATTGTATTTGGGTTTTTCGGTTTAATAGGTAGGAAAAGTTAATTTAGTTGTCTCAATTTTTTGTCAGGGCTTAAGGTTATATTTCAAATGTAAAAGGTTTTGTAAATGGGGCATATCTATTGAAAATGTAAATGGGGCATATCTATTGAAAATGTAAAGGGATCTATTGAGTCAGTCAAGGGGTGTTTTGTAAGAACTTTTGTACTTCATCAAGCTATAACCGAAGGTTTTCTTCCTAGTTTTTTCCTACTGGTATGCTCTCCTGAACCAGGATTTTGTACTATCTACTATTTAATATATATAAAATTATAGTGGCTTGCCACTTTTGCCAAAAAAAATTTAATATGATTTAATTATTTAATTCCTTTTCCCACTCCCTCTATATTTAATTTAAATGGTTGCACAATCATTTTAAATTAAATATTATTTTCTCTTTCTCTCATAAATAAATAATCATTTTTTTAATTCCTTTGTGTCTTTTACTAAATTAAATAATGTGGTCAAAGATTCCTCTCATGAATTAAATAATTTTATTATTTAATTCCTCCACTATCTTCCCTCCACTTTCTCATTTTAAATCTAGACTGTTGATTACCTCTAGTCTTCAAAGAATCTTGATCGATCATTCATATCCGTCCCTAGCCCACTACTTTTTGGTGCATGAATCCTCCCCCATTGATCTTGGAATCTTCTAGAAGATTGATCTTATTTTTCCATTTGAGAATCTTTTCTATAAAAGAAGTATTTTTCCTCCATTTTGGCTTTACAACCACATTCTCCATCATTCCTGCTTCCAAATCATTGCCACTTGCAGTTATTCAAACACTTCAAAACTAAAGGAAAGTTTACAAAAGCAGATTTGAGGAGAAGCAATGGAGATAATCAACTATGATAATGGAGTTTTATTTTATTCTTTCATTCTTGTTTTCTCTCTTTTAACATTTGTACTCTCTTATTTAGATTTGGTATTTGGGCTTAGATCTTAGGTAGAGTGGTTGCTACTTGGTCTTAGCTATTTTGTATTTAGAATTTCTCTATCTTACATTGGTGAACTCAATGTGAAACTTATAAAATTTGTAGAGAACCTGTGTGTGTTTTTTTTTTCTATTGTGCAGGTTTTTGAGTTACATTCATGAAAAATAGCAACGCAACTAAAGGTGGAGTGAAAAAAAATTAAATAACACAGTAACTAAAGGGTTTTGAGCCTTAATTGAAAAAATCCAAAGTGACACAACTATTAAAATTTGAGTCACATTTGTTGTATGGCAGTTTGCAATCGATACTTCCTGAACCGTATCTGTGAGCCGCAACTGCTTAGCAAAATTTTGTAACCGACTATTAAGGTATAACTTTATTATTATGAGTTTTTGTTTAGTTTTTCCTTTTGGGTTTGCTTAAAGTTAGGGTTTTTTGTTTTCTAACCTGTTGTTTTCAATGTGTGGCTTTCATTTTGGGGAGATTTAACTTGTGGTTTTGTATGGTTTTGCTTGTTTTTTTTAAATAGGAAGTAGTTTTAGTTTTTAACACACATCATTGGGATCTAAAATGAACAAAAATCGACATTTCTACATTCATGGGATCTAATGTAGAAGTTATCAAAACCAACTTTGGATTCCAAGAACACCTGCATGCAAAGGGATACCTGTCACAGGGAAGAGAATGGAGAAAAAAGAAAGAGGGTTTTGAAGCTCTAAAATATGAGAGATATATTATCAGAACAATCAAATGAAATATTTACAAAGATCAATCCTTAAAAGGAGATCAAGAAAAACCTAAAAAGTAACCCTAATAGGTAGACATTTAATAATTAATATAATTATTAAATGTCACAATATGTATAATTATTAAATGTCACAATATGTATAATTATTAAATGTCACAATATGCACCTAAAGTGAAATCTTAAGAGTGGAATAAAGGTAACTTAATTAATATAATTAAGTTAAAACCTTTACTCTAACACCCCTCCTTAAGATGAGCAAAAGTGCAGCTACAAACATGTGCAAGAAAGAAAAGGTAACTACAATGCATGAAAGTAAAATTGGGTCCCAACAACTAGGCCTGATCAAGTACCCGAATACAACCAAATATCTGTAAAGTGGAATAAAGGAGAAAACCCAGGGGAAAAAACTCCTCTCCAAAAAGAGATAAAGAAACATGCTGAAAAAAAACATGAAGGAAGGAAGGCCTCACTGAGACCCCCCAATGACAACTTCCTTCACCCCAAGCAGGAGCGCAACTGAAGATAGTGTGGAGATACCAACAGTTTAGTGAAGATGTCTACAACCTGCTCCTTTGTAGGAATGTACTCCAAGATGAGAGAACCATCTTGAATCAACTGCCTGATGAAGTGCATGTGGATTTCAATGTGCTTAGTCCGCTGATGCTTCACTGTGTTGCAAGAAATGTGAATGGCACTCTGATTGTCACACCAAAGAATAGTGGGGCTATCTGGAGGAAACCCAAACTCTGTCATCAACTGCCAAAGCCATAAAACCTCCTGACTAGCTAATATTGTTGCTCAGTACTTAGCCTCTGTAGATGATAATGCAATAGCAGACTGCTTCTTGCAAGACCATGTGATAGGACTAGAACCAAGGAAAAAAATGAAGCTAGAAGTAAACTTCTGATCATTGACATCACCAACCCAATCTGAGTCAGTGAAGCCAATAATGTGAGGGGATCCTGAAGTGTAGTGAATGCCATAATGAGTGGTGCCCCAAATCTACCTCAAAATACGTTTAGCTGCTTGCCAATGGCTCTCATGAGGATCATTGGAGAACCGAGAGACAAGGCAAACTGCAAAGGAAAGATCAAGACAAGAATGTGTCAGGTACAACAAACTGCCAACCAACTACTTGTATAAAGTGGGATCCACTGAAGGAGTAGAACAAGTGGAAGACAAAACAACACCTGACTAAAAAGGAGTGGGGGAAAGCTTGCAATCAAGCATTCCAAATCTCTGAAGTATATCAAGAGCATACTTCTCCTGAAATAAGGAAATCCCATCCAAAGACTAAATAACCTGTAGACCTAGAAATAAGTGTAGAAGACCCAGATCTGTCATCTCAAACTGCTCCATCAAAGCTCTATGAACACTTTGAATCATGGAGGATAAGCTACCTGTAAGAATGAGATCATCTACATATAGCACAAGAATCAAAAGATCACCCTCTTGATGTTGAATATACACTTTGTGATCGGAATGACAACATGTGAAGTGAGAGGAAAGCAAGAAAGAGTCCATCTTCTCATACCAAGCCTGAAGGGCTTGTTTGAGACCATACAATGAATGTCAAAGTCTAAAAACCAAAGAAGTCTCCTACACAAATCCCCAAGGCTGCTCCATATAGATCTCCTCATGTAGGTCTCCATAAAAGAAGGCACTCTTCACATCCATCTGAAACACTGTCCATTCCTATGAAGCTGCAAGTGAAAGTACAAGGTGAATAGAGTTCATCTTGGCGACAAGAGAAAAGGTCTCAGAGTAGCCAATACCCTCTACCTGAGAAAACCCCTTCGCAACAAGACGTGCCTTATACTTATCAATGGAACCATCTGCAGCATACTTGGTACGGTACACCCACTTCCATCGAACCAACTTTCTTCCCTTAGGAAGAGGACAAAGATCCCAAGTATGATTCTTCATCAAAGAAGAATACTCCTCATCCATGGCCCTATCCCACTCAAGGTGACCTGTCACATTTGAAAACTTCTGAGGAACATCTGAAATGGCATGACTCAAAAGACTAGAACCAGATGTGTGAGCACGAGTACGACGAGTATCTAAAGGATCACCTGCCAAAGAACTAGCTACGTCAACAGTAACACAGGCCCACCTAGGAAAATATGGAGCAAATGGTGGTGGTGGAGATGGTGGATCATCATCTGCGTCAACCTTAAGGGATAAGTAATCCTCAAAAGATGAAGTGGGAGGAGTAGGCAATGAGGGAGAAGCTGGTGATGGAGAATCCATCTGAGGATAGTGCTCATCAAACTAGACATCCCGCTGAAACAAGACCTGTCTAGAATCAGGATCAAACAACCTGTATGCCTTAACATCATCATAGTAGCCAACAAATATGAGTGGTC
Organism: Sequoia sempervirens; assembly: GCA_007258455.2. NCBI lineage: Eukaryota > Viridiplantae > Streptophyta > Pinopsida > Cupressales > Cupressaceae > Sequoia > Sequoia sempervirens. The sequence continues at coordinate 2,242,526 of VDFB02000019.1, read as the reverse complement.
AGCTCTTCCTCTCCATGGATTTTTGCTGAGCATTAGAAATAAATTCCCAAGCCTCACTACCAAAAACTCGAAATGTAGAAACATCAGGCTTGAGATGGGTCCAAGCCTCCTCAACAGTCATATGTCGCAATGCCTTATGAGGCATCTGATTCTGAATATAATTGGAACAATTGACTGCCTCAACCGAAAATGAAGAACTCATAGCTCGAGACTGTATCATACAATTTTCCATGTCCCGTAAGGTTATGTTCTTTCACTCAGTGACACCATTCTGTTGAGGGGTGTAAGGTATTGTAAACTGATGTTATAAACCATGCTCAGTGCAAAAATATCTGAAAGCTTGATTAACATACTCCCCCCCATTATCTATGTGTATCCTCCTAATAGAAAGTCCAGATTGCTTCTCCACAAATGTCTTAAAGGTCTTGAATGAGTCAAAGACATTAGACTTGTACTTAAAAAAGTACACCCATGTACGTCTGGAGAAGTCATTAATAAAAGTGAGCACATGTCAGGCCCTTGAAAAGGAAGGAGTCAGAAAGGATATAAGATCATTGTGTACCAACTCTAGGGGTACCTTAACACGTGTGGCTTGACCCTTAGGAAAATGATCTCGATGATGTTTGCCAAGAGTACAACCTTGACATACACCATCGGTACAAGAAATCTATGGAATCCCAATCACAAGTGCCTTAGTACTCATCTGCTATAGATATTTGTAATTGACATGGCCAAAACGCTCATGCCAAATCCTGCTCACTGAATTTGCATGTGCTATAAGAGAGGAACCAATAATGTCTGAACTCTCAAAGCCATCAAATCTGTATAAGCAAGATGCAGAGTCAACACTCCCAGTAGCCACAACCAAGTCAGGATCATGAAGGTCTTAAATAACCACATCATGTGGTGAGAACTAAACTGTCTTACTAGAGCCAGAGTGGCAAATCTGATAAACAGATAGAAGGTTTGTTGAAATGTCAGGAACCAGAAGCACATCCTAAAGTAAACCACCATCCAATGAAACAGTACCTAAACCCTAAACTAAAAGTTGTGTTGAGTCACCAACTGCAATATGTCTAGTGCCTGTAGGGGCAAGAGCAGTGACCAAATCCTTTGTGTGTGTCATATGGTGAGAAGCACCAGAATCTAGAATCCAAGTGGATTCTGCAGACAATGCTCGTGTAGAAAGAGCATGACCTTTCCCTGTGGGTTGTGAAGGAGGCTGAGGTGAGGTGATATTATGTTGCTACATGGCTTCCTCCAAAGCCTCTAATCATTTCCAACACCTGGAAATGGGATGTCCTTCCTTGCCACAAAAACTGCAAGGATCACCATATTACTTCTTATTCTTGGAGGAAGACTCACCAAACTTTGAAGATTTTCCCTGTTTAGAATTGAACTATGGTTTTGAATCAGTTTTAGGAGGTGGCTTGGAGGAAGTCTCACTTCTTGCTGAATCTATCTTGGGCTTCGGTTTCTACTTCTTTTTCCCTTTAGATGACTAAGCTACCAATGCTTGGTTCTTAGATCCTATGAGAGCATCCAATTGTGATATCTTGGCTTGCTCTCATGTCAGCCGATCACAAAACACCTCAAAAGTAGGCATGGTAAAATGGTTTCCCAATGCATCCATGGTGGAATAAAATGTGGAAGAGAATATTTGAAAGGGACCTCAAAGCTTAGAAAGAATCAGGTAAATACACTCCTCATCTATTTTGTTCTTACCACAACCCTATAGAAGAGATCTCTGTTGTTTGAATTTCATCAGAAAGTCCTCAATAGTGGGACAAGAATCAGGTACAAGGGAAGTCAACTCAATCTGGATGGCACAAAACTGATTGATGGTACCAAACAAATCACTGAACTTGGTCAACATTTCAAGAAGATTGTTACACCCATCAAGATGAAACAACAAGCTGTCTAAAACATGTAAGGAAATCAAACCCATAGCCTCATCCATCTTATTTCTATGCTACATAACCTCAAATGGCTATGTCAAAACTAGTTGAACTGAGTCTAAACAGGTCCACAACCCCTTTGATCTGAGAAGACATGTCATGAATGCCTTGCAAGTGTGATAGTTATGAGGTGTGAGAAGTTCAACAATAGGAGTGTTTTTGGCCATGGTTCGAAAGGTTTAATGAATGTTTAATGTGAATATTTTCTGGATTTCTGAAGTAAATGACAAAAAGCAAGAAAAAAAACTCCCCCCACAATGCAAAAAAAGAAACCCCAATAGAGATTTTTCAGCAAAAAGGCTAGAAAAAGAAAAATATGCTTAGGAAAATTCTCTATATACTTGGTGAATTTTCTGATGAAATGAACTACAAATCTAGAAATAGTACAGAACCACCTTTCCAACGCCTATTCATTTGCGCAAAACGGAGTCCGAACGCAAAAGTTATGCCCCTGGAACTACAAAAAACATGTTCTGGATTTGACAAGAGAAAATGGCATCAAAACAAAAAATTCAAGAGATCAAACCTCCACCATCAGATTAGGCTTAGAATCAGCTTTCGGATGCCTATTTTTGTTTGAAAAACGAAGAAAAAATGACCATTTTATGCCCGATTTACCGAAACTGCTCCGAAAAAGCACAACTGGGTCCCCAAAGCCCTCAGGGGCTAAAAAAATAGGCCCCTAGTCCATTGGGTGACCAGGGGCTGGGCATTGGTGGCACGATGGTGGATCTCTGATGGCGGGCCAATGGGTGGCGGAGCGTCGGTGGCGGAGTGGTGGCTAGTCGGTGGTGGGCCGGTGGTCGGTTGGTGGGTCGGCTGTGCCGCTAGCCGAGCGGCCCTCCGATGGCCGTTGGGCGACTAGGGGCTGGGCACTGGTGCTGCGGTGGTGGATCTCCAGTGGTAGGACGACGGGTGGCAGAGCGTCAGCGGCAGAGTGGTGGCTGGCCGGCAGTGGGCCGATGGTCGGCCGGTGGGTCAGCTGTGTTGCTGGCTAAGCGACCCTCCAGTGGCCGCTGGGCGGCTCCACTGGTCGAAGTGGCTGGCGAACGGCCGCTTGGTGGGTGGCAGGCAGTGGCCTCAATTTATAAGGGAAGCACAATTTTTTATTAAAAAACTTTAAAAAATCAATTTAAAATTGATTTTTTTGATTTTTTTTGAAAAAATGACCTTGTAAATCGAGCCCTAGGGCCGTAGGCCCTGGGGCCAAAAAAAAAATTGCTTCCCTGATCAACTGTGGCCAAATCGAACAAGATTTATATGGAAATAGGGGTTTTCAGGCACTGTGAATCCAACGGCGAGGTCCGTTTGGGCCCAAAAGAACCCAAAGAACGAAGTAAGCCGGATCCACAAAGAAACAACCTGAAAACCAGTGAAATCTTGATCAAACCCTTGTAGCTCCAAAATCTTCAAAACAAGAACAGGCTACAACAGGTCTACTCTAATATCATGTAGAAGTTATCAAAACCAACTTCAGAGTCCAAGAACACCTACATGCAAAGGGATACTTGTCATAGGGAAGAGAAAGGAGAAAAAAGCAAGAGGGTTTTGAAGCTCTGAAATATGAGAGATATATTATCAGAACAATCAAATGAAATATTTACAAAGATCAATCCTTAAAAGGAGATCAAGCAAAACCTAAAAAGTAACCCTAATAGGTAGACATTTAATAATTAATATAATTATTAAATGTCATAATATGCACCTAAAGTGAAATCTTAAGAGTGGAATAAAGGTAACTTAATTAATATAATTAAGTTAAAACCTTTACTCTAACATCTAAAATGAATAACAATGTGCATTTCTACATTAATGGATTTTAAAATGAATAACAAACAACATTTCTAAACTCATTCATTTTAAAACAAATGACAACTTTGCATCTCACACTCATTGGGCCTAAAACAAACCACAACTTGTATTTGGTTGCTTTCTCAAGTAGGCACATTTCAATTTGGGTTAATTAATGAATGATTGGCTACCTTGTCTAGTGCACTTGTTCAACTATTTGTAGTATATCCCATAAGGTGTAGTGAGAGTATCGTCTTCCCCTGTGCTTCATGCAATCTTGGGTGAAGAGAAATCATTGGATCTTATTTTTCTTTTTTAGTTGGTCCTACCTAAGAGACACAATCTAATGTAGAACTCAAAGGCGACCCAAACCGATGTTTCCCTCAGGCTAGTATATTAAAGTCTTAGGTGAAATCCAAGGTAAAACTACCATTAATTATTTTCGTGCAGTGCCATTCTGAAAGTGCAAGCTACCCACATTGTTTACATGAGGTAATTTTTAGTACCACTAGTAGGATTTGTTAAAGCCTTAAGTGGCTTGTTGGACACTCATGTAGTGGCAAGTCCCTGAGTTGTGACTAGACACCATTTTAGTAGCTACCCTTATTTATTGACTTTATTGGCATCACTCTCAGTGAAAGGGTGTAGCACCACACCTTGAAAGTTACTCACCATATGGCTGGATCCATTGAGTTGGTACGGGAATGCTCAACGTAGTATAAGTTACTTGTTTTACTTGTAACTTTCCAGGGAGAGGGTGATTTGGGTTATCCTTCCATTCCAAGATGCCCTTATCCATTCACATTTGCAAAGACAAAGTGTGGGGGGCACCTACACTTTTATCAAAGGATATTCCAAGTTGTGGGAATAAGCATCATGCCATTAGCTTTGACCTTAGGGATAGGCAATACTTGATTGTTTTTTTTTGTGTTTATACCAAAGGAAATTGGGGTAAATAACCTTTGAACATACACATGCACATTTCAAAATTTCATAAGTCAACATCCAAATAAATCTATTTTCAGAGTTTCTTTTGTGTTTTCAAAACATTTTCAATCATATTTCAAAAAAAATTCAAAATGAAAACCATTTGAAACCATCAAATTGAAAATCAGTTCACTATTATCATATTTGATGAAAACAAACCTACAACTACAAACTAAGTCACATTTGTTAACCAGAAAACCCAACTAAGATTTTGCATCACATTTGAATGAAATAGATCCACATCTGTTAACCAGAGACCCCATCTGCAAAAAACTTGCACTTGTAAAAAAATGAACCACAATTGCCTGATTATCAGAATTTCAAAGAATACTTGTCCAATCTTGATCTTAATCTTCTTGACAGTGATCTTATCATCTTAGCATTAGACTTGCAAAGCTTGATCAATCCATTCCATAATTTTCATTTAGGTTGCATTTTCCATCCTTGCTTAGCATAATTAATCTTAGGTTTGGCTTAAGTTGCACATACCTTTTAGATTTTAGTCATAGGAAGCTTATCAAGCCATTGGACAATTCATGGTTACTTATTTATATTTTCATTGAACTTTATCTTTCAACCTATCAATCACCATCATCATCATTGTCATTGTAAAATTGGGTCTCAAACTTATGTCTTAGTTTAGACTCATCTTATCAAAATCTCTCAATATTAACCCTCATAAAGGTTATTGACAATTTGGTTTGTAATCTTGGATCAACATAGCTTGGTTAGCATCCTTTTTCTTAGATCTTAAGGTTCATATCGTTAGTATTATTTGGAATCCCTCGGTCTCATTTATCTTCATTTTCATACCATATCCTTAGGTCATAAGATCATTAACATCATTGCATCTCAAACCTTAGTCTTAGGTGCATTAACATTTGTCATCCTCATATCCTCAAAAATCCAAAAAAATCATAGCATAGTCTCATATCCCACTTTACATTTATCATCCTTGCATTATCATATCCATCTTGCAATTCTTACATGGTTAAAAAAAGTCACAAACAAAGAGAAAGGACATGGATTCCTCAAGTGACCTCTTTTCTAGCCCCCCTCATTGTGCAAAACTTTGATCAAATCAATCTTAACCATCACAAAGAGAACCACCAAACATATTTGATAACCTTGGCTTAACAAAATTTGACAAATGCCTAACTCCAAAAGAAACTGAAAGAACCTCCCAAGATCCAAGGATTGTCTACATTTTTTATGAGCTTGTTAGTGTTGATCCAAATAGATTATTTTATGCACTAGCTAAGAAAGGGGCCAAACTTCCTTTCGATTATGATGTTTCTACACTCGTGGAGGGAGCTACACAAATAAAATACCAATGTTTCACCCAAAGTACATTTTCATTAGGAATTCCATCCTCACAATAAATGTTCACTATCCTACCACTTGGGACAACAACACACATGGAAACAAATGTACACATTCCTAATCCACCAACATCTAGAAACAAGAAAACTCATGCCACAACACAAGGACAAACTTTTACATTTGGTGCCTCATCATCAAGCTCCATGGGTATGAAATTCATAAATCCTCTATTCCAACACACAAATCAAGATCCCACACCTCAAAATTGACCCAATAAATCAAGGAGGATTCATATTGTTTTGAATAAGGTGTCAAATAAATTTCAAAACACAAATCAAGGACCTACACCTCAATTTCAAAACACAAATCAAGGACCTACACCTTAATTTCAAAACATAAATCAAGTTTCTACACCTCAATCTCAAAATGCAAATCAAGGTCCAACATTTCAAGTCCAAAGTTCCAATCAAGGTCCATATCCTCAATTTCAAAATGCTATACCAAATACAAACATGCTTTTGGGGAAAATCAAAACACCAATTTCATTCCAAATAAAACCAATGCCAATGCAACATTAACACATCAATATCAATAAGGTCCCATGCAATAAAATTTCACTCCAAATCTAACATTTGACACTAATTTCATCATGCAAAATCAACCAAACCCAACGCCATCTCTTGGATACACCTTAATGGAACAAATATAGTAGCCACAACAACAAATGACAAACATGAAATTGGGGAACAACAAAAGGACATATTGTATGAAGGAATTGTGTCCTCCATTTGAGAGAAGTCTATACATGCCACCTTTTCCCCCTCACTTTACTACACCAAAATTTAACAAGTATAAAGGGAAAGAGGATCCAATGGAACAAATACGATAATTTAACATGGAATGTATGGATATCGCTTTTGATCCCACATATTTGATGAGACTATTTCCACGAAGTATTACAAGATAGGATCTAGAATGGTTTGGACACCTTCCTCGAGGGATTCAGACATGGGGTGACTTGGTTGATAGATTCATCTTTTCCTACAATATAGAAAGTGACATGACCCTCACAAAATTTTACACAACTAGAAAAGATGAGGGAGAGTTACATCATTCTACCAATGATGGTGAAGTATGGCTAGCAAGTGTCCTTTCCAAAAACCTGAGAAACAATTACTCCCCATGTTTGTGGAAAACCTTAATGTAGAATTAATTATTCAACTCCAAATACAGTGTTACAAAATTTTTGAGGATATCATTGAAAAAGACATCTCTATTCAGAAATCTCTCATGGAAAAGGGACTATTCGATGTTTCCAAAGAAACCCCAAAAGCTAATAATGACAAATGAAAATTTTGGTCCCAAAACAAGAATGTCACTAATGATGGAATTGTTGATGCAAAATTGGTAAATAAAGGTCACCCTACCATTCACCTTAAAAGTCCCTCCATATCAAACACCCAAACACAAAGTCAAGATCAAACATTGAATGCAATTCAAAATAATCAACAATGTAGAGGACCTCCACACATTAAGAGAACATATAACACTCCCTTAGGTGAACCTATTGAATTGGTTCTAAAGAAATTTTTACAATCCAATGTCATTCATCTTCCAAACATCAAGAGTTATGAACCCACTTTGGTAAAACCTAATTGGTGGAATGAAAATGAATACTGTGAATATCACCGTGGAAAAGGACATAAAACATCATCATGTTGGACACTCAAAAATATCATTCAAGACCTTCTTGAACAAGGAGACATTTCAATGGATAACCCACAACCTAAAACCAATGTTGATCATACCATATTCAAAAATCCCTTGCATGACCATGGAAAATGGAAGGCCTCCAGTTTAGGTAACAATAGTGCTAATTATACCGACATTTCACATGACTACAATACCACCATTAATCACATCCGAGCCTTTGATAGTCATGTTGCCACCATCACCATTAATAATAAAAGTTTAGAATGTGTCGTAACCACTTGAAAATCCAAGGTAACCCTTCAAGGGAATGCTTCTAATCCACAACCTAAAAGTCAATACAATCCTTCATCATCTAGGAAAGATGCTCACATAGATATCTATTCTTGAGCTACTTCAAATTTCCCCAAATCATAGGGCCATTTTGGACAAAGCCTTGCAAGATACATCTATCCCTTATGACATAAATGTCAACTAATTTAAGGAAATGATAGGATCTATAGCTACACCACACCTTGTCACCTTTTTTGAACAAGACCTTTCCACACAAAAAACCAAATAACAATGATCCACTACACCTTGAAGTTTTCATTAATAAACATAAAATCAGACAATTGTTGGTATCCGGTGGTGTAGGTCTAAATATATGCACCCTAAAATCAGTGGAAGCATTGGGATACTCTAAATCTTGCATAAATCAATCTAAGATAATTGTTATCAAGGCTTATGATGATGTTGATCACTCGTCTGAAGGATTAATTACTTTTCCTATAAGGGTTGGCCCCATTGTTCAGAATACAATGCTCCATGTCTTGGATCTAGAATTTCCCTATAATCTCCTCCTTGATCGCCAATGGATTCATACCATGAGAGTTGTACCTTCCACATATCACTAGTGCCTCAAATTTCCATATGACGGCACTAACATTACCATTCTAGGTGATCCTGATCCTTTCCAATATCGCACCAACTTATAAGAACCACAAAATATCAAGTTCCCATCAATCAATAGGATTCATCTTCCAATTTATCCCACTACATCAATCTATATAACCTTGTCAAATCATCCATTCCATTTACCACACCTTCCAAAACCAAGGCTTAGATCCAAGACAAAAGCTATGGAGAATATAACATGCAGAGTTTATTTTGTGTTGGAAAGTTACCTAAATCACCAAAGAGTTATGGAAAACCCCACTTTATTTCAAAAGAGCCTAAAATTATCATCCATAATCCTCCTACCACCTTCATTAAATGGGGGAATTAATTAAAGATCCCATCAGTGAGGACATCTTCACATAGATTTACAAAGATGAACAAGAAATTGAGCTTAAGAAATTACCAATTGAGAAGTATCCAAAAGGGTTCGAGCTCATGAAGTAAAAGTGATATGACAAACATAGTGGTCTTGGCCTAAACAAGAATGGAATGCTAGAACCTATATTGCCTCCTCGCCTACCAAAGAATAGAGGATTAGGGTTTATACCAACAAAAGTGAGTGTCCTTGGTACTCAGTTACCTTCGAGTGAGACCATTAACACTTCAAATGAAATCGAGACATATAAGGACTATTATACCGATATCAATTCCAATCAATGGGAATGGGGTTCAAATAAATCATCTAGTAACTATGATCTTGAGGAAACATTTATAGAACCTAGTGAGCCTACCTTTGAGGAAAAGTTTAATAAAATGTTCAAAATTGGTTCAGCATACAACTTGTCAAATAACAATCAAATCATTCTTATGAAAAGGGAATCTTTGATGGCAACCTTTTGGAAACCAAACGACTCTACCTCCGCCTTTACCATATTTTCCTATAGATTGAGCCTTGACAATATCAATGATTGCTTACCCCTTGTTTACTCACAACTCATAGATTAGGACCAACAAGGACTGTCAAGTTTAGAAACATTTGAGAATGACAAAGAAATTGTTGAGTTCATGGGACTTCGTGAAGGGATACCAAGTGGGTATCATAAAGTTTCCTACATCATTGACCTGGATAATGCAGCATATTTTGGAGAGTCTACTCCTCCCTCTAGTCACAAAAGTGAGAAAAATGATCAAAATAAAAATAAAAAGAATAGGTCTCCAGGTGAAAATTGAAAGGTGCCTTTAGACCATGAAAAATTAAAAATAATGGACATGTCTGAAGGTGAAAACCTCTCCAATGTGCTTAAGGATGGAGGGTTGGATAGTCTCCCTGTTGACCAAGAGAGATCACCATTTGCAACATCTTTGACCACAGAAGAAAAAATAGAGTTCACTACATTCTTCTCAGAAAGACAAGTTAATTTTGCATGGTCATGCATTGATATTCCTAGGTTAGACACTAAAATCATTCTATATAATTTACAACTACTTCCAAATGATAAACCATAAATTTTTTTTGAGGAAAATGCATTCACAGATCACACTCTTAGCAAAGGTTGAGTTGAAGAAACTTCTGGATGTTGGTTTTATTTGTCCCATAGATTATGCAAAATGGTTAGCTAACCTTGTTCCTATCACTAAACCAATTGGTGGTAACAAAATATGCATGAACTTTAGATATCTAAAGACGGCTTGTCCTAAGGATGATTTCCCATTACCTAACATTGATATCATAGTAGACCTTACAACGGGATATGAGATGTTATCACTTATAGATGGCTTTTCAAGATACAATCATATTATAATTTTCATGGAAGATCAACACAAAATAGCCTTCACATGTGCTTGGGGTACCTTTTGTTGGAATGTAATGCATTTTGGACTCAAGAATGTTGGAGCAACATATCAGAGGCTACGACAACCATCTTTCATCACTATATGCATGTACTTATGGAAGACTATATTGATGACTTATTGAAAAAATATTTGATAAGAGGTGGTCATCTTTAGACAATATTTTCAAAAGACTAGAGGACTATAAGCTCAGACTAAATTTGAAAAAGTGTGTGTTTGGGGTCCAATCGGGAAAATTATTAGGATACATAGTTTCTCGAAGGGGAATTGAGGTTGATCTTGTGAAAGTAAAAGAAATCATAGATATGCCATTGCCAACAAACACTAGTCAGTTGAGGACTCTACAAGGAAGATTTTAGTCAATCTGAAGATTCATTTCCCAACTAGCAGACCAAATTCATCCATTTCAACATTTGTTATGCAAAGGAGTTCCCTTCATATGGACCGAATGTTGTCAAGAAGCATTTTAGTAAATAAAATATTATCTATTATCTCCTCCAATTCTCATGCCTCCTATTGATGGAAGACACTTAATCCTATACATATCAGCCACTACATCAGCACTGGGGGCATTACTAACATAGAATGACAATGATGGAAAAGAGAGAGCTATCTACTATATCATTCGAACTCTGGTATGATATGAGCTTAATTACAATCCCATTAAAATAGCATGCCTTGCAGTCATTTTCGCCATGCAGAAGTTGAGATATTACATGTTGAACCACAAAATAAAATTGATAGCTAAGATTGATCCTTTGAAGTATCTGTTGAGCAAAGAAAATTTGATAGGTCGATTATCAAAGTGGATTATGATTCTGAGTGAGTATGACATAGAGTATGTTGATAATAAAGTAATAAAAGGACAGGTAATAGTTGATCAACTTGTAGATGGACCAATGATAGTAGACCATGCTCTTGTGTCGAATTTATTAATGAATCCGTCTTTGTAATAGAAACTCCCACAACATGGAAACTTTACTTTGATGGATCTTATACAAATAATGGTTCAAGGGCCGAAATTATTTTTATCACACCTCACGGGGATTCCATTCCTAATTCATATAGAATAGCATTCCTATGCATAAACAATATGGTTGAATATGAAGCATTGTTGATAGGATTGTGCATGGAAATCAAATGGAAAATCAAGGATCTTCAAGTCTATGGTGATTCCCAGTTGGTTATCCATCAAGTGAATGATGATTATGATACAAAAGATGAGACGCTTACCCCTTACAAACATATGATGGAAATTTTTTAATTATACTTCAATAACATTTCTTTTGAGAAAATTTTGAGAATCTAGAACAAGGTGGTTGATGTAATGGAAACCATTGGATCTCTCATGGATATTCCTAAAAATGCCTTGTGGTATGAGTTCTTGGTGGAATAGTTGTTGATCCCCACATTCGAGGTCCCCGAATTTGAACTCATGTGTGAACTTGTTCGTCTTGAATCTCCTTGGTACAAAGATTTCTATAACTACTTGCATGACCATATTATCTTGCCTGACTTGTCCACAAACCAACACAAAACCTTTATTCAAAAGGCATCCAAATACATAATCATCGGTGATTCCCTTTACCATCATAGCCTAGATAGTACCCTTCTCAAATGTCTTGACTCATATGAAGCACAAATGGCCTTACAAGAGGTTCACAATGGTATATATGAAGCTCACTTAGTTGGTCCTACTCTAGCTAAGAAGCTCATGTGAACAAGATATCATTGGCCTATAATGGAACGTGATGGTTATTACTTTGTGAAGAAATGTCGCCAATGTCAAATACATGGAGATCTTGTACATGCATCTGCTCAGGAGCTACACCCGCTTACATCTCCTTGGACCTTCTCTTAGTGGGGACTTGACCTCATGGGAAAGATTCAACCTACTTCTACCAATGGACATAAGTTTATCCTTGTTGCAATTGAATACTTTACCAAATGGATTGAATCCATTCTTATGACTTACATTACCAAAAATAAAATATCTAAGTTCAATCTTAACTACATCATATGTCAGTATGGTGTTCCTCAGTCCATCATTATAGATAATGGTCATCCCTTCAAGAATCAAGATGTTCGCAAGCTATGTGAAAAGTTTCATATCCAACACCACTTTGCTTCTCCCTATTATCCCCAAGGTAACGGTCAAGATGAGGCATCTAATAAGATTATACTCAAAATCTTAAAGAAGTTTTTCAATGACGTTGGTCATGACTGGCATGTCCAACTCAATCCTACACTATGGGCCTACCACACTAGCATCTGTATACCCACAAGAGCCACTCCATATTCCCTCATCTTTGGATCTAAATTTATTCTCCCCATTTAGGTCAAGTTACCATCCTTAAGGATATCCATGTAGCTACTTATTGATGAAGAGTACCATATAGCTCGTTTGCATGAGCTTGAGTTATTGGATGAGAAAAGATAGAATGCCTTAACCCATTTGTATGTATATCATAACCATCTTCGGCACAACTATAATAATAAATTTCGACCTAGATACTTTGACATTGGTGCCTTGGTTTTGAAAGAAAATCCTAAGAATTAGGTGGATCAAGAAAAGACCAAAAATTTTGAACCCAATTGGTTGGGTCCCTACATCATCACAACATCATATTGATCCAATGCTTATCAATTGTCTACTCTTGAAGGTAAACCATTGCTTGAGCCCATCAACAACATGCATCTTCGTATATATTACACCTAGCCTTCAGAGAATCCCTTTCAAAAAGTTTGAAAAATACAAAAAAAATAAAAAAAAAAATCACCCTAATGAAAACCTGGCAAATAGGCATCTTCATGACAACAAAAAAAATTGAAAAAATTGAAAAAATAAAAAAAGGTAGTAAAGAGAAATAATTCATCCAGTTGTGAAAACCACTTCGGTGGTGCTTTGGATAAGTACAATGGTGAAAACATGGAAAACATGTGCCATGTGTAGTCAGTCTATGCTCCTCCATCTACTATCACTCTATTTGGTTTTCTGCCTTTCATCCATCCATTCTTACAATCATCCATAATAAAGCTTTTTCATTCTTCTCATGGTCTAAGAACCATTGACATTTAGTGTCCTTTACTTTCATGACCATCCCTTGCATCCATCAATTCCCTCACGTATAATAAGTTGGTCTTATACTAACTGGGGGAAATTTCTTGACTTACGTCTTCATGGGATCTTATACATGGTATCAACTTTTAAAACCATCAAAAATTTAAAAAAAATAGAAAACCTTGAAAATCCAAAAAAAATAGTAAACATTTAAAATTCAAAAAAATCATAAAACCATCAAAAATAAAAATAAAATCAGAAAACATTAAAATCCAAAACAAATCATAACACCTTGAAAACCCCAAAAATCGTATAACATCAAAATTCCAAAAAGAAAGTTAGAGTCAAATTCTATGTCAACCCAAGTCCTATTGAACTATGTTGTCTCTACGCATTGCTACATAGGCAAGGCCATCTTTTTATGAGCCCCCGAGGCACTAGGTCAATCCCTTAGGTTTTTGTTGAGTCAAATCAATGCTTCACATCATAATAATGAGTCATTTTTGGTCCAAGTTGGTCAAACTATGATGTCTTTGTGTGTATAACGTAGGCAAGGCCATCAATCGATGAGCCCCCGAGGCCCTAGGTCAGTCCTTTAGGGTTTCTTGAGTCTATCCAAATCTTTTTTCTTCAAGCAATCAAACACCTAAACCAAATATTGAACCAATAAATCAATTATCCAACTGGTCTTCAATCCAAATCAGTCAATTTCCTAATCATCAATGCTTGTCAAGTCATTGGTCTTATCATTTTTTCTTATTTAGGATGTGTCCTTCCTAAATTGGGACATTGGTCATTTGTCAACCTTGTCATTAAATTCCTTATACAAGATATGTCTTTCTTGAAATTAGGCATGGTTAATCAATCTTATCAATTGGTCAAACCTATCAATCAGTTAATCGGTCAATCTTGCTAATTGGTCAATCCTATCAGTCACTCAATCTAGTCAATCAAATTTGATCAAATAATCCATCTTGGTCATTAAATCAACCTTGGTCATTGAATCAATCTTTTCAAATAAATCTATCTAGTCAAATAATCGGTCAATCGATCAACCTTATTAATCAATCAATCAACATCGATCAATTAATCAAACTCATCAATCAATTAACCTTATCAATCTCATCATCAAATAAACTCTTTCAACTGATCTAAATGGTTGTTGACTTTTTTGGTCTATTCGATCTTATCTTTTATATTGGTCTTTGGTCATGTTACTAGCTACCTCAAGGATGTCCCACGAAGGATTTAGAGGGTAAATGATGGATCATGATCTCTTTCTTTTTATTTTTTCTTGTGGTTTTGACAAAAATATTAGGGCAATTGGGTCCTTAGTATGATTCATGGAGTTCCTTATCTTTTTTATTGTTTGTCTTTTGCAAGTGGTAACATTGCACACCTTGGTCTATGTCATACCATGTTGTTTATGCTCTATTTTCTACAATTTTGTCAGTCGATGATGATAAACATACAAGTTGACATCTTTTAAAGTGAGAATGTTCATCCCTTATTATTTGACTAACTCCATGCTGATACTTGTCTTCTCCATACTAGCATTCACCTTCTTTGTTCTTTCACCATGTTCTTTTCCACAATCATTCTAATAGTGTCCTATGACACAAAATATCATACATAATCATGTTAGAAGCATATAAGCATCATAAAGCATCATAGGCATCATCATGAACACGTTAGGTCATCCATATTACATTTGAAAATACAAAATAATAGATAGCATCATCATACATACATGCATACATACATCCATATAAGCATTACATTTTAGGTCATTATCACATAATATCATCTTGCATCTATATCTTATTGCATACATTTTCATACATGATTAATGCATTTCCATATAATTGCATTTACATAAATCATATACATCCATATAATAGCATTTGCATACATCATTGATTTTTCATCACATCATCCAGCATCCATAATATCATAAACCATACATCACTTGTGCATCCACATAAATGTCATAATCATATAGAATCATCATACATATAGCAAGGGATATCATGTGTACCATCCATACATCATAAAATAGAAAAAGTATACATGAGCATAAAACATACACCATCATCCATAATACATTAGAGCGTATAGAAATGCATGATCATATAGAATTCTCTCATAAGTGCATAACATCCTATCATCATAATCCATCATACCATATAGAAACATGCATAAGAAATAACACATTGCATAATCGTCGCCAAATCATGTATCTCGCATATATACCAAATATGATTAGTTTCACAATAAAAATATTGAAATGATCCAAAAAATGGAGCTCGCAAGCTTAGTCAAAATACATACATACATACATACATACATACACACACACACACATATAAGTATTAGTGTCTAAGAGAATAATAAAATGGAACTACCTTATGCTCCCCTTATCTCCTAATGGGGAGGGATCTCTAGAAGGTGGCCTATCGTCCTGGGGTTGGTGAGATCACAATGACATGTGTGCTGATCCTGATGGCCTCTGATATGGTGATAATTGATGTAACACCCCACCACTGCTCTATGACCTTTTGCTCTGGTTTCTACTCTCAACCTGTGAGAAGCTTGGCTCTTTGCACTCTAGGGGTACCTCCCTCTCATAACAATCTCGATAATATTGCTCAGCCTAGATGGCCCTCTTGAGCTCTCACAAGATGTCCACTATTGAGCCACTACCTCTTCTCATGAATTCTGTACATATTTTCTCCACCCACACTGCCCTATTAATAGTTGAATCCCTCTCAGCTCATAGCTACAAGATCTTGGTCTATGTTGCTTGCAATTGTGCTTACAGTCACTTGATATGTCTATCAACTAGCTAATCCTCCCCCTCCATATCCATCCTCTCAAGGATCAATATTTCCTCCATTCCATCATCCATGATGGCCCTCTCCCTCTTCTCCTCCTCCCAATCTAACACATCCTCATCATGGTCTACCTCTCCTACCCCAACATCCACTGTCGACTGCTCTCCCTCCGGCTATCTCTCATCTTGGCGAGGGGGTGTGTCTTCCTATATCTCTCCTACCACAACCTATGCATGTCTCTCTCCCTCCTAGATAGGGGCCTCTACTACTTGTCTACCCTACCCATCCTTGGCAACCACATTAGAATTTCATTTTCACATTTGATACATCATTGATATTTCCACTTTTTTAATATATAAGTGTACCTTTTGGATTTACTTTTTAATTCTCTCTCTTTATATATTTATCTATTATCCCTCCCCACAATCTCTCTCCCTCTCTCCCTCTTCCTCTACCTATATCTCTACCTACCTCTCTCCCTTTCTCTTCCCCTCTATCTTTCCCAAGTCATATCTATCTATAGATATCTTCCCTCTTTCTATCCCTCTCTCCTTCTCTCTCCCTCTCTCTCTATCACTCCTACAAAGAGTAGAGGGAATTTGAGAGGAAGATAGAGGGAAGTAGAGAGGGAAGGTAAGAGAGGTAGAGAGGAGAGAGAGAAGAGATATAGAGATATCTAAAGGGATAGAGAGGGGGAATGCAGGAGGATTGAAGTGAGACAAGTATCTCAATCTCATTGGCTCTCTTTTAATCCCACATTCCTCCCATCTCTCCATTCTTCAACCCTTCAACCTATAAATGGAAGCCACTTCTACTTCACAATCATCCACAACTTTGATCATTATCACTATAGGAATTTTGGTTCATAGTAATCACCATCTTCATGTAATTTTGAGTTCATTTCCATAACTTAGCATAAATTTTACACTTGGGTCATCAAGCTTATCAATTGGGATTGGGAAAGGGCTTCCTTTTCACATCAAAGGAGCACCACTCCCCCTACAGGATTGAGGTTTGGTTAACTTAGTTGATTACATGCTTTCTTGTTTGGTTTATTTTAGGTTTTTATCATGTTTTCATCTTTGTTCTTCCAAGAATTTCATAGGGAACACTATATTGAGCTTTATAACATGTTTTACAATTGTTTGTTGATCTTATGTTAGCTTGTGCAAGTTTGGTGTTCACAGTAGGTAAAGAGAGACAAAGATTGGAGGAGGAAGGGAGATGTATATATAGAGAGGTATGGTGAGATGGATATAGGAAGAGGTAGGTAGATAGAGAGGAATATAGAGATGGGAGATAAAGAGAAGCAGATATATATATATATATATAGAGGTAAGATGGGAGGGATAAAGGGAGAATTAGGTAGAGAGAGGGAGGGTGAGGGGATATATAAATAAGTACAGAGGGAAGGGGAGAGTGAGGTAAGGTGGGATGGATAGACTAAGAGGTAGGTAGAGAGGGAGAGGGTGAGGGGAGATAGAGAGAAGTAGAGAGTGAAGGGGAGATAGAGTTATTGAGAGAGGAGAGAGAGAGAGAGAGAGAGAGAGAGAGAGAGAGAGAGAGAGAGAGAGAGAGAGAGAGAGAGAGAGAGAGAGAGAGAGAGAGCGAGGGGGGAGGGAGGAAGAGGGAGGTAATGAGAGATTAGGGTAGGAGGGATAGAGGGATAAGTAGGTAGAGAGAGGGTGAGTGGAGATAGATATTAGAGAGGGAAGGTGAGAGAGAGGCAGAGAGGAGAGAGAGGGTGAAGAGAGATATAGAGAGATATCTAAATGGAGAGAGGGGTGTTGGAAAATGTGACTCAAACTTACTGGCCTAATACTCTTCCCACGGGCTGTTGTTTAACTCCTTATTCACATGATAGCTCCATTTCGATGGGAAATAGTTCACAATTCCATCAATGGTCCAAGAGCTCTTCATGATTTTTGTATTGTGTTCTATCATCGGGAGATGATCATGTCACTAGGATAGAATTCCATGTCTCCCTAACATCCCTATGGAGGGTGTTACCTTGGTAGTGTTGAAGGGGCAGTGCTCTATTTCTAGGACTTTGGATGGTTTCCCCTCGATAACCCGATGATGTGTATCTTCATCTATGGAACCTTGTATCTTCGGAGAGACTTAGAGTGAAGTATCCTTGATGAGTTGATGGTGTTGGTTGATGGTGCCTACTAAATTGCGGTTCCTTGGTGGGACCTAGTCTGTACCTTAGCAAGGGTGTGGGGAATGGTTTGATAGTGGTGACATGGATACCATGTGGGTGGTAGGGACCATGGTTAATGCTATAAGTGTCATCGGTGTGACTCTCCCATATCAGAGGAAGATAATAAGTTGTCTACTTGACATCTCGATAGGATGGAGTAGAAAGCTAAGTGCTTATATTGAAATGATATTGAGTGTTCAAAGAGACATGGTTTTGTGTCTCTTCAACACTTTTATGACTAAATATATTGGCAAGCTATATGCATATTAAGGTGACTGGAAAAATTTGGAAGGACTTTTTTTTGGTGTGGCACTAAAAATTGACGGTTAAACTGCTATGTGACCATTCATTGTGGAATTTTAATGATGGTTCTTGAGATGATTGGAAACTATATGCGAATGCAGTAGTGCATTGTATAGAATTATAATAGAGGGATGATTAGCAATTGATCGAGAGGTTGATCAGGGAAATGTTATGTTTCCAGAATTGGAATTGACTATGTAAACTAATACTTAGAAGAGAAAGTTTTGCATCTTGTATGTAAATGACCTTTTACTGTAATACAAGTGAGCATTGCTTTGGTGTGTGGGTTTTTATCCCATAAGGTTTTTCCTGCAATAAAATTGGTGTTCAATTGTGTGATGTTTTAATTCTCTATTCTATTAATTTCATGACATTTGCATCTCTATGTTCTGTAGTTGTGAACTTTTGTGAAATTTTTTTATCTCTCTCCTTTAAAATTGGGATTTAGGAAGGAATATATACACTTAGCTTTCCTTACAAGGGGGAATGAGGGAGGGATGGAGTGAGAGGTAGGTAGAGAGAAGATAAGAGGGGAGATAAAGAGAATTAGAGAGGGAGGGAGGAAGGGATAGGTAGAGATAGAGAGGTCCCTACAAAGAGATAGGTAGGGATATAAGGAGAGGTAGGTAGATAGATAGGAAGATGTAGATGGGAGATAAAGAGAAATAGATACAAAGAGAGAGATGTAATTTTTGAGGGATAGAGGGAGATACCGAACCCCTATCCAAACCGCTGTTATAAAGGGGTGGGGGGGATGCACCCGTGTCGTTAATTAATCAGCTTGCTAGGATAAGTGAACTAACCAACCCTCCACCCACTGGGGGGGTTGGGGGATGAAGAGCGACAACGAGCCCCCCGGTGGCCATAGCCATTTCAGTTTAAGTGGATTAGATTATATACGTAACATGACTATAGGCTATAGGTCGTCTGCTTCCCCTATAGATAGTAGGGCCCGTAGGGTGGGAGGGCCGGGTGGGGGGGAATTATAGGGAATTATAGCTTAGATAGTTTAGTGGAAAGAAAGGCACGTAACATAATTAGCCGGGGCAAGACCCCACTAATATTTGCGGACCCCACTAGGCAGGTAGGTATAGAGATGAAGGGTGACCACATTACCTCTCTCTCTATCTCTACTTCTATTTATCTCCCATCTACATCTTCATATTTTTCTACCTACCTCTCTCTATATCCCTCCCACCCTACCTCTATATCTTTACCTTTCCCTTCCTTCCTCCCTCTATGCTTCTCTTTATCTCCCCTCTCTATTTCTTTCTACCTACCTATCACTCCATCCCTCCCTCATTCCCCCTTTCTCTCCCCGTTTAGATGTCTCTCTATATCTCTCTATATCTTTCTTCACCCTATCTCTCTCCTATCTACCTCTCACTCACCTTCCCACTCACTCTCTCTCTACCTACTTCTCCCTCTAGCCCTCCCACCCTACCTCTCTCTCATTGTAGACACTAAAAAATGTCCTAAGTCTGTGAGTGACATTTCTTGGTCTTCATCTTCCGATAATAAAAAAAATTAATTTTTAATTATTCTTGATCATATTCCTCTATTAATTAAATAATTCTTAAATTATTTAATTAATTCACTTCCTAACCTTTATTCTGCCTTGATCAATTAAATAAATAAATTGTCACTGATATTCCCCTTTCTTCAATAATTAAATAAATTATGATTTATTTAATTATTTGCTTGTCATCTCTTGTCTATGGTTTAATTATTTATTTAACTATTCACACTCCCTTTTAATTCTTCCATTGTTAAATAATTGTCAAAATTATTTAATTGTCCTCCATGTATCTCTTGTATTAAATAATTAACTCAATTTAATTATTTAATGCCCCTTTTCATATTTCCTCTCACTTAATTAAAATAATTATGCAAATTGTTTTAATTAAATGCCCACTTGCCTTTTCCTCAAATAAATTATTTAATAAATTATTTATGCATCCACTTGTCCAGAGATTCCTTTCTCATGAATTAATGATTTTCAAATTTTTAATTTCTCCATGATCCCTCCACTATCTCATTTTTGAATCTCGGCCATTGATCCCCTCGAGTCTCTTTTCTATCTTGACCATCTATTTTGTAACCCCCATTTTTTTGTGTTGCATGTCTTATCATCCATCTATCTTGGAATCTTTCTAAAAGATTTATCTCATCCACCTGTTTGAATGGTTGTCTATTAAGAAGCCTTTCTCCTCCATTTTTTCCTTAACAACCACTTATCTCCAACTTCCATGCTTTATTGTTTGTAGGTATGTGTACAAATTCTTCTACACATCTGAGGGAAAACTTGCAAAGGAAACTTGAGAAGAGACAAGAGAAATTATTCAACTTCAATATGGTGAGTTCTTTGTTTGAATGTTTCCATTTTATTTCTCATTTTTTCTTGTTTTCTCTTGTTTAGATTGGGGTTTTAGCCTAGATTTGTGTTGTGGATGTCACTTAGCCTTTAGTAATATGATTTTCCCCATCTTACATTGGTGAACCCAACGTGAAAATAATTTTTTGGAGGGTCCATATGGATTTTTGTTGTTTTTGCAAGTTTTCTATATGAAACGATGCAACTGAGACGCGTAGTGATGTAACTACTAAGAAACAACACATCTGCTAAGAGAAATGACACAACTGTTGGGCGGGAAACCAAATTCAAAAGAACGACACATCTTCTAAAAATAGTGATGCATTTGTGGGCAGGTGACTATAATTTGAAATCGTGATGCAATTGCTCTGGTGCAATGCATTACAATAATGCATTTGTAGACCCAAACAACACAACTGCATGTTGGTATAAAAATTTTGTTTTCTGTTTGCTTTCAATTTTTCCTTTTAGGTTTTATGTTAGATTAGGGTTTTTTGTGTTCTAAAAATCTATTTTCAACATGTGGCTTTGGAATCTTGGGGAGCTCTCAAAAAAATGTTTCTTTAGAAATAAACCAAAAAAATGAGCTTTACATTAGTTTAGTTTTAAGAAAATTTTCATTTTGTTTGTCTTCCACAACTTGCATCAAATGCATAAGGGTAAAACGAACTTGCATATCTCACTCATAAGGATTTAAAAAGAACAATTAATTGTACGTTACACTCATGGGTATAAAAACAAACATGCATTATATGTCATGGGCATAAAATGAATTCAAGTGTCTTCAAATCATAAGTAAAGGATTTAAAATTTACAAGTGTTTTCCATGTTTAGTGGTTTGTAAATTTTCATAGAGTGTGTATGCTCTCCCCTCGTGCCATTTGGAAATCTTGAGGATCAAAAGAATTTCTTTGGCATTTGTACAATCACACCCCACATTTGGATTTTGGGCTTAAAATGAACCCCATGTGAGTGTGAGGCAAAGGAATTGAGTATGCTCTCTCCTTGTACTTCGTGTGATCTGGGAGATCAAAAATAGTGTACTTCCTCACTTTTTTTTACTTTTTTTTAGAGGGCTTTCCACTCCATTTCGAAAGGTGGGAATGAACCAAGTGGTAACAAGCTAAAGCTAAGCTCTTTTGAACTACTATATAAAAAAAGTGCTTCTTGATGAAAGTCATTTAGCAACAGGTGTGGATGTGTCATACCGACAAGTGCCACCCTCAATAGCCCCATGAGCTACATTAAAATCCTTCCTTAGGGAAAGGACTATGACACCTCTTGATTGACCATAGTCTTGAGCTAATCTTGTTGTGTGTATGGCTACCTTGAACGGATTCCCTTACTAGAAACCAATTTGTGTTAGTGGCCAAAAACCCTTTTTATATGCTCACTGATCGTAGGAGGTTGGACCTCTAAAGCCACCCCACATCTTCACTAAGCATGTGTAGAGGTAGGAATTCCTCTTTGGGGGAATGAGACTTGGTGAGCCTGATAAGTGAGTGTCATGGAGGGGAGCCAATGCCACCAAGTCTCTAGTTGTCTACCTTGTTTAAGTGGTTGGAGAAATCCTACTGGGGATATCAACCAATGGTTTCCTTGCCAGCCATAGGAATTGTGCTTGTTGTATATGTGTGTTTTCATCTTGAAATCAAACTTTTTCAACCAAAAATAGACCAAAACAAGTGTTTGAGACTATTTTCTATGTTTTCCAAGCAAAATTTCATCAAAACCAGTCAAAAACCTACACGAAAACAACATTAAAATCTTAAAAATTATAAAACCAACATTTTGGAATTGCAATTGGTAAAAATAGAACCACAACTAAACTTTTTCACTGCAACTAATTACTAAAAGACCACAATTACTGTACTAAACCTTAACTAAAGAAAATAGATCCACAACTATCATTTAGAGCCACGACTGCCATTCTGAACCACAACTACATTTTAGAAACCCACAACTTAAAATGACACATTTATAGAAAATAGAGCCGCAATTGCTTGATAACCAAAAACTCTCAAAATCCTTGTCTAAAATCTGATCAATTCATTTTGCAGTGACCTTGATTGTTGAACCAGACTTGCAAGCTTGTACTAGTCCATCCTAGCATTTCCATTTAGGATTACATCACATGTTAGGTTGCATCCATGTCTTGCATAATCAATTTTAGACTTTAGGTTGCATATACCTTTCAAATTTTAGACTTAGGAAGACCATTAAACTTTTGGATAGTCCTTGGTTGCTTATCGATTTTTTCATTGTCCTTAATCCTTCATCTTATCAACCTTTATTATTGTCACCTTGGTCAAATTTGAGTCTCAAGCTCGTTTCCTGGCCTAGACTCACCTAGTCAAAATTATCCTCTTGATTATCACAAATTTCAATGACATTTGGGTTTATTATCTTGGACCTACATTAGCTTGGTTGTCATCATTGGTCTCAAATTTTGGACTTCATATCCTTAGCATTGATTTTAGTTTCATTTAGATTCATATTAACCATATCCTTAGCCTTGCATTTAAAATTTTTATCCAAAAAACACAAAAACATAGCTTAATTTCATCTTAGCCTTAGTTGCACCATTATCTTTGATCATTAACCTAGTATCATCATCATCCTTGGTCACTATTGAATCAACCTTTGATATATCTTCAACATCCATTAGTTTCATATCCTTGCATAATCATTTTGCATATTTATATTCAAAAATCCCAAAAATATAGTTTAGCTTCATTATCACCTTGCATTAACCTCCAACTTGCAGGTCTCACATGGTTGAAATGAGGTCACGAACCAAAAGAAAGGACATGGATTTCTCAATTGACTCCTTTCATGACACTACCCTTGGAAAAAACTCAAATCATTCCACACCTCAAAGAGAGACACCACAAAAATACCAAAACGACACATGGGACAACCTAAACCTAGAATAATTCAACAACAAATTGACCCCTCAAGAAATTGAAAGAGCTTACCAAGACCCAAGGGTTTTGAGCAAGGTTGATCAACTTGTTGGTGCCGAACCTAATAGATTCTTCTATACACTAGCTAAAAAGGGTGCCAAGCTCCCTCAAGGATTTAATGCATCAACCATTATAGAAGAAGATACCCAAAATCTATTTGCTTTAGGAATTCCTACTTCACAACAAATGTCAACAACCCACATGGAAAACACTACCACCCATATCCCTATCATCTCTACACTTACAAACAAAGTGACCCATACAACTACACAAGGGAAAACCTTCACAATTGGAAGCTCATAAAATTCTATGGGTAAGACCTTTACAAACCCCCTTTTTTAAAACACAAATCAAGGTCCCACACCATTATCCCAAAATGAAAACCAGGTCCTATACCTACATTTCAAAATGCAAACCAAGGTCCTTCATTCCAATTTCAAAGCACACCGTCATCACATCAAAATCAACCAAATAAATCTAGAATGATTCACATTGTCCCATGAAGGGTGCCAAACCAAAACATTAATCAAGGACCTACACCCTCATTTCAAAACATTAATCAAGGACCTACACCTTCATTTCAAAATTCTAATTAAGGACCTACACCTTCATTTCAAAATTCTAATCAAGGACCTACACCCTCATTTCAAAATGAAAATCAAGGACCCACTTTTCAAATCCTAGGAACAAATCGAGGGTCTACACCTCAATTCCAAAACACTATAACAAATGAAAACATGACCTTTGGAACAAACCTAAAAGCCAATTTCATCCAAAACTAAAATAACACACATGGTAACCAAGGTCCTGTTAGCTCTCAAAAATGCAGGTTTGAACCATGAGAGGTTGCCAAGCTCTCACAACGTTTCAGGGTAACAGACAAGGCCAAATGATTTGAACCTTCTTCTCTTTAGGTGTTGCTAGACCTAGGTGGGTATACCTATTTGAATAAAGCAGACTTGACCTTTGTTCATTTCCTAAAGCAATTTACCCACACTGGAAAATGGGAGTGGATAAATGAGTTTTATTCTAGTGCAAATTGTATAAGCAAAATCAAGGCTAAATCTAATGTGTTCATATGAAAAAATGAATGAAACTAAATAGTGGAATGGTAGAGACTAGTGCCTTATTGGGTGTACGGAGTCAAATGAAAATCTAAAATGAGTAACTTCTTTCTAGCAGAAACTCAAATTGTTTGGCATATAGGTTTAAGTTTATAACTGGTATAAAAATGCAAAAATGTGATTACCAAGTTCTTCTTAATGATCCAAATGAGATTCCCTAATTACTCTGATTGACTAAAAGGATTTAATCTCTCCTTGAAAGAACCAATTAATCCAATCATACAGATACAACAAGTGTGCACTGATAAACTAAAAAATATCCTTGATATATCAGTTTAAATAATTAGAAAACATCAACCTTGGAGACAACTTCAGCAATACTTTCAATTAAAACAACAAACAATTGATACTAGAAAAATGTCACCACATCAAATGAATTTAATTGAAATCTCCATTGTTCCAATCATGCATCATAGTCTCAAGAATGTAACATATTGTGATCTACTATATTTTTGTTTGATCTCTGCTATCTGCCTCTTTCCACAATTGAAAATGAACATTTATACATCAGTATTCAAAAGGATGTGTCCTTTCGTATTCAAATCTCAGTGATCTGTTGTATTCGAGATTTTTCAAATGTTCATCAGACACCCGCGAAGACATCCTATAGTTTCGCTGATGCCTTGAGTCTCTTCGACTACCACATATTATATGTTGCTTTGGTGTCCCACAGTCTCATTGATGTTTTGAGTCTTCCTGACAATTATCCTTTTGGTCCCAAGTGTATCGCTATGACTTTCGCCGATGAAGCCTATCACTGTAACATTGTGAGTCGGGAAGATGCTCCATAGATTACTTCATGTCTTGTCGAGAAATTTCCTTCAAACTATTTTCTTCATCGATCCTGATCGCCAAGACATAATGGTTTTCTTGTCGATGAAGCAACACTTGGTATGACTCCCCTAGCTCTCCCTGCTGAAACCTGTCTCGCTGATGAATAATCCCTCCAAACATGCTGCCAAGTCTTTACCAATACAACACTTCTCGTTGTGACATAGGGGGTCGGTAAGACTCCTTGACTTCATCCTGATGAAAATGATGGAATCTTCCCCTGCTTTATCGGTAAGGCCAAGTGAATACTATGGGACATTACACCGACGGATCTTGTCTCAACGACATAGTTCTTTGGGCTTCATCGGTATGACACACATCTGCTTGCTATGACTTATCCCGACGATTGTTGTCTCATCGATATGTCTCTATGTCTTCGATCAGTAAGACACAAATAGGCTCAATATGACTCACCCTGATGCATATT
Source organism: Sequoia sempervirens (assembly GCA_007258455.2). Classification (NCBI taxonomy): domain Eukaryota; kingdom Viridiplantae; phylum Streptophyta; class Pinopsida; order Cupressales; family Cupressaceae; genus Sequoia; species Sequoia sempervirens. The sequence continues at coordinate 2,215,904 of VDFB02000019.1, read as the reverse complement.
GTCTTGTCGATAGGATCTTTCTTTCGCTGAGACTATGAATTGTGTTTGCCAAACGTGTATTACCAAAAAAAAATTTATCGGTAAGACAATCTTGATCTCTTTCCGATAGACTACAAAAAGACATATGCTAGTATAAAATGCTTTATGGATCGGTGAGACCTGCATCATCTCATGTTGATATGATTTATACATTGAAATACTCAGGGTTAGATGAATTCTATGGGACCAAATGATAAAATATGGGAAAACATGTTATGCAAAGGAGATTTTTGTGCTTATGGCATGGGAATTTTTTGGGAAATAACAGGTATGTGCAGCCATGAAATTTTCAAAATTTTACAGTTCTAACAGGTCCCACGCCTCAAAATACCAATTCTAATCCAAATCCAATATATGACCTTAACACCAACATCATGACACCAAATCAAGCCAATGCAACACCATCCCTTGCAGATACTTTTATGCAACAAATATAGGCCCTCCAACAACAAATGAAAAACATATAATTGGGGACCAACGAGAAGACCTATTCCATGTAGGAATTGTGCCCCTTTCCATTTGACAGAAATATATACATGCCACCCTTTCCCCCTAATTTCACGACAACACCTTTGCCTAAGTATAAGGGGATAGGGGATCCAATAGAGCACATTCAAGAATTCAACACCTCATGTATGGATGTCTCATATGATCCTACCTATTTGATGATACTATTCTCACGAAGCCTCACAAGGCCAACTCTAGATTGGTTTGCGCATCTCCCTCTAGGGATTAGAATGTGGGTGAACTAGCTGAAAAATTCATTAATCACTTTTCCCTCAACATTAAAAATGATGTCACCCTTGCAACATTGAGCACAACCAAACAAGAAGAAGGGGAATAACTTACCTCATTTTACTAAAGATGGTGAGGCTTGGTTAGCAAGTTCCCTTGTCACATTCCTGAGAAACAATTGGTCACCATGTTCATTGAAAACCTTGACAAAGAAATGATGAGTAGTCTACAAATCCAATGTTGCACAACTTTTGATGAGATCCTTGAAAAAGGTGTCCTTATTGAAAAAGGTCTTGTTGCAAAAGAACTAGTCAACATAAAAAAAAGAGACTCCAAAGCCCAATAATGATAAAAGCAAATACTGGTCCAGAAACAAGAATGACACAAATGATTGAGTTTTTGATGCCAAACTAATAACAAAGGTCCAAATATTCATCTTAAAGGTCCTTCTTCATCAAATACATAAAATACATCAAACACCCAAACACTAAACGCAATCCAAAATAATCAACGTAGAGGTCCTCCATGTGCCAAGAGAACATATACCTAATTAGGTCAGCCCATCAAATCAGTCCTCAAATAGCTTTTGCAATCTAATGTCATCACACTAACAGACATAAAAAATTATGAACCCTCATTAATCAAACCTAATTGGTAGAAAGAAGATGAATATTGTGAGTATCACTGTGGAAAAGGACACATCACAGCTAGATGTTAGACACTCAACAATATCTTTCAAGGCCTTATTGAAAATGGAACCATATCAATTGGAGAATCAGGGAAAATCAATGTTGATCATACCATATTCAAAACTCCCTTGCAAGACCACGACAAAGGAGAAGACTCCAGTTTAGGGAATGCTAACAATGCCAACTATGCAACTGTCAAACATGATTTCAACACTATTATCCTTAACATTAGACCCTTTGATGATTGCAATTCCACCATTACCATAAACAAGCTAAGTTTAAAATGTGATGCTACCACTCGATGAACCAAGATAACTATTCTAGGACCTCCTTCCAATCCATAGCTGAAAGCCCAATATAACCTCCTAGATCAACTAGGGAAGACTCTCATACAAATGTATATTTTAGAGCTCCTTTGCATATCACCATAGCACAAAGCTATCCTTGATAAGGCATTGCAAGAAGCATTTGTACCCACTAATCTAAGTGTCAATTAACTTCAAGCCATGATTGGATACCTAGCTATGTTGCACCATGTCACCTTCTCTAAGCAATATTTTTTGCCCAAAAATTTGACCATAATGATGCCCTACACCTTGAAGTATGCATTAATAAACACAAGATCAGATGAGTCCTAGTAGAAAGTGGAGTAGGTTTGAACATTTGCTCACTAAAATTATGAAAGCATTGGGATACTCTGAGAATCATATAGACCAAACCAAGAAAAATGTGATCAAAGCTTATGATGTTGAGCATTCTTTCGAAGGAATAATTTCACTTCCTATAAGAGTTGGCCCAACAATATAGAACATAGTGTTTCATGTCTTGGATCTAGATTTTCACTACAACCTTCTCCTTGGATGCCCATGGATTCATGCTATGGAGGCTATCCCATCCACATATCATCAATGCCTTAAGTTCTCATATAATGGCATTGAAATTACTATTCCTGGCAACCCCAATCCTTTTTAGTATTGCACAAACCTAAAAGGAACTGTTGAACATCAAGTGCCAATCAATTGAGAGGCCTCATCTTCCACTTCATCTACCACTCCATCTCATTACATTGATCCATTTTCTCTTTTCAAACCATCCATACCATTCACCACACCTTCCACACCTAAGGTCTAGATTCAAGACATAGGATGTAGAGAATACAACATGAAGAATATCTTTTTCATCAGAAAGTTACCTAAATCACCAAAGTCTTATGGAAAACTACATCCCTTGTAGCCTAAATTCATCATTCATAATCCCCTTACCACCTTCAATAAATGGCGGGAGCTAGCCAAAGAATCTTTGGATAACCATATTCTCACATGGTTGTACAAAGAAGAGGAGGATATTGAATCTAAGAAATTGCCAGATGAACAGTATCCAAAAGGGTTCCAAATAATGCAATGAAAAGGATATGATGGAAACAATGGCCTTGGCCTAAAAAAAAAAGGATTTTTGGAACCCTTACAACCTTCTAAACTACTAAAGTACCAGGGTTTAGAGTTCATACTAGTAAAAGTGACTATTTGAGGTCTTGGGTTACCTTTGAGTGAGGTCATTAATGCTTTAGATGAGATTGAGACATACGAGGACTCCTAGGACTTTGATGCCAATTCCAATGAATATGAATGGGATTCCCTATCCTCCACTACCTTCATGGACCTTGATAAACTGTTCAGAATACTTGGTGAGCCTCCCCTTGAAGAAAAATTTAGTCAAATGCTTACAATTGATTCCCCATCAAATCCACCTAGTCCCCATCCAAAAGTCCCTTTGAAAATAGAAGAGTGGATCAAACAATTTTGGGAAACTATTGATTCTTCCTCTTGGTAACTTGATGACTCAACCTCTATCTTTACCCTATCAGCCTACACCATGACCCTTGAAAATACCGATGATGGCTTACCCCTTTTCTACCCACAACTCATAGATTGGGATCAACAAGAACCACCAAGTTTGGACACATTCGAGAATGACGAAGCCATTGTTGAGTTCATGGGACTTCATGAAGGAATACCAAGTGGGGATAATAAGGTTGGCTTTGCTATAGAACTCAATTACTAAACATACATTGGTGAGGATATCATATCCTCTAATCACAAAAATGAAAATGAAAAAGGTAAAATTAAAAATAATAGGTCTTCAGGTGAAAACCGAAAGGCACTTGCTGACTATGAAAATGTAAAAATAAAGGACGTATCCAAAGGTGAAAACCTCTCTAAGGCACTTGAGGATGGAAGACTAGACTGTCTCCCTATAGACCGAGAGAGATTCCCATTACTGATAGAAGAAACAACAAAAGTGAACATCGGAATATAAGACAACTCCATAATCATATAGTTGGCAACATCTTTGACCACCAAGGAAAAGCTTCGGTTATAACATTCATTTTAGAAAGAAAAGTTCATTTTGAATGGTCATATGTTGATATGCCTAGATTGGACCCCAAACTTGTTTTACATCACTTTCCACTGTTACCGAATGCCATACAAACAGAAGCTAAGGAAAATGCATCCACAGATTGCACTCTTGGTCAAAGTAGAACTAAAGAAAATCTTGGACATTAGGTTCATTTTCTCTATTGATTATGCAGATTGGATATCAAACCTTGTTCCTATCACCAAACCAAATGGTCAAATAAGAGTATGCACTGATTTTAGAGATCTCAACAAAGATTGTCCTAAAGATGATTTTCCTTTACCAAACATTGACATCATAGTAGACCTTACAGCTGGATATGAAATGCTATCACTTATGGATGGATTCTCAGGCTATAATTAGATAGGAATTTCTCCTAAAGATCAACCAAAGACAACTTTCACATGCACTTGGAGAACTTTCTATTAGAATTTCATGCCATTTGGACTTTAAAATGTTGGAGCGATGGATAATTAGCATGCAAAATGCACAACTGTAGTACAATCGATAATTGTAAACACCAAAGTTGATAGATGGCCCATGAACACTTGATCACGAGAGGTTTCCTAAATGCGGTTATAACTCAACAAAAAATGAAGGCTTACGAATGTGATGGAAAATTAGCATATAGAATGCAAAACTACAATACAATCCACTATCATACTCACCAAAGTTGATAGATGGCCCATGAAAACTCAAACACGAGCGGTTTCCTAAATGCGGCTATAACTCAACAAAAAATGAAGGTTCAAGAAAGGTGGTGGAAAATTAGCTCATACAATGCACAACTGCAATAAAGTCCAAACATAAAAAATATCCTAAATGTGGCTATAACTAAAAAAAAATGAATGTTCACAAAAGGTAATGGAAAATTAGTGTGCAAAATTAAATACTATAGTACAATCCACAGTCGTATAAACCAAAGTGGATCGATGGCCCACGAAAATTCAAACAAGAGCAGTTTCCTGAATGTGGCTATAACTGAACAAAAAGTGAAGGTTCGCAAAAGGTGATAAAAAATTATTGTACAGAATGGACAACTGTAGTACAATCCATAATTGTATTCACCAAAGTTGATCGATGGACCATGAAAACTCAAACATGATCGGTTTCCTAAATGCGGCTATAACTCAACAAAAAATGAATTTTCACGAAAGGCTATCGAAAATTAGCATGCATAAAGCACAACTGATATAAAAACCACAATCATTGTCACAAAAGTTGATCGATGGCCCATGAAAACTCCAACACTCGTAGTTTTCGAAATGTGGCTATAACTCAACAAAAAATGAAGGTTCATGAAAGGCGATGAAAATTAGCATGCAAAATGCACAACTATAGTACAATCCACAATCATAGTCACCAAAGTTGATCAATGGCCCATGAAAATTCAAACATGAGTAGTTTCCTAAATGAGGCCATAACTCAACAAAAAATGAAGGTTATCAAAATTTGATGGAAAATTAGTGTGCAAAATGCACAATTTTAGTACAATCCACAATCGTAGTCACCAAAGTTGATCGATGGCCCATGAAAACTCAAACACGAGTTGTTTCCTAAACGCGGCTATAACTCGACAAAAAATGAAGGTTTGCAAAAGGAAATGGAAAATTAGCATGCAGAAGGCAAAACTGTAGTACAATCCACAATCGTAGTCACCAAAGTTGATCGATGGCCCACGAAAACTCAAACATGATTGGTTTCCTAAATGTTGCTATAACTCAATAAAAAATGAAGGTTCATAAAAGGCGATGGAAAATTAGCATGTAGAATGCACAACTACAGTATAACCGACAATTATAGTCACCAAAGTTGATTGATGGCCCACAAAAACTACAACACGAGCGGTCTCCTAAATGCAGCTATAACTCAACAAAAAATGAAGGTTCATAAAAGGTGATGGAAAATTAGTGTGTAGAATGTGTAACTATAGTAAAATCCACAATTGTAGTCACCAAATTTGATTGATGGTCCACAAAATCTTAAACATGAGCGGCTTCCTAAATGTGGCTATAACTCAAAAAAAAATGAAGGTTCACGAAAAAGCGATGGAAAATTAGCTTGCAGAATGCACAACTGCATTACAGTCCATAGTGGTAGTCACCAAAGTTGATAGATGGCCCATGAAAAACTCAAACACGAGCGGTTTCCTAAATCTAGCTATAACTAAAAAAAAAATGAAGGTTCAGGAAAGGAGATAGAAAATTAGCGTGCAAAATGCACACCTTTACTACACTCCACAATTGTAGTCACCAAAGTTGATCAATGGTGCACGAAAACACAAACATGAGCGGTTTCCTAAATGTGGCTATAACTCAATAAAAAATAAAGGTTCGTGAAAGGAGATGGAAAATTAGCATCAAAATGATGCACAACAGTAGTACAATCCACAATCGTAGTCACCAAAGTTGATTGATGGCTTATGAAAACTCAAACACGAGCGGTTATCTAAATGTGGCTGTAACTATATAAAAAATGAAGGTTCGTGAAAGGAGATGGAAAATTAGCATGCAAAATGCACAATTGCAGTACAATCCACAATCATAGTCACCAAAGTTGATTGATGGCCCACAAAAACTCAAAACATGAGCGGTTTCCTAAATGCAGGTATAACTAAACAAAAATAAAGGTTCGTGAAAGGCGCTGAAAAATATCATGCAGAAGGCACAACTGCAATCCAATCCACAATTGTAGCCACCAAAGTTGATCGATGGCACATGAAATTTCAAACACAAGCGGTTTCTTAAATGCGGCTATAACTCAACAAAAAAAAGGTTCGTGAAAGGCGATGAAAAATTAGCGTTTAGAATGCACAACTGTAGTACAATCCACAATCGTAGTCAGCAAAGTTCATCCATTGCCAATGAAAATTCAAACACGAGTGGTTTCCTAAATGCAGCTAAAGTCAACAAAAAATGAATGTTCTCGAAAGGTGATGGAAAATTAGTGTGTAAAATGCACAACTGCAGTACAATCCACAATCATAGTCACCAAAGTTGATCGATGGCCCACGAAAACTCAAACACGAGCGGTTTATTAAATGCAGCTAGAACTCAACAAAAAATGCAGTTAACGAAAGGCGATGGAAAATTAGCATCCAAAATTGTAGTCACCAAAGTTGATCGATGGCCCACAAAAACTCAAACACCAGCAACTTCCTAAATGTGGCTATAACTCAACAAAAAATGAAAGTTCACGAAACGAGATGGAAAATTAGCATGCAGAATGCACAACTACAGTACAATCCACAATAGTTGTCATTGAAACATCAAACATGTGCGGATTTCTAAATACAGCTACAACTCAACAAAAAATGAAGGTTGATGAAACAAGATGTAAAACTATTGTGTAGAATGCAAAACTGTAGTACAATCCATAATCGTAGTCACCAAAGTTGATCAATGGCCCACGAAAACTCAAACATGAGAAGTTTCCTAAATATGACTATAGCTCAACAAAAAATGAAGGCTCAAAAGGCAATGGAAAATTAGCATGTAGAATGCACAATTACAGTACAATCCGCAATTGTAGTTAGTCACCAAAGTTGATCGATGGCCCTTAAAAACTCAAACACAAGAGGTTTCATAAATTTAACTATATTTCAAACACAAATGAAGGTTCACAAAAGGAAATCAAAAATTTACGTGTAGAATGCAAGAATGCAAAATTGCAGTACAATCCAAAATTATATTCACCAAAATTGATATCGGCCCACAAAAACTCTAACACGAGTGGTTTCCCAAATGTGGTTGTAACTAAAAAAAAATCAAGGTTTAGGAAAGGCGATGGAAAATTAACATAGAGAATGCACAACCGTAGTACAATCCAAATTTGTAGTCAACATAGTTGATTGATGGCCGAAAAAAACTCAAACATAAGCAGTTTCCTAAATACAGCTGTAATTGAACAAAAAATTAAGCTTTGTGAAAGCTGATGGAAAATTAGCATGCAAAATGCACAACTACACTACAATCCACAATCATAGTCACTATAGTTGATTGATGGCTCACAAAAACTCAAACATGAGCAATTTCCTAAGTACGGCTATAAAAAAAAAAATGAAGGTTCACAAGAGGCAATGGAAAATTAGAGTGCATAATGCAAAATTGCAGTACAATCCACAATTGTAGTCACCAAAGTTGATTGATGGCCAATGAAAAATCAAACATGAGCGGTTTCCTAAAAGCGGCTATCACTCAATAAAAAATGAAGGTTTGCAAAAGCTATTGGAAAATTAGCATGTAGAATGCAAAACTATAGTCCAATCCAAAATCGTAGTCACCAAAGTTGATCGATGGCCCACGAAAACTCAAACACGAGCGGTTTCCTAAATGTGGCTATAACTCAACAAAAAATGAAATTTAGCAAAAGGTGAGGGAAAATTAGCATGTAGAATGGATAATTGTAGTACAATCCACAATCATAGTCACTAGAGTTGATCAATGGCCGACTGAAACTCAAACACGAGTAGTTTCCTAAATGTGGTTATAACTCAACAAAAAATGAAGGTTCATGAAAAGTGATGGAAAATTAGCATGTAGAAGGCACAATTGCCATAGAATCTACAATCGTGGTCACCAAAGTCGATGGATGGCCCACGAAATCTCAAACACAATATGTTTCCTAAATGCGGCTATAACTTAACAAAAAATCAAGGATCAAAAAATGCGATAGAAAATTAGCATGCACTATGTACAACTAAAATATAATCCACAATCGTAGTCACCAAAGTTGATCGATGGACGAAAACCCAAACAAGAGGGGTTTCCTAAATGCGGCTATAACTCAACAAAAAATGAAGATTCGAGAAAGGCTATGGAAAATTAGCGTGGTGAATGCACAACTATCGTACAATCCACAATCATAGTCACCAAAGTTGATTGATGGCCCACGAAAACCCAAACACTACCGATTTCTTAAATGTGGCTATAACTCAACAAAAATGAAGGTTCGCAAAAGGCGATGGAAAATTACAATGCATAATGCACAACTATAGTACAATCCATAATCGCAGTCACCAAAGTTGATCGATGGCCCACAAAAACTTAAACACAAGTGGTTTCCTAAATGCGGCTATAATTCAATAAAAATGAAGGTTCATGAAAGGCGATGGAAAATTCATGTGACGAATGCACAACTGTAGTGTAATCCACAATCGTAGTCACCAAAGTTGATCGATGGCCCACGAAATCTCAAACATGAGCAGTTTCCTAAATGCGGCTATAATTCAACAAAAAATGAAGATTCACGAAAAGAAATAGAAGATTAGCATGCAAAATGCACAACTATAGTACAATCCACAATTATAATCACCAAAGTTGATCGATGGTCCATGAAAAATCAAACAGGAGCAGTTTCTTAAATGCGATATAACTCTATAAAAAATGAAGGTTCACAAAATGCAATGGAAAATTAGCATGTAGAATACGCAACTGCACTACAATCCACAATTGTAGTTACCAAAGTTGATTGGTGGACCACAAAAACTCAAAAATGAGTGGTTTCCTAAATGGGGCTTATACCTAAAAAAAATGAAGGTTCATGAAAGGCGATGGACAATTAGCATGCAGTATGCACAACTGCAGTACAATCCACAATCGTAGTTACCAAAGTTGATCGATGGCCCACGTAAACTCAAACATCAGTGGTTTCCTAAATGTTGCTATAACTAAACAAAAAATGAAAGTTCGCGAAAGGTGATGGAAAATTAGCAGGCAAAATGCACAATTGTAGTACAATCCACAATCATTGTCACTGAAAAAATCAAACATGTGCGATTTCCTAAATACGGCTACAATTGAACAAAAAATGAAGGATGGCGAAAGGAGATGGAAAGTTAGCATGAAGAATGCACAACTACATTACAATCCACAATTGTAGTCACCAAAGTTGATCGATGGCCCATGAAAACTCAAACATGAGCGGTTTCCTAAATGCGGCTATAACACAACAAAAAATTAAGGTTCATGAAAGGAATTAGAAAATTAGTGTGTAGAAGGCACAACTATAGTACAATCCACAATCGTAGTCACCAAAGTTGATCATTGGTCCAAAAAATCTCAAAAACAAGCGGTTTCCTAAATGTGGCTATAACTGAGCAAAAAATGAAACTTCACAAAAGGCGATGGAAAATTAGCATGCAGAATGCACAATTGTAGTACAATCCACAATCGTTGTCACCAAAAAATCAAACATGTGTGGTTTTCTAAATATAGCTACAACTGAACAAAAAAAGAAGGTCTGCTAAAGGCACTAGAAAATTAGCATGCAAAATGCATAACTGCATTACAATCCACAATCGTAGTCACTAAAGTTGATTGATCTTCTACGAAAACTCAAACATGAGCGGTTTCCTAAATGCGGCTATAACTCAACAAAAAGTGAATGTTCACGAAAGGTAATGGAAAATTGGCATGCAGAATGCACAACTATAGTACAATCCGCAATCATAATCACCAAAGTTGATAGATAGCCCATGAAAATTCAAATACGAGCGGTTTCCTAAATGTGGCTATAACTGAATAAAAAATGAAGGTTCTCAAAATGCGATGGAAAATTAGCATGCAGAATGTGCAACTACACTACAATCCACAATCATAGTTACCAAAGTTAATTGGTGGTTCACGAAAACTCAAACATGAGTGATTTCCTAAATGCGGCTATAACTCAACAAAAAACGAAGGTTGGAAAAAGGTGATGGAAAATTAGCGTGAAAAATGCGCAACTATATACAATCCACAATCACAGTCACTAAAGTTGATCAATGGCCCATGAAAACTCAAACATGAGTGGTTTCCTAAATGCAGCTATAACTCAACAAAAAGTGAATGTTCATGAAAGGTGATGGAAAATTAGCATGAAGAATACACAACTATAGTACAATCCACAATCATGGTCACCAAAGTTGATCGATGGCCCAAGAAAACTCAAACATGAGCAATTTTGTAAATGTAGTTATAACTCAACAAAAAGTGAATTTTCACGAAAGTTGATGGAAAATTACGTGGAGAATGCACAAATATAGTACAATCCACAATTGTGGCCACCAAAGTTGATCGATGGCCCAAGAAAAGTCAAACAAGAGTTGTTTCCTAAATGCAGCTATAACACAACAAAAAATGAAGGTTTGCGAAAGTCGATGAAAAATTAGTATGCAGAATGCAAAAAAACAATACAATCCACAATGGTAGTCACGAAATTTGATTGATGGCCTACGAAAACTCAAACAGGAGTGGTTTCCTAAATGCGACTATAACTCAATATAAAATGAAGGTTCGCGAAAGGCGTTGGAAAATTAGTTTGCAAAATGCACAACTGTAGTATTATGCATAATCGTAGTCACCAAAGTTGATTGCCCACGAAAACTCAAACTCGAGCGGTTTCCTAAATATGGCTATAACTCAACAAAAAAAGAAGGTTCACGAAAGGCAATGGAAAATTAGCGTGCAAAATGCACAATTGTAGTACAATCCACAATTGTAGTTACCAAAATTGATTGATGGCCCACAAAAACTCAAACACGAGCAATTTCCTAAATGTGGCTATAACTCAACAAAAAATGAAGGTTCACAAAAGGTGATGGAAAATTAGCATGCAAAATGCACAAATTAAGTACAATCCACAATTATAGTCACGAAAGTTGATCGATGACCCATGAAAACTCAAACACAAGTGGTTTCATAAATGCGGCTATAACTAAATAAAAAATGAAAGTTTGCAAAAGACGATGGAAAATTAGCATGTAGAATGCACAACTATGGTACAATCCACAATCATAGTCACCAAAGTCAGTAGATGGCCCACGAAAACTCAAACACAAGCGGTTTCCTAAATGTGGCTATAACTCAACTAAAAATGAAGGTTCATGAAAGGCGATGGAAAATTTGTGTGACAAATGCACAATTGTAGTGCAACCCACAATCGTAGTCACCAAAGTTGATCGATGGCCCACAAAATCTCAAACATGAGCGGTCTCCTAAATGCAGCTATTATTCAACAAACATGAAGATTCGCGAAAAGCGATGGAAAATTAGCATGAGAAATCCACAACTGTAGTACAATCCATAATCATAATCACCAAAGTTGATCGATGGCCCACAAAAAATCAAACATGCACAGTTTCCTAAATGCGATAGAAATTAAGCGTGTACAATGCACAAATGCAATATAATCCACAGTCATAGTCACCTAAGTTGATCGATGGCCCACGAATAGTCAAACACGAGCTGTTTCATAAAAGTGGCTATAACTCAAAAAAAATGAAGGATCGTGAAAGGAGATGTGCAAAATTAATAACTGTAATACAATCCACAATCATAGTGAGAAAATATTATCGATGGCCCATGAAAACTCAAACATGAGTGGTTTCCTAAGTTTGGCTATAACTCAAAAAAAATGAAGGTTCAAAAAAGGTGATGGAAAATTAGCATATAAAATACAAAATTGCAGTACAATTCACAATCGTAGTCACCAAAGTTGAATGATGGCCCATGAAAAGTCAAACATTAGTAGTTTCCTTAAATGCGGCTATAACTCAACAAAAAATGAAGGTTCACGAAAGGAAATGGAAAATTACCATGCATAATGCACAACTGTAGTAGAATCCATAATCGTGTTGATCGATGGCCCACGAAAACTCAAACACGAGGGGTTTTCTAAATGCAACTATAAGTTGAAAAAAATGAAGGTTGCTGGAAGGTGATGGAAAATTAGCATGCATAATGCACAATTGCAATAGAATCCACAATCGTAGTCACCAAAGTTGATCGATGGCCCATGGAAACTCAAACACGAGTGGTTTCTAAAAGGTGGCTATAACTCAAAAAAGAATGAAGGTTCATGAAAGGTGATGGAAAATTAGCATGCAAAATAATGTACAACTACAGTACAATCCACAATTGTAGTCACTAAAGTTGCTCAAAGGCCCACGAAAACTAAAGCACAAGCAATTTCCTAAATTTGGCTATAACTCAACAAAAATGAAGGTTCGCGAAAGGAAATAGAAACTTAGCTTGTAGAATGCACAAAAATAGTACAATCCACAATCGTAGTCACCAAAGTTGATTGATGGCCCACGAAAACTCAAATACAAGTGATTTCCTAAATGCGGCTATAACTCAACAAAAAATAAAGGTTCACGAAAGGCAATGGAAAATTAAATTGCAAAATGCACAACTGTAGTATAATCCACAATCATAGTAATGAAAGTTGATCAATAACCCACAAAAACTCAAACACGAGCAGTTTCCTAAATGTGGCTATAACTCAACAAAAAATGAAGGTTCACGAAAAGAAATTGAAAATTACTGTGTAGAATGCACAACTGTAGTACAATCCATAATCATAGACACCAAAGTTGATCGATAGCCCACAAAAACTCAAACACGAGCGGTTTCCTAAATGCAGCTATAACTAAAAAAAATATGAAGGTTCACTAAAGGCCATGGAAAATTAGCGTGCAAAATGCACAACTAGAGTACAATCCATAATAGTAGTCACCAAAGTTGATCGATGGCCCACAAAAAATCAAACATGAGCGATTTCCCAAATGTGGAAATAACTAAATAGAAAATGAAGGTTCACGAAAAGTGATTAAAAATTAGCATGTAGAATGCACAACTGCAATACAATCCACAATCGTAGATGCCAAAGTTGATCGATGGCCCACAAAAACTCAAACATGAGCGGTTTTCTAAATGCAACTATACCTGAACAAAAAATGGAGGTTCACCAAAGGCAATGGAAAATTATCTTGGAGAATGTACAACTGTAGTACAATCCACAATTGTAGTCAACAAAGTTGATCGATGGCTTGTCGACATCCTACAATGATCTAACAACTAAGCCCTTACAACTATGATTTAGAGATTGGACATCTAATCCAAATAGCTATTTAAATCATCATGAAGGTGCATTTAACTTGTCAACCTAGGGATGTGAAATTGAAATGGGTCAGCACAGTATGTGCACTAAGGATCCAAAGTAGCCATATTCATTCTACAAGTAAAAAGACATAATGTTGAAGGTAAATTGATTGGAAAGAAATAACATAAGTGTTGAGCATCAGCCAACAACTATACTAAGCTGAAATGCATAACATAAATGAAAATTTGAGCAAACAAACAGGAAACTACTCTATCTGCTTTGTTTGTAGGAACAATCACACAATGGAATTCTAGTGGCTGAAAGAATAGTCAGTGCCAGATTTTGAATTGATTACTAAACAGAAAGTAACAACTAAGCTGAAGGATGGAATGCTCACCAAGTGGGCCCCCTTGGATGAGTATCCCTTAAGACAAATGTAAACTCAGATGCACAAACTTATAAACTCATTTTATTTATTGGAAAAAACAAGTACAATAGAGCATCATGACTGTATTAATGAAAAACTAAGAATGCAAGTACATCATCAGATTAAGCAAAAAACCCCCTTTGAAGGAGCATCTGAGTCTTATTTATAGGGAGAAAAGGTACTAACTAATCACCTAGCAAGCCGGTCAACTCAAACAGATTAGGACGATGCCACTTTAGCGAAAGCATAAAAAGCGGAGAGACAGTTACACATGCATGGAATTTGGTTAGGCATATTTGCCTTAACACCTATATTCACTCAATAGAAAGTTAAGACCATTTACAAGGCAGTTACAACTTTGATTTGAATGAGGAATCTCCTGTCGTTGAGAGTCTTCCCTTCGTTGACCTTTGAATGACCACCTTGTTGACCGTTATCGCGAATGACCAGCTGGCAGGATCTTCTTTAATTTTTTAGGCTACTAATTATATTTCAAAAACAATATTAGTATGCACAACAATTACATATTTGTAACTATCTTAAAGTAGCATTCATTAATCCACATGTAAAATCAACACAAATAGTTCATATAGCATGTCAATGTCATTAAAGATTGTAAAAATAAGCTTAGGCCCAATGTCTATAGTTTTGAGGAAATATCATCAAAAGATCAACATCCAAGCATCAAATTCTATGACAACTACAAATAACAGACAATAAACTTCTATCAAAATTGAGTCATAAACTGGACTCATCATGGCCCACAAAAACTCATTCATGAGCGGTTTCCTAAATGAGGCTATAACTCAGGAAAAAATAAAGATTGGTGAAAGGTGACAGAAAATTGGCGTGCATAATGCACAACTACAATACAATCCACAATCATAGTCACCAAAGTTGATTGTTGGCCCACAAAAACTCAAACATGAGTGGTTTCCTAAATGCAGGTATAACCCAACAAAAAATGAAGGTTTGCTAAAGGCGATGGAAAATTTGTGTGCAAAATGACCAACTATAGTACAATCCATAATCATAGTCACCAAAGTTGATCGATGGCCCATGAAAACTCAAATAATACTGGTTTCCTAAATGCGGCTTTAACTCAACATAAACTGAAGGTTCACAAAAGGCAATGGAAAATTAGACTGCAAAATGCACAAGTGTAGTGCAATCTGCAATTGTAGTCACCAAAGTTGATCGATGGCCCACGTAAGCTCAAATATGAGTGGTTACCTAAATGCAGCTATAACTCAACAAAAAAGGAAGGTTTGCAAAAGGCGATAGAAAATTGGTGTGACGAATGCACAACTATAGTACAATCCACAATCATAGTCACCAAAGTTGATCAATGGCCAACAAAAATTCAAATATGACTAGTTTCCTAAATGCAACTATAACACAACAAAAAATGAAGGTTTGCAAAAGGCAATGGAAAATTAGCATGTAGAATGCACAACTATGCTACAATCCACAATCGTAGTCACCAAAGTTGATCCATAGCCCATGAAAACTCAAACGCAAGCGATTTCCTAAATGCGGTTATAACTCAACAAAAATGAAGGTTCACAAAAGGTGATGGAAAATTAGCGTGAAAAATACACAACTCTAGTGCAATCCACAATCGTAGTCACCAAAGTTGATTGATGGCCCATGAAATCTCAAACACGAGCAGTTTCCAAAATGTGGCTATAATTCAACAAAACACGAAGATTCATGAAAAGCGATGGAAAATTAGCATGTAGAATGCACAACTATAGTACAATCCACAATCATAATCACAAAAGTTGATCGAGGGCCCACAAAAACTCAAACATGAGCCATTTCCTAAAAGCAGCTATAACACAATAAAAAATAAAGGTTCACAAAATGCGATGGAAAATTTGCATGTAGAATGTGCAACTGGACTAAGATCCACAATCGTAGTTACCAAAGTTGATTGGTGGACCGCGAAAACTCAAACATGAGTGGTTTTCTAAATGCAGCTCTAACTCAACAAAGAATGAAGGTTCACAAAAGGTGATGGAAAATCAGCATTCAGTATGCACAACTGCAATACAATACACAATCGTAGTTACCAAAGTTTATAGATGGCCCACGAAAACTCAAACACAAGTAGTTTCTTAAATGCAGCTATAACTCAACAAAAAATGAAGGTTGGAAAAAGGTGATGGAAAATTAGTGTGCAAAATGCATAACTATTGTACAATCCACAATCATAGTCACCAAAGTTGATTGATGCCTCATGAAAAACTCAAACATGAGTGATTTCCTAAATGCAGCTATAACTCAACAAAAAATGACTGTTTGCGAAAGGCAATGGAAAATTAGTGTGCATAATGCACAACTATAGTATAATCAGCAATCATAGTGACCAAAGTTGATCTATGGCCCATGAAAACTCAAACATGAGCAGTTTCCTAAATGTGGCTATAACTAAAAAAAAAAAAAGTTCATGAAAGGCGATGGAAAATTAGCATGCATAATGCGCAACTACAAATCCACAATCATTGTTATCAAAAAATCAAACACGTGCGGTTTCCAAAATATAGGTACAACTCAATAAAAAGAGAAGTTTAGCAAAAGGAGATGGAAAATTAGCGTGCACAATGCACAACTATAGTACAATCCACAATCGTAGTCTCCAAAATTGAGTGATGGCCCATGAAATCTCAAACATGAGCGGTTTCCTAAATGTGGCTACAACTTAACAAAAAATTAAGGTTCACGAAAGGTGATGGAAAATTAGCATGAAGAATGCACAACTATAGTACAATCCACAATTGTAGTCACGAATGTTGATCGTTGGCCCATGAAAACTCAAACACGAGTGGTTTCCTAAATGTGGCTATAACTGAGCAAAAAATGAAAGTTCGTGAAAGGCAATGGAAAATTAGCATGCAAAATGCACAATTGCAGTACAATCCACAATCGTTGTCATGAAAAAATCAAACATGTGTGGTTTCCTAAATGGGGCTATAACTAAACAAAAAATGAAGGTTGGAAAAAGGTGATAGAAAATTAGCATGCAAAATGCACAACTATAGTACAATCCACAATCATAGTCACCAAATTTGATTAATGGCCCATGAAAACTCTAACACGAACGGTTTCCTAAATGTGGCTATAACTCAACAAAAAGTGAATTTTCATGAAGGTGATGGAAAATTAGCATAAAGAATACACAACTATAGTACAATCCACAATCATGGTCACCAAAGTTGATCGATGGCCAAAGAAAACTCAAACATGAGCAGTTTCCTAAATGCAGCTATAACTCAACAAAAAGTGATTGTTTGTGAAAGGTGATAGAAAATTATGTGCAAAATGCACAACTAGACTACAATCCATAATCGTGGTCACCAAAGTTGATTGATGGCCTAAAAAAACTCAAACACGTGCGGTTTCCTAAATGCAACTATAACTCAACAGAAAATGAAGGTTCACAAAAGGTGATGAAAAATTAGTGTGCACACTACACAACTGTAGTACAATCCAAAATCATAGTCACCAAAGTTGATTGATCGCCCACAGAAACTCAAACATAAGCAATTTCCTAAATGCAGCTGTAACTCAACATAAAATGAAGGTTCACGAAAGGCGATGGAAAATTAGTGTGAAAAATGCACAACTATAGTACAATGCACAATCATAGTCACCAAAGTTGATTGATGGCCCACAAAAACTCAAACACAAGCAGTTTGCTAAATATGGCTATAACTCAATAAAAAATGAAGTTTCGCAAAAGGCAATAAAAAAATTAGCGTGCAGAATGTAAAATTGCAGTACAATCATAGTCACCAAAGTTGATCAATGGCCCACAAAAAGGAAAACACGACTAGTTTCCTAAATGCAACTATAACTCAACAAAAAATGAAGGTTCGCCAAAGACAATGGAAAATTAGTGTGCATAATGCACAACTACAGTTCAATCCACAATCGTAGTCAACAAAGTTGATCAATGGAAAAATGAAAACTCAAACATGAGCAATTTTTTAAATGCAGCTATAATTCAAAAAAAAATGAAGGTTGGTGAAAGGTGATGGAAAATTAGCCTACAGAATGCACAACTGCAATACAATCCACAATCATAGTCAACAAAGTTGATCGATGGCCCATGAAAACTCAAACACGAGAGATTTCTAAAAGGGTCTATAACTCAACAAAAAATGAAGGTTCTTGAAAGGAAATGGAAATTTAGTGTGCAAAATAATGTACAACTGTAGTACAATCCACAACCGTAGTGACCAAAGTTGATCGATGACCCACAAAAAATCACACACAAGCTGTTTCCTAAATGTGGCTATAACTCAACAAAAAAGTAAGGTTCACGAAAGGCAATGGAAAACTAGCTAGGAGAATGCACAACTGTAGTACAATCCACAATCGTAGTCACCAAAGTTGATGGATGGCTCATTTAAACTCAAATACAAGCGGTTTCCTAAATGCAACTATAACTCAACAAAAAATGAAGGTTCACGAAAGGCGATGGAAAATTTGTGTGATCAATGCACAACTATAGTGCATTCCACAATCATAGTCATGAAATTTGATTGATGGCCCATGAAATCTCAAACACATGTGATTTCCTAAATGTGGCTAAAATTTAACAGAAAACAAAGATTCGTGAAAAGCGATGGAAACTTAGCATGCAAAATGCACAACTATAGTACAATCCATAATCATAATCACCAAAGTTGATCGATGGCCCACAAAATCTCAAACATGAAAGGTGTCCTAAATGCAACAATATCTCACGAGAAAATGAAGGTTCGTGAAAGGCGATGGAAAATAAGTGTGTAAAATGCACAATTGCAATACAATCCATAATCGTTGTCACCTAAGTTGATCGATGGCCAACGAAAACTTAAACATGAGTTGTTTCCTAAATGCAGCTATAACTCAACAAAAAATGATGGATCACGAAAGGAGATGTGTATAACTATAGTACAATCTACAATCAAAGTCACCAAAGTTGATTGATGGCCCACGAAAACTCAAACACGAGCAGTTTCCTCAATGTGGTGATAACTCAACAAAAAATGAAGTGTCGTGAAAGGCAATCAAAAATTAGTGTGCATAATGCACAACTGTAGTACAATCCACAATCGTAGTCACCAAATTCGATCAATGGACCATGAAAACTCAAACACGAGCGGTTTCCTAAATGCGGCTATAACTAAAAAAAATGAGGGTTTGTAAAAGGCAACGGAAAAATAGCATACAAAATGCAAAAATGCAGTACAATCAAAAATCATAGTCACCAAAGTTGAATGATGGCCCATGAAAACTCAAACATGAGTGGTTTCCTAAATGCAACTATAACATAAGAAAAAATGAAGGTTCATGAAAGGAAATGGAAAACTAGCATGCAAAATATACAACTATAGTACAATCCACAATCATGTTGATCGATGGCCCATGAAAACTCTAACACGAGGGGTTTCCTAAATGCAACTATAAGTCCAAAAAACTGAAGGTTGGTGCAAGGCGATGGAAAATTAGTATGCAAAATACACAACTGCAATACAATCCACAATCATAGTCAGCAAAGTTGATTGATGGCCCATGAAAGCTCAAACACAAGAGGTTTCTAAAAGGCGGCTTTAACTCAAAAAAAAAAAAGTTGACGAAAGGTGATGGAAAATTAGCGTGCAAAATAATGTAAAACTGCAATACAATCCACAATCGTAGTCACCAAAGTTGATCGAAGGCCAACAAAAACTAAGACACAAGCAATCTCCTAAATTCATCTATAACTCAATAAAAAATAAAGGTTTGTGAAAGGAAATGGATAATTAGCCTAAAGAATGCACAACAACAGTACAATCCACAATCGTAGTCACCAATGTTGATTGATGGCCCACGAAAACTCAAACATAAGTGGTTTCCTAAATGCGGCTATAACTCAACAAAAAATAAAGGTTCGTGATTGACGAAAAAAACTTAGCGTGCATAATGCACAACTATAGTATAATCCACAATCACAGTCATGAAAGTTGATCGATTGCCCACGAAAACTCAAACATGAGTAGTTTCCTAAATGTGGCTATAACTCAACAAAAAATGAAGGTTCACAAAAGACGATTGAAAATTAGCATGTAGAATGCACAACTATAGTGCAATCCATAATCATAGACACCAAAGTTGATCGATGGCCCATGAAAACGCAAACACGAGTAGTTTCCTAAATGCGGCTATAACTCAACAAAATATTAAGGTTCGCTAAAGACCATTGAAATTTAGTGTGCAGAATGCACAATTGCAGTATAATCCACAATCATAGTCATTAAAGTTGATCGATGGCCCATGAAAAATCAAACATGAGCGATTTCCTAAATGTGGCAATAACTGAATAAAAAATAAAGGTTCATGAAAAGTGATTAAAAATTAGCGTGCAAAATGCACAATTGTAATACAATCCACAATCGTAGATACCAAAGTTGATCGATGGCCCATAAAAATTCAAACACGAGCGACATCTTAAATGTGGCTATAAACTCAACAAAAAATGAAGGATCACTAAAGTCGATGGAAAATTAGCTAGGTAAATGCACAACTACTATACAATCCACAATCGTAGTCAACAAAGTTGATCGATGGCCCACAAAAAATCAAACATGAGCGAGATCCTAAATGCGGCTATAAACTCAACAAAAAATGAAGGATCACTAAATTCGATGGAAAATTAGCTCGGAGAATGCACAACTACTGTACAATCCACAATCGTAGTCAACAAAGTTGATCGATGGCCCACAAAAAATCAAACACGAGCGACATCCTAAATGCGGCTATAAACTCAACAAAAAATGAAGGATCACTAAAGTCGATGGAAAATTAGCTCGGAGAATGCACAACTACTTTACAATCCACAATCGTAGTCAACAAAGTTGATCGATGGCCCACAAAAAATCAAACACGAGCGATTTTCTAAATGTGGCAATAACTGAATAAAAAATGAAGTGAAAAGTGATGAAATATTAGCGTGTAGAATGCACAACTACAATACAATCCACAATCGTAGACACCAAAGTTGATTGATGGCCTCTAAAAACTAAAACACAAGCGGTTTTCCAAATGTGGCCATAACTCAATAGAAAATGAAGGTTGGTGAAAGGCAATGGAAAATTAGGGTGTAGAATGAACAACTATAGTACAATCCACAATCGTAGTCACCAAAGTGGATCAATGGCCCACAAAAACTCAAACACGGCCAGTTTCCTGAATGCAACTATAATTCAACAAAAAATGAAGGTTCACAAAAGGCGATGGAAAATTAGCACGCAAAATGCACAACTGTAGTACAATCCACAATCGTAGTCACAAAAGTTAATCAATGGTTTACGAAAACTCAAACACAAGTGGTTTTTGAAATGCGGCTATAACTCAACAAAAAATCAAGGTTCACGAAAGGCAATGGAAAATTAGTGTGATGAATGCACAACTGTAGTGCAATCCACAATCGTAGTCATCAAAGTTGATCAATGGTCCATGAAATCTCAAACACGAGCGGTTTCCTAAATGTGGCTATAATTCGACAAGAAACAAAGATTTATGAAAAGTGATGGAAAATAAGCATGCAAAATGCACAACTGTAGTACATTCCACAATCGTAATCACAAAAGTTGATCGATGGCCCACGAAAACTCAAATATAAGTGATTTCCTAAAAGTAGCTATAACTCAATAAAAAATAAGGTTTACAAAATGCGATGAAAAATTAGCATGCAAAATGCACAACTACACTATGATCCATAATCGTAGTCACCAAAGTTGATTAGTGCAACACGAAAACTAAAACACGAGCGGTTTCCTAAATGCGGCTGTAACTCAACAAAAAATGAAGGTTTACAAAAGGTGATGGAAAATTAGCATGCAGTATGCACAATTGTAGTAATACACAATCATAGCCACCAAAATTGATCGATGGCCCACGAAAACTCAAACATGAACGGTTTCCTAAATGTGGCTATAAATCAACAAAAAAGGAAGGTTGGCTAAACGTGATGGAAAATTAGCATGAAAAATACACAACTACATTACAATCCACAATCGTAGTCACCAAAGTTGATTGATGCCCCAGAAAAACTCAGACATGAGTGGTTTTTTAAATACGGCTATAACTCAACAAAAAATGAAGTTTTGCGAAAGGCGATGGAAAATTAGCATGTAGAATGCACAACTGCAATATAATCCACAATTGTAGTGACCATAGTTGATCGATGGCCCACAAAAACTCAAACACGATCAGTTTCCTAAATGTGGCTATAACTCAAGAAAAAATGAAAGTTTGTGAAAGGCGATGGAAAATTATCATGCAGAATGCACAACTGCAGTACAATTTACAATCTTTGTCACCAAAAAATCAAACACGTGCGATTTCCTAAACATGGCTAAAAATCAACAAAAAATGAAGTTTGGCAGAAGCAGATGGAAAATTAGCATGCAGAATGCACAACTTCAGTACAATCCACAATTGTAGTCACCAAAGTTGATCGATGACCCACAACAACTCAAACTCGAGTGGTTTCCTAAATATGGCTATAACTCAACAAAAGTTGAAGGTTCGCAAAAGGCAATGGAAAATTAGCGTGCAAAATGCACAACTGCAGTACAATCGTAGTCACTAAAGTTGATCGATGGCCCACAAAAACTAAAACACGACTGGTTTCCTAAACGTGACTATAACTCAACAAAAAATGAAGGTTCGCCAAAGTTGATGGAAAATTAGTGTGCAAAATGCATAACTGCAGTACAATCCACAATCGTAGTCAACAAAGGTGATCGATGCCAAAATGAAAACTCAAACATGAGCGATTTTTTAAATGCAACTATAACTCAAAAAAAATGAAGGTTGGTGAAAGGTGATGGAAAATTAGCCTACATAATGCACAACTACAGTACAATCCACAATCGTAGTCAACAAAGTTGATCGATGGCCGATGAAAATGCAAACATGAGCGGTTTCTAACAGCATCTATAACTAGACAAAAAATGAAGGTTTGTGAAAGGGGATGAAAATTTAGCATGCAAAATAAAATACAACTAAATTACAATCCATAATCATAGTCACCAAAGTTAATCGATGGCCCATTAAAAATCACACATGAGCCATTTCCTAAATGTGCCTATAACTCAACTAAAAAGAAAGGTTTGCAAAAGGTGATGGAAAATGAGCATGCAAAATGCACAATTGTAGTACAATCCATAACCATTGTCACCAAATATGATAGATGGACCATGAAAAATAAAACACAAGCAATTTCCTAAAAATGAAGGTTCACAAAAGGCGATGGAAAATTCACGTGACCAATGCACAACTATAGTGCAATCCACAATCGTAGTCACCAAAGTTGATTGATGGACCATGAAATCTCAAACACAAGCGATTTCCTAAGTGCGGCTATAATTCAACAAAAAAAAGATTTGGTAAAAGCGATAGAAAATTAGCATGTAGAATGCACAGTTGTAGTACAATCCACAATCATAATCACCAAAGTTGATTGATGACCCATGAAAACTCAAGCACGGGCGGTTTCCTAAATCCAGCTATAACTCAACAAAAAATGAAGGTTCGTGAAAGGTAATGGAGAATAAGCATGTAGAATGCACAACTACAATACAATCCACAATCGTAGTCACCTAAGTTGATCGTTGGCCCACAAAAAATAAAACATGAGTTGTTTCGTAAATGCAGCTATAACTCAACAAAAAATGAAGGATTGCAAAACAAGATGTGCACAACTATAGTACAATCCACAATTGAAGTCACCAAAGTTAATTGATGGCCCATGAAAACTCAAACACGAGCAGTTTCCGAAATGCATCTATAACTCAACAAACAATGAAGGGTCATGAAAGGTGATCAAAAATTAGTGTGTAGAATGCACAACTGTAGTACAATCCACAATCATAGTCACCAAAGTCGATCGATGGCCCATGAAAAATCAAACATGAGTGGTTTCCTAAATGCAGCTATAACTCACAAAAAATGAAGGATTGCAAAAGGTGATGAAAAATTAGCGTACAAAGTGTAGAACTACATTACAATCCACAATCATAGTCACCAACATTGAATGATGGCACATGAAAAATCAAACATGAGCAGTTTCCTAAATGCGGCTAAAACTCAACAAAAAATTAATGTTCGCGAAAGAAAATGGAAAATTAGAGTACATAATGCATAATAGCAGTACAATCCACAATCATAGTCACAAAAGTTGATCGATGCCCCACAAAAAGTCAAACATGAGCAGTTTGCTAAATGTAGCTATAACTCAACAAAAAATGAAGGTTAACGAAAAGCGATAGAAAATTAGCGCACATAATACACAACTATAGTACAATCACTCATCATAGACACTAAAGATGATTGATGGCCCACAAAAACACAAACACGAACGGTTTCCTAAATGCAGCTATAACTCAATAAAAAGTGAAGGTTCGCTAAAGGCCATGGAAAATTAGTGTGCAAAATGCACTACTGTAGTAAATTCCACAATCGTAGTAACCAAAGTTGATCAATGGGCCACAAAAAATCAAACACGAGTAATTTCCTAAATGTGGCTATAACTCAACAAAAAGTGAAGGTTGGTGTAAACTGATTAAAAATTAGCGTACAAAATGCACAACTAGAGTACAATCCACAATCATAGACACCAAAGTTGATCGATGGCCTATGAAAACTCAAACACAAGTAGTTTTCTAAATGCGGCTATAACTCAATAAAAAATGGAGGTTCA
This sequence comes from Sequoia sempervirens, assembly GCA_007258455.2. Classification (NCBI taxonomy): domain Eukaryota; kingdom Viridiplantae; phylum Streptophyta; class Pinopsida; order Cupressales; family Cupressaceae; genus Sequoia; species Sequoia sempervirens. Next base: position 2,190,997 of record VDFB02000019.1, on the reverse strand, counting down.
CTAAAGGTGATGGAAAATTAGCTTGGAGAATGCACAACTGCAGTACAATCCACAATCGTAGTCAACAAAGTTGATTGATGGCCCACAAAAACTCATACACGAGCAGTTTCCTAAATGCAACTATAACTTAGGAAAAAATGAAGGTTGGTGAAAGGTGATGGAAAATTAGAGTGCAAAATGCACAACTATAGTACAATCCACAATCATTGTCACCAAAGTTGATCGATCTAGCCCACGAAAACTCAAACATGAGCAGTTTCCTAAATGTGTCTATAACACAACAAAAAATGAAGGTTCACGAATGGCGATGGAAAATTTGCATGCAAAATGCACAATCGTAGTACAATCCACAATTGTAGTCACCAAAGTTGATCGATGGCACACGAAAATTCAAACACGAGCGGTTTCCTAAATGTGGCTATAACTCAACAAAAAATGAAGGTTCACAAAAAGTGATTGAAAATTAGCATGTAGACTGCACAACTGCAATACAAACCACAATCGTAGACACCAAAGTTGATCGATGGCCCATGAAAAGTCAAACATAAGTGGTTTCCTAAATGTGGTTATAAGTCAACAAAAAAATAAAGGTTCGTGAAAGGCAATGGAAAATTAACGTGCACAATGTAGAATTGCAATATAAACCACAATCGTAGTCACCAAAGTTTGATCGATGGCCCACAAAAACTCAAAAACAAGCAGTTTCCTAAATGGGGCTATAACTGAACAAAAAATGAAGGTTCGTGAAAGGCGATGGAAAATTAGCTTGTGCAATACACAACTATAGTACAATCCACAATCGTAGTCACCAAAGTTGATCGGTGGCCCACGAAAACTCAAACACAAGGGGTTTGGACTAAATGTGGCTATAACTCAATAAAAAATGAAGGTTCACAAAATGCAATGGAAAATTAGCATGCATAATGTGCAACTACACTATAATGCACAATCGTAGTTACCAAAGTTGATTGATGGACCAGGAAAAGTCAAACACAAGCGGTTTCCAAAATGTGGCTACAACTTAACAAAAAATAAAGGTTCACAAAAGGCGATGCAAAATTAGCATGCAATATGCACAACTGCAATACAATACACAATTGTAGTCACCAAAGATGATCGATAGCCCACAAAAACTCAAATACGAGCGGTTTTCTAAATGTAGCTATAACTCAACAAAAAATTAAGGTTGCAAAAAGGTGATGGAAAATTAGCGTGCAGAATGCACAACTAAAGTACAATCCACAATCATAGTCATGAAAGTTGATTGGTGCCCCAAGAGAACTCAAACATGAGTGGTTTCCTAAATGTGGCTATAGCTCAACAAAAAATGAAGGTTCGTGAATGGCAATGGAAAATTAACATGCAAACTGCACAACTGCATTACAATCCACAATCATAGTCACCAAAGTTGATCAATGGCCCAGGAAAACTCAAACATGAGCGATTTCATAAATGTGGCTATAACTCAACAAAAAATAAAAGTTCCTGAAAGCCAATGGAAAATTAGCATGTAGAATGCACAACTACAGTACAATCCATAATCTTTGTCACCGAAAAATCAAACACGTGCGGTTTCCTAAAAATGGCTACAACTCAACAAGAAATGAAGGTTGGCAAAAGGAGATGGAAAATTAGCTTGTAGAATGCACAACTGCAGTACAATCCACAATCATAGTCACCAAAGTTGATCGATGGCCCATGAAAACTTAAACACGAACAGTTTTCTAAATGTGGCTATAACTCAAAAAAAATTAAGGTTCATGAAAGGTGATGGAAAATTAGCATGCAAAATGTAGAGCTACAGTACAATCCATAATCGTAGTAACCAAAGTTGATGATGGGCCACAAAAAATCAAACACAAGCAGTCTCAAAAAATTTTGGTATAATTGAGCATAAAATGAAAGTTTCTAAAAGATGATTGAAAATTAGCATGCAGAATGCACAACTGCAATACAATCCACAATCGTAGTCACCAAAATTGATTGATGGCCCAGGAAAACTCAAACATGAGAGGTTTCCTAAATGCGGTTATAACTCAACAAAAAGTGAATGCTCATGAAAGGCGATGGAAAATTAGCATGTAAAATGCACAACTATAGTACAATCCACAATCATGGTCACCAAAGTTGATCAATGGCCCAAGAAAACTCAAATGTGAGTGGTTTCCTCAATGCAATTATAACTCAAAAAAATGAAGGTTGGTGAAAGGCGATGGAAAATTAGCCTGCAAAATGCACAACTGTAGTACAATCCAAAATAGTAGTCACCAAAGTTGATCAATGGCCCATGAAAAATAAAACATGAGAAATTTTTAAAAGCATCTATAGCTCAAAAAAAATGAAGGTTCGTGAAAGGCGATGGAAAATTAGTGTGCAAAATAATGTACAACTATCGTACAATCCACAATCGTAGTCACCAAAGTTGATCAATGGCCCACGAAAAACTCAAACACAGGTTGTTTCCTAAATGCGGCTATAACTCAACAAAAAATGAAGGATCATGAAAGGAGATGTGCAAAATTCACAACTGCAATACAATCCAGAATCATAGTCAGCAAAGTTTAACGATGCCCCATGAAATCTCAAACACGAGCAATTTCCTAAATGCAACTATAAGTAAAAAAAAATGAAGGTTGGTGCAAGGTGTTGGAACATTAGCCTAGAAAATGAACAAATGCAATACAATCTAGAATCGTAGTCACCAAAGTTGATTGATGGCCGATGAAAACTCAAACACGAGCGGATTCGTAAAGTGGCTATAACTCAAAAAAAAATGAAGGCTCACGAAAGGCAATAGAAAATTAGCATAAAAAATAATGTACAACTATAGTACAATCCACAATCATAGTCACCAAAGTTGATTGATGGCCCATGAAAACTAAAACATGACCGATTTCTTAAATTTTGGCTATAACTCAACAAAAAATGAATGTTCACAAAAGGAAATGGAAAATTAGCTTGCAGAATGCAAAATAGTACAATCCACAATCATAGTCACCAAAGTTGATTGATGGCCCATGAAATCTCAAACACAAGTGGTTTCCTAAATGTGGCTACAACTCAAAAAACAATAATGATTCATGAAAAGTGATGGAAAATTAGCATACAACATGCACAACTATAGTACAATCCACAATCATAATCACCAAATTTGATCGATGGCCCACGAAAACTCAAACACAAGCGGTTTCCTAAATGCAGCTATAACTCAATAAAAAATGAAGGTTCACAAAATGTGATGGAAAATTAGCATGCAGAATGTGCAACTACACTACAATGCACAATCTTAGCTACCAGAGTTGATCGATGGCAATGAAAAATTAGCATGCAAAATGCACAACTACAGTCCAATCCACACTTGTAGTCACCAAAGTTGATCGATGCCTCACGAAAACTCAAACATGAGCAGTATCCTAAATGTGGCTATAACTCAAAAAATGAAGGTTCATGAAATGTCATTGAAAATTAGCATGTAGAATGCACATCTGTAGTACAAACAACAATCGTAGACAAAAAAGTTGATCGATGGCCCACAAAAAGTTAAACATGAGCAGTTTCCTAAAAGTGGTTATAACTCAATGAAAAATAAAGGTTCGTGAAAGGTAATGGAAAATTAGCGTGCACAATGCAAAACTACAGTAGAAACCACAATCGTAGTCATCAAAGTTTGATCGATGGCCCACGAAAACTTAAAGACAAGCGATTTCCTAAATGGGGCTATAACTCAAAAAAAAATGAAGGTTTGCGAAAGGAGATGGAAAATTAGTGTGAAGAATGCACAACTATAGTACAATCCACAATCATAGTCACCAAAGTTGATCGATGGCCCACGAAAACTCAAACATGAGAAGTTTCCTAAATGCGGCTATAACTCAATAAAAAATGAAGGTTCACAAAATGCAATCGAAAATTAGCATGCAAAATGCGTAACTGCACTACAACGCACAATTGTAATTACCAAAGTTGATCGGTGGACCACGTAAACTCAAACATGAGCGATTTCCTAAATGTGGCTATAACTCAACAAAAAATAAAGGTTCACAAAAGACGATGGAAAATTAGCGTGCAATATGCACAACTTTAGTACAATACACAATTGTAGACACAAACATTGATCGATGACCCACAAAAACTCAAACACGAGCGGTTTCCTAAATGCAGCTATAACTCAACACAAAATGAAGGTTGGAAAAAGGTGATGGAAAATTAGTGTGCAGAATGCACAACTGTAGTACAATCCATAATCGTAGTCACCAAAGTTGATTAATGGCCCCATGAAAACTTAAACATGAATGGTTTCCTAAATGCGGCTATAACTCAACAATAAGTGAAGGTTTGTGAAAGGTGACGGAAAATTAGCATGCAAAATGCACAACTCTAGTACAATCCATAATCATAGTCATTAAAGTTGATCGATGGCCCACGAAAACTCAAACATGAGTGGTTTCCTAAATGCGGCTATAACTCAACAAGAAATGAAAGTTTGCGAAAGGTGATATAAAATTAGCATGGAGAATGCACAACTGTAGTACAATTCACAATCTTTGTCACTGAAAAATCAAATACATGTGGTTTCCTAAATACACCTATAACTCAACAAAAAATTAAGGTTGGCGAAAGGAGATGGAAAATTAGTGTGCAAAATGCACAACTACAGTACAATCCACAATCGTAGTCACCAAAGTTGATCGATGGCCCACAAAAACTTAAACATGAGCGGTTTCCTAAATGCGGCTATAACTAAGCAAAAAATTAAGGTTCATGAAAGGCAATGAAAAATTAGCGTGTAGAATGCAGAGCTATAGTACAATCCATAATTGTAGTCACCAAAGTTGATCAATGGCCCACGAAAACTTAAACACAAGTGGTTTCCTAAATGTGGCTATAATTGAGCATAAAATGAAAGTTCGTGAAAGGCAATGGAAAATTAGCGTGCAAAATTCACAACTATAATACAATCCACAATCATAGTCACCAAAGTTGATCGATGGCCTAGGAAAACTCAAACATGAGCGGTTTCCTAAATGCGGCTATAACTCAACAAAATTCAAATGTTCACAAAAACTAATGGAAAATTAGCACGCAAAATGCACAACTTTAGTACAATCCACAATCATGTTTACCAAAGTTGATAGTTAGCCCAAGAAAACTTAAACACGAGTGGTTTCCTCAATATAGTTATAACTCAAAAAAATGAAGGTTGGCGAAAGGTGTTGGAAAATTAGCCTGTAGAATGCACAATTGCAATACAATCCACAATCGTAGTCACCAAACTTGATCAACGGCCTATGAAAACTCAAACATGAATGGTTTCTAAACGCATCTATAAATCAACAAAAAATGAAGGTTCGCAAAAGGTGATGGAAAATTAGAGTGGAAAATAATGTAGTACTATAGTACAATCCATAATCATAGTCACCAAAGGTGATTGATTGACCATGAAAACTCAAAAACAAGCTATTTCCTAAATGCCACTATAAGTAAAAAAAAATGAAGGTTGTTGCAAGGTGTTGTAATAGTAGCCTACAAAATGCACAATTGCAATACAATCCATAATTGTAGTCACCAAAGTTGATCAATGGCCCATGAAAACTCAAACACGAGAGGTTTCTAAAAGCAGCTAGAACTAAAAAAGAATGAAGGTTTGTGTAAGGCAATGGAGAATTAGCATCCAAAATAATATGTACAACTACAGTACAATCCAAAATTGTAGTCAACAAAGTTGATCGATGGACCATGAAAACTTAAACATGAGCGGTTTCCTAAATGCGGCTATAACTTAGCAAAAAATGAAGGTTCACGAAAGGCAATGGAAAATTAGTGTGCAGTATGCACAACAGTAGTACAATACACAATCATAGTCAGTAAAGTTGATCGATTGCCCACAAAAACTCAAACACACCAGTTTCCTAAATCTGGCTATAACTCAACAAAACATGTTGGCAAAAGATGATGGAAAATTAGCGTGCAAAATGCACAACTGTAGTACAATCCACAATTGTAGTCACCAAAGTTGAATGATGCCCCACAAAAACACAAACAAGAGCGTTTTCTAAATGCAGCTATAACTACACAAAAAATGAAGATTCATGAAAGGTGATGGAAAATTAGCATGCGAAATGCACATATGCAATACAATCCACAATCTTAGTCACCAAAGTTGAGCGATGACCCGCGGAAACTCAAACATGAGCGGTTTTCTAAATGTGGCTATAACTCAACAAAAAATGAAATTTCACGAAAGGTGATGGAAAATAAGCATGAAGAATGCACAATTGTAGTACAATCCACAATCGTTGTCACTGAAAAAAATCAAAGATGTGTGATTTCATAAATATGACTACAAATAAAAAAAATGAAGGTTGGCAAAAGGAGATGGAAAATTAGTGTGCAGAATGCACAACTACAGTACAATCCACAATCATAGTCATGAAAGTTGATCATTGGCCCACGGAAACTCAAACACGAGCGGTTTCCTAAATATGGCTATAACTCAATAAATGAAGTTTCACAAAATGCGATGGAAAATTAGAATGCAAAATGTAGAACTGCACTACAATCCAAAGTCATAGTTACCAAAGTTAATCGGTGGACCACAACAACTCAAACATGAGCACAACCGGTGTACAATACACAATTGTAGTCATCAAAGTTAATCGATGGCCCATGAAAACTCAAACACAAGTGGTTTCTTAAATGTTTCTATAACTCAACAAAAAATGAAGGTTGGAAAAAGGTGATAGAAAATTAGTGTTCAAAATGCAAGACTACAGTACAATCCATAATCATAGTCACCAAATTTGATCAATGGCCCATGAAAATCAAACACAAGCGGTCTCCTAAATGCGGCTATAACTCAACAAAAAGTGAATGTTCATGAAAGGTGATGGAAAATTAGCATGCAGAATGCACAACTATAGTACAATCCATAATCATGGTCACCAAAGTTGATCAATGGCCCAAGAAAACTCAAACATGAGCAGTATCCTAAATGCAGCTATAACTCAACAAAAAGTGAATGTTCGTGAAAGGTAATGGAAAATTACATGCATAATGTGTAACTACAGTACAATCCAGATTCATGATCACCAAAGTTGATCGATGGCCCAAGAAAACTCAAACATGAGCGGTTTCCTAAATGCAACTATGACTCAACAAAAAATGAAGGTTCACGAAAGAAGATGAACAATTATCATGAAAAATGCACAACTATAGTACAATCCACAATCGTAGTCACCAAAGCTGATTGATGGCCCATGAAAACACAAACACAAGTGGTTTCCTAAATGAAGCTGTAACTCAACATAAAATGAAGGTTTGCAAAAGGTGATGGAAACTTTGTGTGCAAAATGCACAACTATAGTATAATGCACAATCGTAGTCGCCAAAGTTGATTGCCCATGAAAACTCAAACACGAGTGATTTCCTAAATACGACTATAACTAAAAAAAAAATGAAAGTTCACTAAAGGCGATGCAAAATTAGCATGCAAAATGCACAACTGCAATACAATCCACAATTGTAGTCACCAAAGTTGATCGATGGCCCATGAAAACTCAAACACGAGTGGTTTCCTAAATGCGGCTATAACTCAACAAAAAATGAAGGTTCATGAAAGGCAATGGATATTAGTATGTAGAATGCACAACTATAGTATAATCCACAATCATAGTCAACAAAGTCGATAGATGGCCCATGAAAGCTTAAACACAAGCGATTTCCTAAATGCAACTATAACATAAAAAAATGATGGTTTGCAAAAGGCGATGGAAAATTTGCATGAAAAATGATCAAATGTAGTGCAATCCACAATCGTAGTCACCAAAGTTGATTGATGACCAATGAAATCTCAAACACAAGCCATTTCGTAAATGCGGTTATAATTCAACAAAAAATGAAGATTTGCAAAAAGCGATGGAAAATTAGCATGCAAAATTCACAATTGTAGTATAATCCACAATCATAATCACCAAAGCTCATCGATGTCCCATGAAAACTCAAACATGAGTGGTTTCCAAAATGTGGCTATAACTCAAAAAAAAATTAAGATTTGTGAAAGGTGATGGAAAATAAGCATGTAGAATGCACAACTACAATATAATCCACAATCGTAGTCATCTAAGTTGATCGATGGCCCACAAAAACTCAAACACGAGCGGTTTCATAAATGTGACTATAACTTAACAAAAAATAAAGTTTCATGAAAGGCCATCACAAATTAGTGTGCAGAGTGCACAACTGTAGTACAAACCAAAATCGTAGTCACCAAAGTCAATTGATGACACATAAAAACTCAAACACGAGCGGTTTCCTAAATCGGTCTATAACTCAAAAAAATGAAGGTTCATGAAAGGCGATGGAAAATTAGCATATAAAATGCAGAACTATAGTACAATCGACAATCGTAGTCACCAAAGTTGAAAGATGGCCGATGAAAACTCAAACATGAGTAGTTTTGTAAATGCGGCTATAACTCAACATTAAATGAAGATTCACGAAAGAAAATAGAAAATTAGCATGTAGAATGCACAATTGCAGTACAATCCACAATTGTGTTGATCGATGGTCCACAAAAAATCAAACACGAGGGGTATCCTTAATGCAGCTATAAGTCAAAAAAAATGAAAGTTGGTGCAAGGTGTTGGAAAATTACCCTGTAGAACATGCACAACTGCAATACAATCCACAATCGTAGTCACCAAAGTTGATCAATGGCCCATGAAAACTCAAACACAATCGGTTTCTAAATGGTGGCTATAACTGAAAAAAAATGAAGGTTCGTGAAAGGCGATGGAAAATTAGTGTGCAAAATAATGTACAACTGCAGTACAATCCATAATCATAGTCACCAAAGTTGATGGATGGCCCACGAAAGCTAAAACATAAGTGATTTCCTAAATTCAGCTATAACTCAATGAAAAATGAAGGTTCGTGAAAGGAAATGGAAAATTAGCTTGCAGAATGCACAACAACAGTACAATTCACAATCGTATTCACACAAGTTGATTGATGGCCCACAAAATCTCAAACACGAATGGTTTCCTGAATGTGGCTATAAGTCAACAAAAATATAAATGTTCGCAAAAGGCGATGGAAAATTAGCGGACAAAATGCACAACTGCAATACAATCTAGAATCGTAGTCAGCAAAGTTGATCAATGGCCCAGAAAAAATCAAATATGACCAATTTCCTAAATGTGGCAATAATTGAATAAAAAAATAAGGTTCACGAAAAGTGATTAAAAATTAGCATAAAGAATGCACATCTATAGTACAATCCACAATTGTAGTCACCAAAGTTGATCGATGGCCCATGAAAACTCAAACAATAGTGGTTTCCTAAATGCGGCTATAACTCAACAAAAAATTAAGGTTCACAAAAGGCGACGGAAAATTATCATGCAAAATCCACAACTGTAGTACAATTCAGAATCGTAATAACCAAAGTTGATTGATGGCCCATGAGAACTCAAACATGAGCGGTTTCCTAAATGTAGCTATAACTCAACAAAAATTGAAGGTTCGAGAAATGCAATGGAAAATTAGCGTGATGAATGCACAACTGTAGTACAATCCACAATCGTAGTAACCAAAGTTGATCGATGGCCCATGAAAAGTCAAAACACAAGGGGTTTCCTAAATGCGGAGCTATAACTCAAAAAAAATGAAGGTTCATGAAAGGTGATGGAAAATTCCCGTGATGAATGCACAATTGTAGTGCAATCCACAATCGTAGTCACCAAAGTTGATCGATGACTCACGAAATCTCAATACATGAGCGGTTTCCTAAATGCAGCTATAATTCAACAAAAAATGAAGATTAGTGAAAAAGCGATGGAAAATTAGCATGCAAAATGCACAATTGTAGTACAATCCACAATCATAATCACAAAACTTCATCAATGGCCCAAAAAAACTCAAACACGAGCGATTTCCTAAATATGGCTATACTTCAATAAAAAATGAGGGTTGACAAAATGTGATGGCAAATTAGCATGTAGAATGCATAACTGCACTACAATCCACAATCGTAGTTACCATAGTTGATCGGTGGACCATGAAAACTCAAACACGAGTGGTTTCTTAAATGTAGTTATAACTCAACAAAAAATGAAGGTTCACGAAAGGCGATGGAAAATTGGCATGCAGTATGCACAACTATAGTACAATACACAATCATAGTTACCAAAGTTGATCGATGGCCCAGGAAAACTCAAACACAAGTGGTTTCCTAAATGCAGCTATAACTCAATAAAAAATGAAGGTTGGAAAAAGGTGATGGAAAACTAGTGTGCAAAATGCACAACTGCAGTATAATCTAGAATCGTAGTCACCAAAGTAGATTGATGCCCCACAGAAACTCAAACACGATCAGTTTCCTAAATGTTGCTATAACTCAATAAAAAATGAAGGTTCACAAAAGGCAATGGAAAGTTAGCGTGCAGAATGCACAACCATAGTACAATCCATAATATCATAGTCATCAGAGTTGATTGATGGCCCATGAAACTCAAACACGAGTGGTTTCCTAAATGTGGCTATAATTGAGTAAAAAATGAAAGTTCGTGAATGGTGATGGAAAATTAGCATGCAGAATGCACAACTATAGTACAATCCACAATCGTTGTCACCAAAAAAACAAACACGTGCGGTTTCCTAAATACAACTAAAACTCAACAAAAATGAAGGTTGTAAAAGGCATTAGAAAATTAGCATGCATAATGCACAACTACAGTACAATCCACTATTGTAGTCACCAAAGTTGATTGATGGACCATGAAAACTCAAACATGAGCGATTTCCTAAATGTGGCTATATCTCAACAAAAAGTGAATGTTCACGAAACTCAATGGAAAATTAGTGTGCAAAATGCACAACATAATACAATCGACAATCATGGTCACCAAAGTTGATTGATGGACCACGAAAACTCAAACATTAGTTGTTTCCTAAAAGTGGCTATAATCAACAAAAAATGAAGGATTAGGAAAGGAGATGTGCATAATTCACAAGTGTAGTACAATCCACAATCACAGTCAGCAAATTTTATCGATGCCCCACAAAAACTCTAACATGAGCGGTTTCCTAAATACAACTATATGTCAAAAAAAATGAAGGTTGGTGCAAGGCATTGGAAAATTAGCCTACAAAATGCATAACTATAATAAAATCCACTAACATAGTCATCAAAGTTGATCGATGGCCCATGAAAGCTCAAACACGAGTGGTTTCTAAAAGCAGCTATAACTCATAAAAAATGAAGGCTTGTGAAAGGTGATTGAAAATTAGCATGCAAAATAATGTACAATTGTAGTACAATCCACAATTGTACTCACCAAAGTTGATCATTGGCCCACGAAAACTAAAACACGAGCTATTTCCCAAATTCGGCTATAACTCAACAAAAAATGAAGGTTCATGAAAACTGATTGAAAATTAGCATGCAAAATGCACAACTGTAGTACAATCCCCAATCGTAGTCACCAAACTTGATAGATAGCCCATGAAAAGTCACACACAAGCGGTTTCCTAAATGCGGCTATAACTCGACAAAAAATGAAGGTTTACTAAAGGCCAAGGAAAATTAGTGTGCAAAATGCACAACTGTAGTACAATCCACAATCGTAGTCACCAAAGTTGATCGATGGGCGAAAAAAAATCAAACAAGAGTAGTTTCCTAAATGTGGCTATAAGTCAACAAAAAATGAAGGTTCACGAAAAGTGATTGAAAATTAGAGTGCAAAATGCACAAATGTAGTACAATCCACAATCGTATACACTAAAGTTGATCGATGGCCCTTGAAAACTAAAACACGAGGGGTACTCTAAATACAGCTATAACTCAACAAAAAATAGAGGTTTGCCAAAGGCAATGGAAAATTAGCATGGAGAATGCACAACTGCAGTACAATCCATAATCGCAGTCAACAAAATTGATCGATGGCCCACAAAAACTCATATACGAACGATTTCCTAAATGTGGCTATAACTTAGGAAAAAATGAAGGTTGGTGAAAGGCAATGCAAAATTAGCATACATAATGCACAACTTTAGTATAATCCACAATCGTAGTCACCAATGTTCATCAATGGCCCACAAAAACTCAAACATGAGCGGTTTCCTAAATGTGGCTATAACTCAACAAAAGATGAAGGTTCACTAAAAGTGATTGAAAATTAACATGCAGAATGCACAACTGCAGTACAAATCACAATCATAGACACCAAAGTTGATCAATGACCCACGAAAACTCAAAAATGAGCGGTTTCCTAAATGCTGTTATAACCCAACAAAAATGAAGGTTTTCAAAAGGAAATGGAAAATTTGCATGCAAAATGCACAATTGCATTACAATCCACAATCGTAGTCACAAAAAATGAAGGTTGGAAAAAGGTGATGGAAAATTAGCGTTTAGAATGCAGAACTACAGTACAATCAACAATCGTAGTCAACAAAGTTGATTGAAGTGCCATAAAAACTTAAACATGAGCGGCTTAACAGATGCAGCTATAACTCAAAAAAAGAAGGTTTGCGAAAGGCAATGGTAAATTAGCATGCCAAATGCACAACTACAGTACAATCCACAATCGTAGTCACCAAATTTGATTGAGTGGTTTCCTAAATGCGGCTATAACTCAACAAAAAATGAAGGTTGTCGAAAGGCGATGGAAAATTAGCGTGTAAATTGCACAACTTCAGTACAATCCACAATTGTAGTCTCCAATGTTGAGATGGCCCACAAAAACTCAAACACGAGCGGTTTCCTAAATGTAGCTATAACTCAACAAAAAAAGGTTGAAGAAAGGTGATGGAAAATTAGCGTGCAGAATGCACAGTTATAGTACAATCCATAGTCATAGTCAACAAAGTTGATCAATGACCCACGAAAACTCAAAGAAGAGCGGTTTCCTAAATGCGGCTATAACTCAACAAAAAATGAAGTTTGGCGAAAGGCAATGGAAAATTAGCAAGCAGAATGCACAACTGTAGTACAATCCACAATCATAGTCACCAAAGTTGATCGATGGCCCACAAAAACTCAAACACGAGCAGTTTCCTAAATGCGGCTAAAACTCAACAAAAAATTAAGGTTCACGAAAGGCGATGGAAAATTAGTGTATAGAATCACAACTACAATACAATGCACAATCATAGTCACCAAAGTTGATTGATGGCACACAAAACCTCAAACATGAGCGGTTCCATAAATGCATTTATAACTCAACACAAAATGAAGGTTCACAAAAGGCGATTGAAAATTAGCAAGCATAATGCACAACTGCAGTACAATCCACAATCATAGTGACCATAGTTGATCGATGAACCATGAAAAACTAAAAAATGAGCGGTTTTCTAAATGCGGCTATAACTCAACAGAAAATGAAGGTTCATGAAACGTGAAGGAAAATTAGTGTGCAAAATGCACAGCTACAGTACTATCCACAATCGTAGTCACCAAAGTTGATCGATGGCCCACGAAAACTCAAACACAAGTAGTCTCCTAAATGCAGCTATAACTCAACACTAAATGAAGGTTCACAAAACATGATGGAAAAGTAGCATGCAGAATGTACAACTACAATACAATCCACAATCGTGGTCACCAAAATTGATCGATGGCTTACGAAAACTCAAACATGAATAGTTTCCTAAATGTGGCTATAACTCAACAAAAAATGAAGGTTCATGAAAGGTGATGGAAATTACCACGTAGAATGCACAACTTTAGTACAATCCACAATCGTGGTCACTAAATTTAATCGATGGCCCACAAAAAATCAAACACGAGCGATTTCCTAAATGTGGCTATAACTCAAAAAAATTAAGGTTCACAAAAAGTGATTGAAAATTAGCATGCATAATACATAACTACAGTACAATCCGCAATCATACACACCAAAGTTGATCGATGGCCCACAATATCTCAAGCTAAAGCAGTTTTCTAAATGCACCTATAACTCAACAAAAAATGGAGGTTCACCAAAGGCAATGAAAAATTAGCGTGGAGAATGCACAACTACAGTACAATCCACAATCGTAGTCGACAAAGTTGATTGATGGCCCACAAAAACAAATACACAAGCAATTTCCTAAATGTGGCCATAACTAAGGAAAAATTGAAGGTTGGTAAAAGGCGATGCAAAATTAGTATGCATAATGCACAACTGTAGTATAATCCACAATCGTAGTCACCATAGTTAATCGATGGCCCACGAAAATTCAAACTCGAGTGGTTTCCTAAATGTCGCTATAACTCAACAAAAATTGAAGGTTCACTAAAAGTGATTGAAAATCAATGTGTTGAATACACAACTGCAGTACAAACGACAATTGTAGACACCAAAGTTGATCGATGGCCCACGAAAACTCAAACACGAGCGATTTCCTAAATGTGGTTATAGCTCAATAAAAAATGAAGGTTCTCGAAAGGCGATGGAAAACTTGCATGGAAAATGCACAACTACATTACAATCCACAATCGTAGTCACCAAAGTTGATCAATGGCCCACAAAAACTCAAACACGAGCGGTTTCCTAAATGCGGCTATAACTCAAGAAAAAATTAAGGTTGGCAAAAAGGTGATGGAAAATTAGCATGCAGAATGCACAACTACAGTACAATCCACAATCATAGTCACCAAAGTTGATTGATGCCCCTTGAAAACTCAAACATGAGTGGCTTCCTAGATGCGGCTATAAATCAACAAAAAATGAAGGTTCACGAAAGGCAATGGAAAATTAGGGTGCAAAATGTACAACTATAGTACAATCCACAATCGTACTCACCAAATTTGATCCATGGTCCACGAAAACTCAAACATGACTAGTTTCCTAAAAGTGGCTATACATAGTCAAAAAATGAAAGTTTGCGAAAGGCAATGGAAAATTAGCATGTAGAATGCACAATTGCAGTACAATCAACAATCGTTGTCACTGAAATACCAAACATGTGTTGTTTCCTAAATACAACTACAACTCAACAAAAAATAAAGGTTCAGGAAAGGAGATGAAAAATTAGTGTGCAGAATGAACAACCATAGTACAATCCACAATTGTAGTCACCAAAGTTGATCGATGGCCCACAAAAACTCCAACACGAGCGGTTTCCTAAACTCAACAAAAATTTAAGGTTCACGAAAGGCGATGGGAAATTAGCATCCAAAATGCACAACTACAGTACAATCCACAATCGTTGTCACCAAAGTTGATCAATGACCCATGAAAACTCAAACACGAGCGGTTTCCTAAATGTGGCTATAACTCAACAAAAATGAAGGTTGGAAAAAGGTGATGGAAAATTAGCGTGCAAAATGGACAATTGTTGTACAATTCACAATTGTAGTCACCAATGTTGATTAATGGTCCATAAAAGCTCAAACACGAGTAGTTTCCTCAATGCGGCTATAACTCAACAAAAAATTAAGGTTCACAAAATGCAATGGAAAATTACAATGCATAATGCACAACTATAGTACAATCCATAGTCATAGTCACCAAAGTTGATCGATGACCCACAAAAACTCAAAGAAGAGTGGTTTCCTAAATGTGGCTAGAACTCAACAAAAAATGAAGGTTGGTGAAAGGCGATGGAAAATTAGCAAGCAGAATGCACAACTACAGTAGAATCCACAATCGTAGTCACAAAAAATTATCAATGGCCCATGAAAACTCAAACATGAGTGGTTTAGGATGTGGCTATAAGTCAACATAAAATTAATGTTCACAAAAGGTGATGGAAAATTAGCTTACAGAATCACAGCTATAGTACATTTCGCAATCATAGTCACCAAAGTTGATCGATGGCCCACAAAAACTCAAACATGAGCAGTTTCCTAAATGCATTTATAACTCAACGTAAAATTAAGTTTCACAAAAGGTGATCAAAAATTGGTGAGCAGAATGCACAACTGTAGTAAAATCCACAATCATAGTGACCAGAGTTGATCAATGGCCCACAAAAAATTCAAACATGAGTTGTTTCCTAAATGTGGCTATAACTCAACACAAAATGAAGGTTCACAAAATACGATGGAAAATTATCGTGCAAAATGCACAGCTACAGTACAATCCACAATCATAGTCAGCAAAGTTGATTGATGGCCCATGAAAACTCAAACACGAGTTGTCTCCTAAATGCGGCTATAACTCAACACAAAATGAAGGTTCACAAAACATGATGGAAAAGTAGCATGCAAAATGCACAATTGCAATACAATCCAGAATCGTGCTCACTAAAATTGATTAATGGCTCATAGAAACAAACATGAATTGCTTCCTAAATGCGGCTATAACTCAACAAAAAATGAAGTTTCGCATAAGGTGATAGAAAATTACCACACAGAATGCCCAACTGTAGTATAATCAACAATTGTGGTCACCAAATTTAATCGATGGCCCACAAAAAATCAAACATGAGTGGTTTCCAAAATGTGGCTATATCTCAACAAAAAATGAAGGTTCATGAAAAGTGATTGAAAATTAGTGTGCAAAATGCACAACTACAGTACAATTCACAATCCTATACACCAAAGTTGATCGATGACCCACGAAAACTCAAACACGATCGATTTCATAAATGCGGCTATAACTCAACAAAAAGTGAATGTATGCGATCCACAATCATGGTAACCAACATTGATTGATGACCCATGAAAACTCAAACACAAGTGATTTCCTAAATGTGGCTATAACTCAACAAAAAGTAAATGTTTAGGAAATGTGATGAAAATTTATCATCCAGAATGCAAAAGTACAATACAATCTACAATTGTGGTCACCAAAGTTGATCAATGGCCCAAGAAAACTCAAACATGAGTGGTTTCCTAAATGTAGCTATAACTCAAAAAAAAAATGAAGGTTTGTGAAAGGCAATGGAAAATTAGTGTGTAGAATTCACAACTACAGTACAATCCACAATTGCAATCACCAAAGTTGATCGATGACCCTTGAAAACTCAAACACAAGTAGTTTCCTAATTGCAGCTATAACTCAACAAAAAATGAAGGTTCATGAAAGGCGAAGGTAAATTAGCATGCAAAATGCACAATTGGAGTACAATCCACAATCATAGTCACCAAGGTTAATTGATGGCCCACGAAAACTCAAACATGAGCGGCTTCCTAAATGCGGTTATTACTCAACAAAAAATGAAGTTTCGCAAAACGTGATGAAAAATTACCGTGCAAAATGCACAATTGCAGTACAATCCATAATCGTAGTCACCAAAATTGATCGATGGCCCATGAAATCTCAAACTTGAATAGTTTCCTAAATGTGGCTATAACTCATCAAAAAAAAAAAGGTTCATGAAAGGCGATGCAAAATTAGCATGCAAAATGTACAAACATAGTACAATCCACAATCATGGTTACCAAATTTGAACGATGGCCCAGTAAAATTCAAACACGAGTGGTTTCCTAAATGTGGATATAACTCAACAAAAAATGAAGGTTGGAAAAAGGCAATGGAAAAATAGTGTGTAGAATGCACAACTGCATTACAATCCACAATCATGGTCACCAAAGTTGATCAATGACCCACGAAAATTCAAACATCAGTGGTTTCCTAAATGCAGCTATAACTCAACAAAAAGTGAATGTTTATGAAAGGCGATGGAAAATTAGAGTATAGAATGCACAAATGTAGTACAATCCACAATGGTGGTCATGAAAGTTGGTCGATGGCACATGAAAAATCAAACACGAGGGTTTTCCTAAATGCAGGTATAACTCAACACAAAATGAAGGTTAGAGAAAGGCAATGGAAAATTAGCGTGAAGAATGCACAACTATTGTACAATCCACAATCGTAGTCGCCAAAGTTGATCAATGGACCATGAAAACTCAAACATGAGTAGTTTCCTAAATAAGGTCGTAACTCAACATAAAATTTAGGTTCACGAAAGGCGACAAAAAATTAGCATAGAAAATGCACAACTATACTACAATGCACAATCGTAGTCACCAAAGTTGATTGATGGCCCACAAAAACTCAAACACGAGAGGTTTCCTAAATACAATAATATAACTCAACAAAAAATGAAGGTTCATGAACGGAAATTGAAAATTAGCGTGGAAAATGCACCACTGCAATACAATCCACAATTGTAGTCACCAAAGTTGATTCATGGCCCACGAAAACTCAAACACAAGCAGTTTCCTAAATGCGGCTATAAGTAAAGAAAAAATTAAGGTTTGCAAAAGGTAATGGAAAATTAGAGTGCAAATTGCACAACTGTAATACAATCGTAGTCACCAAATTTGATCGATGGCCCATGAAAACTAAAACACGAATGGTTTCCTAAATGCAGATGTAAATTAGGAAAAAATGAGGTTTGGTAAAGGCAATGGAAAATTAGTATGCAAAATGTACAACTGCAATACAATCCACAATCGTAGTCACCAAAGTTGATTGATGGCCCATGAAAACTCAAACATAAGTGGTTTCCTAAATGCAGCTATAACTGAACAAAAAATGAAGGTTGGTGAAAGGCGATGAAAAATTTGTGTGCCAAATGCACAACTGCAGTACAATCCAGAATCATAGTCACCAAAATTGATCGATGGCCATTAAAAACTCAAACACGAGTGTTTTCCTAAATGTGGCTATAACTCAAAAAAAATGAAGGTTCAAGAAAAGTGATTAAAAATTAGTGTGCAGAATGTACAACTGTTGTACAAACTACAATCATGGACACCAAACTTGACTGATGGCCCATAAAAAATCAAACACGAGTGGTTTCCTAAATGCGGTTATAACTCAATAAAAAATTAAGATTCTCGAAAGGTGATGGAAAGTTTGCGTGCAGAATGTGCAACTGTAGTACAATCCACAATCGTAGTCACCAAAGTTGATTGATGGCCCACAGAAACTCGAACTCGAGCAGTTTACTAAATGTGGCTATAACTCAACAAAAAATGAAGGGTCAAGAAAGCCAATGGAAAATTAGTGTGCAAAATACAAAACTGTAGGATAAACCACAATTGTAGTCACCAAAGTTGATTGATTGCCCACAAAAACTCAAACACAAGCGGTTTCCTAAATGGGGCTATAACTCAACAAAAATTCAAGGCTCATGAAAGGTGATGGAAAATTAGTGTGCAAAATACACAACTACAGTACAGTCCACAATCGTAGTCACCAAAGTTGATCGATGGCCCATGAAAACTCAAACACGAGTGGTTTACTAAATGCGGCTATAACCCAATAAAATATGAAAGTTCACAAAAGGTGATTGAAAATTAGCATGTTGAATGCACAACTGCACTACAATCCACTATCGTAGTCACCAAAGTTGATTCGTGGACCACGAAAACTCAAACATGAGAGGTTTCCTAAATGCGGCTATAACTCAACAAAAAATGAAGGTTCACAAAAGGCGATAGAAAATTAGCGTGTAGTATACACAACTATAGTATAATCCATAATTTTAGTCACCAAAGTTGATCGATGGCCCACGAAAACTCAAACATGAGCGGTTTCCTAAATATAGGTATAACTTAACAAAAAATGAAGGTTGGAAAAAGGTGATGGAAAATTAGTGTACGAAATGCACAATTGCAATACAATCCACAATCATAGTCAGCAAACTTGATTGATGTCCCACAAAAACTCAAACACGAGTGGCTTCGTAAATGTGGCTATAACGCAACAAAAAATGAAGGTTCGCGAAAGGCGACGAAAAATTAGCATACAGAATGCACAACTGTAATACAATCCACGATCGTAGTCACCAAAGTTGATTGATGGCTGATGAAAACTCAAACATGAGCAGTTTCCTAAATGTGGCTATAACTTAACAAAAAATGAAAGTTTGTGAAAGCCGAAGGAAAATTAGCATGCAGAATGCAAAACTGTAGTACAATCAACAATCGTTGTCACCAAAAAATCAAACACATGCGGTTTTCTAAATATTGCTACAAGTCAACAAAATATGAAGGTTGGTGAAAGGAGATTGAAAATTAGTGTGCAAAATGAACAACTATAGTACAATCCACAATCATAGTCACCAAAGTTGATCGATGGCACACAAAAACTCAAGCACGAGCAGTTTCCTAAGTGTGGCAATAACTAAAAAAAAATTAAGGTTCATGAGAGGCGATGGAAAATTAGAGTGCAGAATGCATAGCTACAATGCAATCCATAATACTAGTCACCAAAGTTGATCAATGGCCCACGAGAACTCAAACACGAGTGTTTCCTAAATACGGCTATAACTCAACACAAAATGAAGGTTCAGGAAAGGCGATGGAAAATTAGTGTGCAAAATGCACAGCTAGACTACAATCGACGATCGTAGTCACTAAAGTTGATCGATGGCCCACGAAAAATTGAAACACGAGCGATTTCTTAAATGCGGCTATAACTCAACACAAAATGAAGGTTCACGAAAGGAAATGGAAAATTAGCGTGCAAAATGCACAACTATAGTACAACCCACAATCATAGTCACCAAAGTTGATTGACGACCCAAAAAACTCAAACACTATTGGTCTCCTAAATGTGGCTATAAATGAACACATTATGAAGGTTTGCAATACATGATGGAAAATTAGTGTGCAGAATGCACAACTGCAATACAATCCACAATCGTGGTCACCAAAATTGATCTATGGCCCACGAAAACTCAAACATGAATAGTGTCCTAAATGTGGCTATAACTCAAGAAAGAATGAAGGTTCACGAAAGTTGATGGAAAATTGCCATGCAGAATGCACAACTGTATTACAATCCATAATGAGTAGTTCCCAAAAAGTGGCTATAACTCAATAAAAAATGAAAGTTCACGAAAGGCAATAGAAAATAATCATACATAATGCACAACTACACTCTAATCCATAAGCGTAGTCACCAAAGGCAATCGATGGCCTAGGAAAACTCAAACATGAGCAGTTTCCTAAATGCGGCTATAACTCAACGAAAAATTAAGGTTCACGAAAGGTCAAATAAAATATGCATATAGAATGGACAACTACAGTGCCATACACAATCGTAGTTACCAAAGTTGATCGATGGCCTACAAAAACTCACACACATGAGCAGTTTCCTAAATACGGCTATAACTCAACAAAAAATGAAGGTTCGAAAAAGGGGATAGAAAAATAAGTATATAGAATTCACAACTACTGTGCAATACACAATCGTAGTCATCAAAGTTGATCAATGGCCCATGAAACTTCAAACATGAGCAATTTCCTAAATGTAGCTATAACTCAACAAAAAATCAAGGTTTGTGAAAGGCAATAGAAAATATGCATATAGAATGCACAATTATAGTGTAATCCACAAGCGTAGTCACCAAAGTTGAAAGATGGCCCAAGAAAACAAAAGCACAAGCGGTTTCCTAAATGCAAATATAACTCAACGAAAAATTAAGGTTCTTGAAAGGCGATAGAAAATACGTGAATAGAATGCAGAACTACAGTTTAATCCACAATCGTAGTCACGAAAGTTGATTGATGGCCCACAAAAAATCAAACATGAGTAGTTTCCTAAATGTGGCTATAACCCAACAAAAAGTGAAGGTTCGCAAAAGGTGATAGAAAATATGAGTAGAGAATGCACAACTACACAATCCACAAGCGTAGTCACCAAAGCTGATCGATCGCCCACAAAAACTCAAACGTGAGCGATTTCCTAAATACGGATATAACTTTTAAAAAAAGGAAGGTTCGTGAAAGTGGATAGAAAATACGCGTATAGAATTAACAACTACAGTGCAATCCACAATCGTTGTCACCAAAGTTGATCGATGGCTGATGAAAACTCAAACACAAGAGGTTTCCTAAATACGGCTATAACTAAACGAAAAATGAAGGTTCATGAAAGGGGATAGAAAATACGTGTATAGAATTAAAAACTATAATGCAATCCACAATTGTTGTCATCAAAGTTGATCGATGGCCAACAAAAACTCAAACACAAGCAGTTTCATAAATGCGGCCATAACTCAACAAAAAATGAGGGTTTGTAAAAGGAGATAGGAAATATGTGTATAGAATGCACAACTACAGTGAATCCACAATCGTAGTCACTAAAGTTGATTGATAGCACAGAAAAACTGAAACATGAGCGTTTTCCTAAATGCAGCTATAACTGAACAAAAAATGTTGGTTCATGAAAGATGATTAAAAATATGCGTACAAAATACACAACTACAGTATAATCCACAATCGTAGTCACCAAAGTTGATCGATGGCCAACAAAAACTCAAACATGAGTGGTTCCCTAACTGTGGCTATAACTCAATAAAAATAAAGGTTGGTGAAAGGCGATAGAAAATAGCTGTACATAATGAACAACTACAGTGCAATACATAATCGTAGTAACCAAAGTTGATCGATGGCCCATGAAAACTCAAACACAAGCCGTCTCCTAAGTGCGGGTATAACTCAAAGAAAAAGGAATGTTTGTGGTAGGTGATAGAAAATACACATATAGAATGCACAGCTATAGTCTAATCCACAATCATAGTCACCAAAGTTAATCGATGGCTCACGAAAACTCAAACACGAGCATTTTCCTCAACGCAGCAATAACTCAACAAAAAATGAATGTTCGCGAAAGGCAATAGAATACAGACGTATAGAATGCACAACTATAGTGTAATCCACACGCGTAGTCACCAAAGTTGATCAATGCCCCACGAAAACTCAAACTTGAGCTATTTCCTAAATGTGGCTATAACTCAAAATAAAATGAAGGTTTATGAAATCCGATTAAAAGTATTCGTATAGAATGCACAACTGCAGTACAATCCACAATCGTAGTCACCAAATTTGATCGATGGCCCATAAAAACAAAAACATCAGCAGTTTCCTAAATTCGCATATAACTCAGTAAAAACACAAACATAAGTTGTTTCCTAAGTGTGGCTATAACTCAACAAAAAATGAAGGCTTGCGAAAGGCGAGAAAATACAAGTAGAGAATGGAAAACTATAGTGCCATCCACAATCGTAGTCACCAAACTTGATCAGTGGCCCACGAAAGCTGAAACATGAGTGGTTTCCTAAGTTCAATTATAGCTCAATGAAAAATGAAGTTTCGCGAAAGCCGATAGAAAAAATGCATATAGAATGCACAACTACAATGTAATTCACAATCGTAGTGATCAAAGTTGATCGATGGCCCACAAAAAGTCAAACAAGAGAATTTTCCTAAATGTGGCTATAACTCAAAAAAAATGAAGGTTCGTGAAAGGTTGTAGATAGTACATGTATAGAATGCACAACTACAGTACAATCCACAATCGTAGTAACCAAATTTGATCGATGGCCCATGAAAACTCAAATACGAGTAGTTTCTTAAGTGTGGCTATAACTCAACGAAAAATGAAGCTTCGCCAAAGGCATTAGAAAATACGCTTATAGAATGCACAACTATAGTGTAATCCACAATCATAGTTACCAAAGTTGAACGATGGCCCACAAAAACTCAAACACGAGCGGTTTCCTAAATGCATTTATAACTCAACCAAAAATGAAGATTCGTGAAAGATAATAGAAAATTATCATTCATAATGTACAACTACAGTGTAATCCACAATCATAGTCACCAAAGTTTATCAATGGCCGACGAAAACTCAAATACGAGCGGATTCCTAAATAAGGCTATATAACTCAAGAAAAAATGAAGGTTTGTGAAAGCCAATTAAAAATATGTGTACAAAATGCAGAACTATAGTACAATCCCTAATCGTAGTCAACAAAGTTGATCGATGGCCCACGAAAACTCAAACACGAGCACTTTCCTTAGTACAACTATAACTAACCAAAAAATGAAGGTTCGTGAAAGGCAATAGAAAATACGCGTATAGAATGTACAACTACAGTGGAATCCAAAATCGTAGTCACCAAAGTTGATTGATGGCCCATGAAAACTCAAACACAAGAATTTTCCTAAATGTGACTATAACTCAAGAACAAATGAATGTTCACGAAAGGTGATTAAAAATATGCATACAAAATGCACAACTATAGTGCAATCGACAATCATAGTCACCAAAGTTGATCGATGGAAACTCAAACACGAGCGGTTTCCTAAATGCGGCTATAAATGAAAAAAAAATGAAGGTTCGTGAAAGATGATAGAAAAATAGTGTTCATAAAGTACAACTACCGTAAAATCCACAATCATAGTCACCAAAGTTGATCGATGGCCCATGAAAACTCGAACGCAACTGTTTTCATAAATGCGGCTATAACTCAACAACAAATGAAGGTTTGTGAAAGGTGATTAAAAATATGTGTACAAAATGCAAAACTATAGTGCAATCCACAATCATAGTCACCAATGTTGATCGATGGCCCATCAAAACTAAAAAATGAGCAGTTTCCTTAGTTCAGCTATAACTCAACGAAAAATGAAGGTTCGCGCAACGCAATAGAAAATACGTGTATAGAATGCACAACTATAGTGTAATCCACAAATGTAGTCACCAAAG
Source organism: Sequoia sempervirens (assembly GCA_007258455.2). Lineage (NCBI taxonomy): Eukaryota > Viridiplantae > Streptophyta > Pinopsida > Cupressales > Cupressaceae > Sequoia > Sequoia sempervirens. The sequence goes on along the minus strand of VDFB02000019.1, from coordinate 2,166,554 downwards.
TTGATCGATTGCCCACAAAAACTCAAACACGATCATTTTCCTAAATGCGGCATTAACTCAACAAAAAATGAAGGTTCGTTAAAGGTTATTAAAATTATGCGTACAAAATGCACAACTACAGTACAATCCACAATCGTAGTCACGAAAGTTTATCGATGGCCCCAAAAACTCAAACATGAGCAGTTTCCTAAATGTGGCTATAACTCAACAAAAAATGAAGGTTTGCGAAAGGCAATAGAAAATATGTGTATAGAATGCACAACTACAGTGCAATCCACAATTGTAGCTACCAAAGTTGAACGATGGCCCACGAAAACTCAAACACGAGCTGTTTCCTAAGTGTGGCTATGACTAAACAGAAAATGAAGGTTCTCGAAAGGTGATAGAAAATACACGTACAAAATGGACAACTACAGTGCAACAACAATCGTAGTCACCAAAGTTGATCGATGGCTAACAAAAACTCAGAGACGAGCAGTTTCCTAAATGTAGCTATAACTCAACGAAAAATGAACGTTCGCAAAAGGCCATTGAAAATAAGCATACAAATTGGACAACTACAATGCAATCCACAATCGTAGTCACCAAACTTGATCAATGGCTGACACAAAATCAAATATGATGGTTTCATAAATTTGGCTATAAGTCAACAAAAAGTGAAGATTCGTGAAAGGTGATAGAAAATATGCATTTGCTGGTCTGCAGTAACTAATGGTTGGAGCAGTTTCTGCTGCCCGAGTGTTAATTAGGAGTTTCTTTTCCAAGTGTGAATATCTGTGGGAGTAAGGAGGGTAGGGCTGGTTGAGGAAATATGGTGTACTGGCTGACTATCTCTGTAATATGGTGTTGGAACGGTAGGTGGTTCCTAGCTAATATTTGATGGGTTATGGCGTGGAGCCTAAAGAGACTATGGGGGCTCCTCGGCTATAAAATGGAGAATTATAGTGTAATCCATAAATGTAGTCACCAAAGTTGATCGATGGCCCACAAAAACCAAAAGACAAGCGGTTTCCTAAATGCAGCTATAGCTCAACAAAAAGTAAAGGTTCGCAAAAGGCGATAGAAAATACGCATTCAGAATGGACAACTATAGTGCAATCCACAATCGTAGAAGCCAAAGTTGATCAACGCCCCACAAAAACTTAAAGATGAGTGATTTCTTAAATACGGCTATCACGCAACAAAAAATGAAGGTTCGTGAAAGGCGATAGAAAATACACATACAAAATGGACAACTAAAGTGTAATCCACAATCGTTGTCATCAAAGTTGATCGTTGGCCCACGAAAATTCAAACACGAGCGGTTTCCTAAGTGCGGCTATAATGCAACGAAAAATGAAGGTTTGCGAAAGGTGATAGAGAATATGTGTATAGAATGCACAACTATAGTGTAATATGCAATCGTAGTCACCAAAGTTGATTGATGGCCAACAAAAACTCAAACATGAGTGGTTTCCTAAATGTGTCTATAAGTAAAAGAAAAATGAAGGTTCACGAAAAGCGATAGAAAATATGCATACAAAATGGACAACTACTGTGTAATCCACAAGCGTAGTCACCAAATTTAATCGATGGCCCACAAAAGCTTAAACACGAGTAGTTTCCTAAATGTGGCTATAACTCAATGAAAAATGAAGGTTCACGAAAGGCGATAGAAATTAAGCATACAAAATGGAAAACTACAGTGTAATCCACAATCATAGTCACCAAAGTTGATCGATGGCCTACGAAAACTCAAACATGAGCGGTTTCCTAAATGCGGCTATAACTCAATGAAAAATGAAGGTTCGTGAAAGGTGATAGAAAATATGCACACAAATTAGACAACTATAGTGCAATCCATAATCGTAGTCACCAAAGTTGATTAATGGCCCAAGAAAACTCAAATACGAGAGGTTTCCTAAGTGCGGCTATAACTCAACAAAAAATGAAGGTTCGCGAAAGGTGATAGAAAATACGCACATAGAATGCACAACTACAGTGTAATCCACAAGCGTAGTTACCAAAGTTGAGTGATCGCCCACGAAAACTTAACCATGAGCGGTTTCCTCAATATGGTTAAACATAATGAAAAATGAAGGTTCACGAAAGGAAAAAGAAAATACGCATATAGAATGGACAACTACAGTGCCATCCACAATCTGCGTCACCAAAGTTCAACAATGGCCCACGAAAACTCAAACATGAGTAGTTTCCTAAAGGCAACTATAACTTAACGAAAAATTAAGGTTCGTGAAAGGGGATAGAAAATAGGCATATAGAATTCACAACTACAGTGCAATCCACAATCGTAGTCACCAAAGTTGATTGATGGCCCACGAAAACTCAAACATGAGTGATTTCCTAAATGCTGCTATAACTCAACAAAAACTAAAGGTTTGCCAAAGGCGATAGAAAATACATTTACAAAATGGACAACTACAGTGCAATCCACAAATGTAGTCACCAAAGTTGATCGATGGACTATGAAAACTCAAACATGAGTGGTTTCCTAAATGTGGCTTTAACTCAACAAAAAATGAAGGTTCGCAAAAGGCGATAGAAAATATGTGTACAAAATGGAAAACTACAATGTAATCCACAATCATAGTCACCAAAGTTGATCGATGGCCCACGAAAATGAATACACGAGTGGTTTCCTAAATGCAGCTATAACTCAACGAAAAATTAAGGTTCGTGAAAGAGATAGAAAATACACGTATAGAATTCACAACTACATTACAATGCACAATCGTAGTCACCAAAGTTGATCGACGGCCCAAAAAAACTCAAACACGAGCGGTTTCCTAAATGCGGCTATAACTAAACAAAAAATGAACATTTGCGAAAGACGATAGAAAATATGCATATAGAATGCACAACTATAGTGTAATCCACAAGTGTACTCACCAAAGTTGATTGATGGCCCACGAAAACTCAAACTCGAGCGGTTTCCTAGTTGCTAATATAACTTAACAAAAAATGAAGGCTTGTGAAAGGCAATAGAAAATGCACGTACTAGATGGACAACCACAGTGCAATCCACAATGGTAGTCAACAAAGTTGATTGATTGCCCACAAAATATCAAACGCGAGCAGTTTCCTAAGTGCAGCTATATCTCGATGAAAAATAAAGGTTTGTGAAAGGTGCTTGAAAATACGCGTATAGAATGCACAACTACAGTGAACCCATAATCATAGTCACCAAAGTCCATCGATGGCCCACGAAAACTCAAACACAAAGGTTTTCCTAAATGCGGCTATAACTCAACAAAAAATGAAGGTTCGTGAAAGGTGATTAAAAATATGCGTATAGAATGCACAAAAATAGTATAGTCCACAATTGTAGATACCAGAGTTGATCGATGGCCCACGAAATGTCAAACACGAGTGGTTTCCTAAATGTGGGTATAACTTAATAAAAAATGAAGGTTCATGAAAGGCGATAGAAAATACGTGGACAAAATGGATTACTATAGTGCAATCCACAATCATAGTCACCAATGTTGATCGATGGCCCACAAAAACTCAAATATGAGCGATTTCCTAAGTGTGGCTATAACTCAACGAAAAATGAAGGTTCCCGAAAGTTGATAGAAATTACGCGTTTACAAGCACAACTACAACGTAGTCACCAAAGTTGATCGATGGCCCAAAACAACTCAAACATGAGTGGTTTCCTAAATGCACAACTACATTACAATCCACAATCATAGTCACCAAAGTTGATTGATGGCCCATAGAAACACAAACATAAGCGGTTTCCTAAATACATCTATAACTTAACAAAAAAAAAAGGTTTGTGAGAGGTGATAGAAAATACGTATATACAATGCACAACTACAGTGTAATCCACACGCGTAGTTACCAAAGTTGATTAATGGTCCATAAAAACCCAAACATAAGCGGTATCCTAAATGTGGCTATAACTCAACAAAAAATGAAGGCTCGCGAAAGGTGATAGAAAATTAGTGTTCATAATGCACAACTACAGTGCACTCCACAATTGTAGTATGCAAAGTTGATTGATGGCCCATGAAAACTCAAGCACGAATGGTTTGTTAAGTGCGGCTATAACTCAACGAAAAATGAAGGTTCACCAAAGGCAATAGAAAATATGAAAAATAGAATGCATAACAACAGTGTAATCAACAATTGTAGTCACTAAAGTTGATTGATGGCCCATGAAAACTCAAACACGAGGATTTTCTTAAATGCGGCTATAACTCAACAAAAAATAAAGGTTCATGAAAGGTTGTAGATAGTACATGTATAGAATGCACAACTACAGTGCAATCCATAATCGTAGTCACCAAAGTTGATCGATGGCCCACGAAAACTCAAACATGAGCAGTTTCTTAAGTGTGGCTTAACTCAATGAAAAATGAAGCTTCGCAAAAGGCGTTAGAAAATACGCTTATAGAATGCACAACTACAGTGTAATCCACAATCATAGTCACCAAAGTTGAACAATGGCCCACAAAAACTCAAACACGAGTGATTTCCTAAATACGGTTATAACTCAACCAAAAATGAAGATTCGTGAAAGGCGATAGAAAATTATCATTCATAATGCACAACTATAGTGTAATCCATAATCCTAGTTACCAAAGTTTATCGATGGCCGAAGAAAACTCAAATACGAGTGGATTCCTAAATAAGGCTATAACTCAACAAAAAATGAAGGTTTGTGAAAGCTGATTAAAACTATGCGTGCAAAATGCACAACTACAGTACAATCCACAATCATAGTCAACAATGTTGATCGATGGCCCACAAAAACTCATACTCGAGCACTTTCCTAAGTGCAGCTATAACTAAATAAAAAATGAAAGTTCGAGAAAGGCGATAGAAAATACGCGTATAGAATGTACAACTACAGTGGAATCCACAATCGTAGTTACCAAAGTTGATTGATGGCCCATGAAAACTCAAACACAAGTATTTTCTTAAATGTGACTATAACTCTAACAACAAATGAATGTTCATGAAAGGCAATTAAAAATATGCGTACAAAATGCACAACTATAGTGCAATCGACAATCATAGTCACCAAAGTTGATCGATGGAATTTTTTTTATGAAAATATGAGAAATGGGTTTTATAGAGAATGTGATTCTTAGTAGACCTAAATTGTTTTTTTCTTGAAAAACTATTTTTTCACCAACATTCAAGAACCTGTCAAAAATAGAATCTACAAAACAATTATTTTTGGGAAAATCAAAAATATGGGTTTTATAGATATTGGAGGGCTAAAGAGACCTAGATCGTCTTTTTTTAAAAAAATAAGGTTTTTTTAAAAGAAAGTTTTTCTTGAAAAATATATATTTTTCTAAAAAGAAGAAGCAATAGAGGTAACAGAGACAATTTTTTTTTAATCTTTTTATGAAAAATGGGTTTTGTAGAGAATGTCATTCTGAGTAGACCCAAATCATCCTTTTTGAAAAAACTACTTTTTCACCAACATGCAAGAACCCCTCAAAAATAGAATCTACAAAACAATTTTTTTGGAAAATAAAAAATATGGGTTTTATAGGTGTTCATGAGCTCAAGAGACCCCTATCGTCCGTTTTTTGAAAAAATAACTTCTTTTTGAAAAAGATAGATTTTTTTGAAAAGTAGAAGCAATAGAGGTAATAGAGGCAAATGTTTTGAATCTTTTTATGAAAAATGGGATAAATGGGTTTCGTAGAGAATGTCATTCTGAGTATACCCAAATTGTCGTTTTTTCAAAAACTAATATTTCACCAACATGCAAAAACCCCTCAAAAATAGAATCTATGAAACAATTTTTTTTGGGAAAATAAAAAATATGGGTTTTTATAGGTCTTTGTGTGCTCAAAAGACCTAGATTATCCAATTTTTGAAAAAATAAGTTGTTCTTGAAAAAGATAGATTCTTTTGAAAAGTAGAAGCATTGGAGGTAACAGAGGCAAATTTTTTTGAATCTTTTTATGAAAAATATGAGAAATTAGTTTTTTAGAGAATATTATTCTGAGTAGACCCAGATCATCCTTTTTTCAAAAAACTAATTTTTCAACAACATGCAAGAACCCTTCAAAAATAGAAACTACGAAACATTTTTTTTGGGAAAATCGAAGTATGATTTTTATAGTTGCTCATGTGCTAAAGAGACCCAGTACATCCGTTTTCTCAAAAAATAAGTTATTCCTGAAAAAGATATAATTTTTTGAAAGGTAGAAGCAGTAGAGGTAATATAGGCAAATTTTTTGAATCTTTTTATAAAAAATCTAAAAATGGGATTTGTAGAAAATGTCATTTTGAGTACACCCAGATTGCCCTGTTTTAGAAAAATCAAATTTTCACTAACATGCAAGAACCCCTCAATAATAGAATCTACGAAACAATTCTTTTTGGAAAAATAATTATTTTGGATTTTATAGGTGTTTGACAGCTAAAGACACCCAGATCGTTTGTTTTTTTTAAAGTAAGTCGTTCAAAAAGATAGATTTTTTTGAAAAGTAGAAGCAATAGAGGTAACAGAGGCAAATTTTTTCAATCTTTTTATGAAAAATCTGAGAAATGGGTTTTGTAGAGAATGCCATTCTGAATAGACCCAAATCGTCATTTTTTGAAAAACTAATTTTTCACTAACATGCAAGAACCCCTCAAAAATAGAATCTACGAAACAATTTTTTTGGGAAAATCAAAAATATGGGTTTTATAGGTGCTTGTGTGCTAAAGAGACCCTAATCATCCATTTTTTGAAAAAATAAGTTGTTCTTGAAAAAGATAGATTTTTTTGAAAAGTAGAAGTAGTAGAGGAAACTGAGACAATTTTTTAAAATCTTTTTATGAAAAATCTGAGAAATGGGTTTTGTAGAGTGCCATTTTGATTAAATCCAAATCGTCATATTTTCAAAAAATTAATTTTTCATCAACATGCAAGAACCCCTCAAAAATAGAATCTACGAAACAATTTTTTTTGGAGAAATAAAAAATATGGGTTTTATAGGTGCTTGTGTGCTAAAGACATCCAGATCGTCTGTGTTTTGAAATTATTTGTTCTTGAAAAAGATAGATTTCTTTGAAAGTAAAAGCAATGCAGGTAACAGAGGCAATTTTTTTGAATCTTTTTATGAAAAATATGAAAAATGGGTTTTGTAGAGAATGTCGTTCAGAGTAGATCCAAATCATCCTTTTTTCAAAAAACTAATTTTTACGTGCAAGAACCCCTCAAAAATAGAATTTACGAAATAATTTTTATTGGGAAAATAAAAAATATGGGTTTTAAAGGTGCTCGTTCGCTGAAAAGATTTAGATCGTCTATTTTTTGAAAAAATAAGTTGTTCCTGAAAAAAGTAGATTTTTTTGAAAAGTAGAAGCAATAGAGAGGCAAATTTTCTGAATCTTTTTATGAAAAATCTGATAAATGGGTTTTGTAGAGAATGTCATTCTGAGTAGATCCAGATCATCCTTTTTTCAAAAAACTACTTTTTCACCAACATGCAAGAACCCCTCAAAAATAAAAATCTACGAAACAACTTTTTTTGGAAAATCAAATATATGGGTTTTATAGGTGTTCATGTGCTAAAGAGACCCAGATCATCCATTTTTTGAAAAAATCACTTCTTCTTGAAAAAGGTAGAGTTTTTTGAAAAGTAGAAGTAGTAGAGGTAATAGAGGCAATTTTTTTGAATCTTTTTATGAAAAATGGGATAAATGGGTTTTGTAGAGAATGCCATTCTGAGTAGACCCAGATTGTCTTTTTTTCAAAAAACTAATATTTCACCAACATGCAAGAACCCCTCAAAAATAGAATCTATGAAACAATTTTTTTTGGGAAACTCGAAACTATGGGTTTTTATAGGTACTCGTGTGCTCAAAAGACCCAAATCATCCGATTTTTGAACAAATAAGTTGTTTTTGAAAAAGATAGATTTGTTTGAAAAGTAGAAGCAGTAGAGAGGTAACAGAGGGAAAAATTTTCAATCTTTTTATGAAAAATATGAGAAATAGGTTTTTTAGAGAATGTCATTATGAATACACTTAGATCGTGCTTTTTTCGAAAAACTAATTTTTCACCAACATGCAAAAACCCCTCAAAAATAGAATCTATGAAACAGTTTTTTTTGGGAAATAAAAAATATGGCTTTTATAGGTGCTCGTGTGCTGAAGAGACCCAGATCGTTTGTTTTTTGAAAAAATAAGTTGTTCTTGAAAAAGATAGATTTTTTTGAAAAGCAGTAGTAGAGGTAACAGAGGCAAATTTTTTTAATCTTTATATGAAAAATCTGAGAAATGGGTTTTGTAGAGAATGTTGTTCTTAGTAGACCCAAATCATCCTTTTTCCAAAAAACTAAGTTTTCACCAACATGCAAAAATCTCTCAAAAATAGAATTTACGAAATAATTTTTTTTGGGAAAATTGAAAACATTGGTTTTATAGGTGTTGGTGTACTGAAGAGATTTAGATCATTTGTTTTTTGGAAAAATAAGTTGTCTTTGAAAAAGTTATATTTTTTTGAAAAGTAGAAGCAATAGAGATAACAGAGGCAAATTTTTTGAATCATTTTCTGAAAAATCTAAGAAATGGGTTTTGCAGAGAATGTCATTCTGAGTAAATCCAAATCGTCCTTTTTCAAAAAATTAATTTTTTCACAAACATGCAAGAACCCCACAAAAATAGAATTTACAAAACAATTTTTTTTTGGGAAAACCGAAAAAAATATGGGTTATATACCTGTGCTTGTGTGCTAAAGAGACCTAGATCCTCTGTTTTTTAAAATTATTTGTCCCTAAAAGAGATAGATTTTTTTGAAAGTAGAAGCAGTAGAGTAACAAAGGAAATTTTTTTGAATCTTTTTATGAAAAATTTGAGAAATAGATTTTGTAGAGAATGTTGTTCATAGGGTCGTAGACCCAGATCATCCTTTTTTAAAAAACCCATTTTTTCACCAACATGCAAGAACCACTCAAAAATAGAATCTATGAAACAATTTATTTTTGGGAAAATCAAAATATGGGTTTTATAGGTACTCGTGCGCTAAAGAGACCCAGATTGTTCATTTTTTGAAATTATTTGAAAAGATTGATTTTTTGGAAAAGTAGAAGCAGTAAGGTAACAGAGGCAAATTTTTTCAATCTTTTTATTAAAAATCTGAAATATGGGTTTTTTAAAGAATGTCGTTCTGAGTAGACCCAGATCGTGTCCTTTTTTCAAAACATGCAAGAACCCCTCAAAAATAGAATCTACAAAACAATTTTTGTTAGGAAAATAAAAAATATGGGTTTTATAGGTGCTCATTCACTGGAGAGATTCAGCTCGTCCGTTTTTTGAAAAAATAAGTTGTTCTTGAAAAAGATAGATTTTTCTGAAAAGTAGAAGTAGTAGAGGTAACAAAGGCAAACTTTTTGAAGCTTTTTATGAAAAATCTAAGAAATGGGTGTTTTAGAGAATGTTATTCTAAGTAGATCCATATCATCCTTTTCTCAATAAACTACTTTATCACCAACCTGCAAGAACCCCTCAAAAATAGAATCTACAAAACATTTTTTTTTGGGAAATTAAAAAATATGGGTTTTATAGATGCTCGTGTGCTAAAGAGACCCAAATCATCATTTTTTAAAAAAATAAGTTATTATTGAAAAAGATAGATTTTTTTGAGAAGTAGTAGTAGAGGTAACATAGGAATTTTTTTTGAATATTTTTATACAAAAATTGAGAACTGGGTATTGTAGAGAATGTCATTCTTAGTAAACCAAGATCATGCTTTTTTCAAAAAACTAATTTTTCACTCAACAAAAAAAGAAGGTTCGTGAAAGGCGATAGAAAATACGCGTACAAAATGGACAACTATAGTGCAATCCATAATCGTAGTCACCAACGTTGATAGATGGCCCACAAAAACTCAAACACGAGCGGTTTCCTAAGTGTGGCAATAACTCAACAAAAAAAGAAGGTTTGCGAAAGGCAATAGAAAATACGTGTATAAAATGCACAAGTACAGTGTAATCCATAAGTGTAGTCACCAAAGTTGATCGATGGCCCATGAAAACTCAAACACGAGTGGTTTATTAAATGTGGTTATAACTCAAAAAAAAATGAAGGTTCACAAAAGGCGATAGAAAATATGCATACAAAATAGACAAGTACAGTACAATCCACAATCATAGTAACCAAAGTTGATCGATGGCCCACAAAAACTCAAACATGAGCAGTTTCATAAATGCGGCTATAACTCAACAAACAATGAAGGTTCATGAAAGGCGATAGAAAATATGCATATAGAATGCGAAACTATAGTACAATCCACTATGGTAGTCACTAATGTTGATCAATGTGCCACAAAAACTCAAACATAAGGGACTTCCTAAATGCAGCTATAACTCATCAAAAAAATGAAAGTTCACGAAAGGTGATAGAAAATACGTGTACAGAATGCACAACTCTAGTGTAATTAGCAATCGTAATCACCAAAGTCGATTAATGGCCTTCGAAAACTCAAACATGAGCAGTTTCCTAAGTGCGGCTATAACTCAACGAAAATGAAGGTTCGCGAAAAATGAAAGAAAATATGCATATAGAATGCACAACAGTGTAATCCCAAATTGTATTCTTCCAAAAAATGAAGGTTCGTGAACGATGATTACAAATATGCAGACATAATGGTACAATACACAATCGTAGTCACCAAAGTTGATTGATGGCCCACAAAAACTCAAACATTAGCAGTTTCCTAAATGCGGTTGTATCTCAACAAAAAATGAAGGTTCATGAAAGGTGATAGAAAATACACATACAAAGTGCACAAATACAGTGTAATCCACAAGTGTAGTCACGAAAGTTGAGCGATGGCCCACGAAAACTCAAAATCGAGTGGTTTCATAAATGTGTACAAAATGGACAACTACAGTGCAATCCACAATTGTTGTCACCAAAGTTGATCGATGCCCAACGATAACTTAAACACGAGTGGTTTCCTAACTGTAGTTATAACTCAACAAAAAATGAAGGTTCACGAAAGTTGATGGAAAATACGTGTATAGAATGCACAACTACAGTGTAATCCATAATCATAGTTACCAAAGTTGATCGATGGCCCACGAAAACTCAAACATGGGTGTTTTCCTAAATCTGGCTATAACTCAACAAAAAATGAAGGTTAGTGAAAGGCGATGAAAAATATGCGTACAAATTGCACAACCACAGTACAATCGACAATTGTAGTCACCAAAGTTTATTGATGGCCCAAAAAACTCAAACATGAGCGTTTTCCTAAATACAGCTATAACTCAACAAAAAATGAAGATTCACGAAAGGTGATTGAAAATATGTACATGAACTGGACAACTATAGTGTAATCCACAAGCATAGTCACCAAAGTTGATTAATAGCCCAAGAAATCTAAAACTCGAGCGGTTTGCTAAATGCGGCTATAACTCAAAAAAAATAAGCTTCACAAAAGGCGATAGAAAATACACGTACATAATGTACAACTATAGTGCAATCCACAATCGTAGTCACCAAAATTGATCGATGGCCCAGAAAAACTCAAAACATGAGTGGTTTCCTAAATGCGTGTATAATGCAGCAAAAAATGAAGGTATGCGAAAGGCAATAGAAAATACTCATATAGAAATCAACCCTATAGTGTAATCAACAAGCGTAGTCACCAAAGTTGATCGATGGCACACAAAAACTTAAACTTGAGAGGTTTCTTAAATGCGGCTATAACTCAACAAAAAATGAAGGTTCGCGAAAGGTGATAGAAATTACACATACATAATGGACATATACGGTGCAATTCACAAACATAGTCACTAAAGTTGATCGATGGCCAAAGAAAACTCAAACACGAGCTATTTCATCAGTGTGGCTATAACTCAACGAAAAATGAAGGTTTGTGAAAGGTGATAGAAAATATGGGTATAGAATGCACAACTACAGTGTAATCCACAATTGTAGTCACCATAGTTGAGCGATGGCCCACGAAAACTCAAACAAGAGTGTTTTCCTAAATGCGGCTATAACTGAAAAAAAAAATGAAGGTTTTTGAAAGGAGATTAAATATATGGGTATAGAATGTTCAACAACAATACAATCCATAGTCATAGTCACCAAAGTTGATTGATGGCCCACAAAAACTCAAACATCAGCAGTTTCCTAAATGGGGCTATAACTCAACAAAAAATGAAGGTTCGCGAAAGGCGATAGAAAATACACGTATAGAATGCATAACTACAGTGCAATCCACAAGCGTAGTCACCAAAGTGTATCGATGGCCCACAAAAACTTAAACACAAGCAGTTTCCTAAATGCGGCTATAAATCAACAATAAATGAAGGTTCATGAAAGGCGATGGAAAAATAGCATTCATAATGCACAAATACAATGCAATTGACAATCAGAGTCACCAAACTTGATTGATGTCCCATGAAAACTCAAACACGAGCAGTTTCCTAAGTGCAGCTATAACTCAAGAAAAAATGAAGGTTCGCAAAAGGTGATAGCAAATATGCATATAAAATTCACAACTACAGTGTAATCATGAATCCTAGTCACCAAAGTGGATCGATGGCCCAAGAAAACTCAAACACGATCAGTTTCCTAAATGCGGCAATAACTCAAAAAACAACGAAGGTTTCTGAAAGGAGGATAGAAAATACGCTTATTGAATTGACAACTACAGTGCAATCCATAATCGTAGTCACCAAAGTTCATCAATGGCCCAAAAAAACTCAAACACGAGCTTCCTAACTACGACTATAATTCAAGAAAAATTGAGGGTTCGTGAAAGGTAATAGAAAATATGTGTACAAAATGGACAATTACAGTGCAATCCACAATTGTAGTCACCATAGTTGATCAATGGCCCACGAAAAACTCAAACATCAGCCATTTCCAAAGTGCAGCTATAACTCAACAAAAAATGATGGTTTCTGAAAGGCGATAGAAAATATGCATATAGAATGCAAAACTATTGTGTAATTTGCTTTATCATAGTCACCAAACATGAGCATTTTCCTAAATGTGGCTATAACTTAGGAAAAAACCAAGGTTGGTGAAAGGAGATTAAAAATATGCGTAAAAAATGAAAAACTACTGTACAAATCACAATCATTGTCACCAAAATTGATTTATGCTGCACAAAAATTCAAACATGAGTAGTTTCCTAAATGCGGCTATAACTCAACAAAAAATGATGGTTTGTGAAAGGCGATAGAAAGTTAGCGTTCATAATGCACAATTAAAGTGCAATCCACAATCGTAGTCACAATAGTTGATCGATGGCCCACGAAAACTCAAACATGAGTGGTTTCTTAAATGCAGCTATAAATCAACAAAAAATGAAGGGTCATGAAAGGTGATAGAAAATACGCATACAAAATGGACAACTACAGTGCAATCCACAATCGTAGTCACCAAAGTTGATCGATAGCCTATGAAAACTCAAACTTGAGCGTTTTCCTAAATGTGGCTTTAACTAAAAAAAAATGAAGGTTTGTGAAAGGAAAGTAAAAATATGTGTACAAAATGCACAACTTCAGTACAATCCACAATTGTAGTCACCAAAGTTGATGGATGGCCCACAAAAAATAAAACATGACCAGTTTCCTAAATGCGGCTATAACTCAACAAAAAAGGTAGGTTCGCGAAAGGCGATAGAAAATACGTGTATAGAATGCACAACTACAGTGTAATCCACAAGCGTAGTCACCAAAGTTGATCGATGGCCCACAAAAACTCAAACTCAAGCGGTTTCCTAAATGCGGCTATAACTCAACAAAAAATGAAGGTTTGCTAAAGGCAATAGAAAATACACGTATAGAATGGACAACTACAGTGCATATCCACAATCGAAGTCACTAAAGTTGATTGATGGCCCATGAAAACTCAAACACGAGTTGTTTCCAAAGTGCAGCTATAACTCAACGAAAAATGAAGGTTTGCGAAAGGTGGTAGAAAATGCGCATATAAAATGCACAAATATAGTGTAATACACAATCATAGTCACCAAAGTTGATCGATGGCCCACGAAAACACAAACACGAGTGTTTTCCTTAATGCAGCTATAACTAAACAATAAATGAAGGTTAATGAAATGTGATTAAAACTATGCATACAAAATGCACAACTACAATACAATCCACAATCGTAGTCACCAAAGATGATCGGTGGCCCACAAAAACACAAACATGAGCAGTTTCCTAATTGAGGCTATAACTTCACAAAAAATGAAGCTTCTTGAAAGTCGATGGAAAATACATGTATAGAATACACAAATACAATGTAATCTATAAGCGTAGTCACCTAAGTTGATCGATGGCCCACAAAAAATTCAAACTTAAGCAGTTTCTTAAATACGACTATAACCCAACAAAAAATGAAGATTCACGAAAGTCAATAGAAAATACAAGTACAAAATGGACAACAATAGTGCAATCCACAATCGTATTCACCAATGTTGATCAATGGCCCATGAAAACTCAAACACGAGCGCTTTCCTAAATGCGGGTATAACTCAACAAAAAATGAAGGTTCACGAAAGGCGATAGAAAATACGTGTATAGAATGAACAACTATAGTGCAATCCATAATTGTGGTCACCAAAGTTGATCGATGGCCCATGAAAACTCAAACATGAGTGTTTTCCTAAATGCAGCTATAACTCAACAAAAAATAAAGGTTCACGAAAGGTGATAGAAAATATGTGAACATAATAAACAACTACAGTGCAATCCACAATCGTAGTCATCAGATTTGATCAATGGCCTACGAAAACCCAAACACGATTGGTTTCATAAATGCAACTATAACTAAACAAAAAATGAAAGTTCGCGAAAGGCAATAGGAAATATGCATACAAAATGAACAACTATAGTGCAATCCAAAATCATAGTCACCAAAGTTGTTCGATGGACCATAAAAGCTCGAACATCAGGGAGTTCCTAAATGCGGCTATAACTCAACAAAAAATGAAGGTTCACGAAAGGTGATAGAAAATATGTGAACATAATAGACAACTACAGTGCAATCCACAATCGTAGTCATCAGATTTGATCAATGGCCCACGAAAACCCAAACACGATTGGTTTCATAAATGCAACTATAATTGAACAAAAAATGAAAGTTCGCAAAAGGTAATAGGAAATATGCGTACAAAACGAACAACTACAGTGCAATCCAAAATCATAGTCACCAAAGTTGTTCGATGGACCATAAAAGCTCAAACATCAGGGAGTTCCTAAATGTGGCTATAACTCAACAAAAAATAAACCTTCGTGAAAGGCAATTAAAAATATGCATACAAAATGCAGAACTACAGTACAATACACAATTGTAGTCACCATAGTTGAGTGATGGCCCACAAAAAATAAAACATGAGTGGTTTCCTAAATGTGGTTGTAACTCAACAAAAAATGAAGGTTCGCAAAAGGCGATACAAAATACACGTACATAAAAGACAGTACAGTGCAATCCACAATCGTAGTCACCAAAGTTGATCGATGGCCCACAAAATGTAAAAAACAAGCGGTTTCCTAAATGTGCCTATAACACAACAAAAAATGAAGGTTCGCGAAACACAATAGAAAATACGAGTACAAAATGAACAACTACAATGCAATCCACAATCATAGTCCATTCTATACATGTATTTTCTATCACCTTTCATGAAACTTCATTTTTTGTTGAGTTATAGCCCCATTTAGGAAACCGCTTGAGTTTCAGTTTTTGTGGGCCATCGATCAACTTTGGTGACTATACATGCGGATTACACTGTAGTTGTGCATTCTATATGTGTATTTTCTATCGCCTTTCATGAACCTTCATTTTTTGTGTACTAATAGATGCATTTAGGAAACCGCTCGTGTTTCAGTTTTTGTGAGCTATCGATCAGCTTTGGTGACAATGATTGTGGATTGCACTCTAGTTGTCCATTCTAAACACTTATTTTCTATCGCATTTCATGAACCTCCATTTTTTGTTGAGTTATAGACGTATTTAGGAAACTACTTGTGTTTGAGTTTTCCTGGGCCACTAATCAACTTGGTGACTACGATTGTGGATTGCACTATAGTTGTGCATTCTGAACACTAATTTTCTATCGCCTTTCGCGAACCTTCATTTTGTGTTGAGATTATAGTTGCATTTAGGAAATCGCTTGTGTTTGAGTTTTTGTGGACCATTGACCAACTTTGGTGACTACGCTTGTGGATTGTACTGTAGTTGTGCATTTTGTACACATATTTTTAATCGCCTTTCAAGAACCTTCATTTTTTGTTGAGTTAAAACGACATTTAGGAAAATACTCATGTTTGAGTTTTCGTGGGCAATCGATCAACTTTGGTGACTATGATTGTGGATTGTAGTGTAGTTGTCTATTTTGTACACTTATTTTCTATCATCTTTCGTGAACCTTCATTTTTTGTTGAGTTATAGCCACATTTAGGAAAAAGCTCATGTTTGAGTTTTTGTGTGCCATCGATAAACTTTGGTTACTCTAATTGTGGATTACACTTTAGTTGTGCATTCTATATGTGTATATTCTATCGCCTTTTATGAACCTTCATTTTTCATTGAGTTATAGTTGCACTTAGCAAACCCCTCATGTTTGAGTTTTCCTAGGCCATTGATCAACTTTGGTGACTACGATTTTGGATTGCACTGTGGTTGTCTAATTTGTACGCGTATTTTCTATCACTTTTCGCAAACCTTCATTTTTTCGTTGTGTTATACCCGCATTTAGGAAACCACTAGAGTTTGAGTTTTTGTAGGCCATCGATTAAATTTGGTGACTATGCTTGTGGATTTTATTGTAGTTGTTCATTATGTACACATATTTTTAATCACCTTTCACCAACCTTCAGTTTTTGTTGAGTTAAAGCCACATTTAGGAAAACGCTCATGTTTGAATTTTCATGGGCCATCAATCAACTTTGGTGACTACACTTGTGGATTACACAGTAGTTGTGCATTCTATACGCATATTTTGTATTACCTTTTGTGAACCTTCATTTTTTCATTGAGTTATAGCTGCACTTAGGAAACCGCTCTTGTCTGTACTGTAGTTTTGCATTTTTTACGCATGTTTTTAATCTCCTTTCACTAACCTTAATTTTTTCCTGACTTGTAGCCACATTTAGGAAAACGCTCATGTTTGGTGACTATGATTGTGGATTACACTATAATTGTGCATTCTATACGCGTATTTTCTATCGCCTTCGACGAACCTTCATTTTTTGTTGAGTTATAGCTGCAGTTTGGAAACCACACGTGTTTGAGTTTTCGTGGGCCATCAATCAACTAAGGTGACTACAATTGTGGATTGCATTGTAGTTGACCTTTTTGTACGCATATTTTTTATCGCCTTTCATGAACCCTCATTTTTTCTTGAATTATAGCCGAAGTTAGGAAGCTCATGTTTGAGTTTTTGTGGGCCATTGATCGACTTGGTGACTACAATTATGAATTGCACTATATTTGTCAATTCTATAAGTGTATTTTCTATCCTCCTTTTTCAAAAAGCTTCATTTTTAGTTCAGTTATAGCCGCATTTAGGAAACTGCTCGTGTTTGAGTTTTCCTGGGCTATCAATCCACTTTCGTGACTAGGATTCTTGGTTACACTATAATTGTGAAATTTATATGCATATTTTCTATCGCCTTTTGCGAACCTTAATTTTTTCTTGAGTTATAGGTGCAGTTAGGAAACCACTCATGTTTGAGCTTTCATGGGACATCGATCAACTTTAGTGACTATGATTGTGGATTGCATTGTAT
This sequence comes from Sequoia sempervirens, assembly GCA_007258455.2. Taxonomy (NCBI): domain Eukaryota; kingdom Viridiplantae; phylum Streptophyta; class Pinopsida; order Cupressales; family Cupressaceae; genus Sequoia; species Sequoia sempervirens. Next base: position 2,148,831 of record VDFB02000019.1, on the reverse strand, counting down.
TTGTGCATTATGAATGCTAATTTTCAATCACCTTTCACGAACCTTCATTTTTTCTTCAGTTATAGCCGCATTTAGCAAAACGCTCTTGTTTGAGTTTTCGTGGGCCATCGATAAACTTTGGTGACCAAGATTATGGATTACACTTTAGTTGTACATTCTATACACGTATTTTCTATCACCTTTCGTGAACCTTCATTTTTCATTGAATTATAGCCGCACTAATGAAATCGCTCGTGTTTGAGTTTTCTTTGGCTATCGATCAACTTTAGTGACTAGAATTGCGAATTGCACCATCATTGTCCATAATGTAGGTGTATTTTCTATCGCCTTTCGTGAACCTTCATTTTTTGTTGAGTTATAGCTGCATTTAGGAAACCGCTCAAATTTATGTTTTTGTGTGCCATCGATCAACTTTGGTGACTACACTTGTTGATTACACAATAGGGTTGCATTCTATATGAGTATTTTCTTTCGCCTTTCAAAAACCTTCATTTTCTGCTGAGTTATAGCCACAATTAGGAAACCACTCATGTTTGAGTTTTTATGGGCAACTGATCAAATTTGGTGAATATGATTGTGGATTACACTGTACCTGTCCATTATGTATGTGTATTTTCTATCGCCTTTTGCGAAGCTTCATTTTTTTAATTTATAGCTGCATTTATTAAACCGCTCGAATTTGAGATTTCATGGGCCATCGATCAACTTTGGTGACTATGCTTGTGGATTACACTGTAGTTGTGCATTTCATACACATATTTTCTATCACCTTTCACGAATCTTCATTTTTTGTTCAGTTATAGCTGCCTTTAGGAAACCACTCATGTTTGAGTTTTTCTGGGCCATCGATCAACTTTGGTGACTACGATTGTCGATTGTACAATAGTTGTGCATTATGTATACATCTTTTTAATCGCCTTTCACAAACCTTCTTTTTTTTTAGTTATAGCCGCATTTAGGAAAACACCCAGGTTTTATTTTTCGTGCGCCATCGATCTACTTTGGTGACCTCGATTATGGATTACATTATAGTTGTGCATTCTATACATGTGTTTTCTATCGACTTTCGCAAAACTTCATTTTATTTTAAGTTATAATAGCATTTAGGAAACCACTCAAGTTTGAGTTTTCGCGGGCCATTGATCAACTTTCGTGACTACGCTTGTGGATTACAATGTATTTTCGCATTTTGTATGCGTATTTTCTATCGCCTTTCGTGAAACTTCATTTTTTGTTGAGATACAATCGCATTTAAGAAATCACTCATGTTTGAGCTTTTGTGGGCCATCAATCAACTTTGGTGACTATAATAGTGTATTGTACCATTTTGTATGCATATTTGTAATCTCCTTTCACGAACCTTCATTTTTTGTTGACTTATAGCCGCATTTAGAAAAATGCTCATGTTTAAGTTTTTGTGGGACATCAATCAACTTTGGCGATTACGATTTTGGATTACACTGTAGTTGTGCATTCTATATGCATATTTTCACTCATCTTTTGCGAACCTTCATTTTTCATTGAATATAGCCGCACTTGGGAAACTGCTCATGTTTGAGTTTTCGTAGGCCATTAATCAACTTTGGTGATTATGATTGCTAATTACACTGTAGTTATGCATTCTATACACGTATTTTCTATTGTCTTTCATGAACGTTCATTTGTTGTTCAGTTATAGCTACATTTAGGAAGTCCCTTATGATTGAGTTTTTGTGGGCCATTGATCAACTTTGGTGACTACGATTGTGGATTGTACTATAGTTGTGCATTCTATTCGCATATTTTTAATCGACTTTCATGAATCTTCATTTTTTGTTTCTTATAGCCGCATTTACGAAAATGCTTGTGTTTGAGTTTTTGTGGACCATCGATCAACTTTGGTGACTACCATTGTGGATTACATCGTAATTGTCCATTCTGGATGCGTATTTTCTACCACCTTTTGTGAACATTCATTTTTTGTTCAATTATAGCAACATTTAGTAAACCGCTCCTGTTTGAGTTTTTGTGGGCCATTAGTAAACTTTGGTGACTAAGATTATCGATTGTATTATAGTTCTACATTTTGCAAGCATATTTTTAATTGCCTTTCACGAAATTTCATTTTTTGTTAAGTTATAGGCACATTTAGGAAATCGCTCGTGTTTGAGTTTTTGTGGGCCATCAATCAACTTTGCTGACTACGCTCTTGGATTACACTATAGTTGTGCATTCTATACGCGTAATTTCTATTGCCTTTCGTGAACATTCATTTTTTGTTGAGTTAAAACTGCATTTAGGAAACCACTCATGATTGAGATTTTGTGGGCCATGAATCAACTTTGTTGACTATGATTGTGGATTACAATGTAGTTGTCCATTCTATACATGTATTTCCTATCGCCTTTCGCAAACCTTCATTTTTTGTTGAGTTATAGCCACATTTAAGAAACCGCTCATGTTTGACTTTTTGTGGGCCATCAATCAACTTTGGTGACTACGATTGTGGATTGTACTATATTTGTGCATTCTATATGCATATTTTTAATTGCCTTTCATGAACCTTCATTTTTTGTTGAGTTATAGCCGCATTTACGAAACCACTCGTGTTTGAGTTTTTTTGGGCCATTGATCAACTTTGGTGACTACGATTGTGGATTGCACTATAGTCCATTTTGTATGCGAATTTTCTATCATTTTTTGTGAATATTCATTTTTTGTTGAGTTATAGCTGCACTGAGGAAACCGCTCGTGTTTGAGTTCTCGTGGGCCAATGATCAACTTTTGTTACTATGCTTTTGGATTACACTATAGTTGTGCATTCTATACGCATATTTTCTATCACCTTTCGTGAACTTTCATTTTTTGTTTAGTTATAGGTGCACTTAGGATACCGCTCATATTTTTTGTGGGCAGTCAAAGAACTTTGGTGACTACAATTGTTGATTGCACTGTAATTGTCCATTATGTACGTGTATTTTTTATTGCCTTTCATAAACCTTCATTTTTTGTTGAGTTATAGCCAAATTTAGGAAAGTGCTCGAGTTTGAGTTTTCGTGGGCCATCGATCAAATTTGGTGACTACAAATGTGGATTGTACTATAGTTGTGCGTTATTTACCCATATTTTTAATCGCCTTTCAGGAACCTTCATTTTTTTTCAGTTATAGAGACATTTAGGAAAGCACTCGTGTTTTAGTTTACGTGGGCCATTGATCAACTTTGGTGACTACGATTATGGAATACAATGTAGTTTTGCATTCTATATGTTTATTTTCTATTTCCTTTCTTGAACTTTCATTTTTCGTTCAGTTATAGTTGTACTTAATATACCGCTCGAGTTTGAGTTTTCGTGGACCATCGATCAAGTTTGGTGACTGCGCTTGTGGATGAAACTGTAGTTGTGCAATCTATATGCATTTTTTCTATTGCCTTTTGTGAACCTTCATTTTTTGTTGAGTTATAGCCACATTTAGGAAACCAGTCATGTTTGAGTTTTTGTGGGCCATCGACGAACTCTGGTGATAATGATTGTAGATTGTACTGTAGTTGTGCATTCTGTGTGCATATTTTTAATTGCCTTTGATGAAATTTCATTTTTCCTTGAGTTATAGCCACATTTAGGTAAATGCTTGTGTTTGAATTTTCATGGGCCATTGATCAAATTTTTTGACTACAATTGTGGATTACATTGTAGTTGTGCATTATATATGCGTATTTTCTATCGCCTTTCGCGAACCTTCATTTTTTGTTGAGTTATAGCTGCACTTAGGAAATTGCTCGTGTTTGAGTTTTCGTGGGCCATCGATCAACTTTGGTGACTATGATTGTGGATTACACTATAGTTTTCCATTCTCTATGTGTATCTTCTATCGCCTTTTGTGAACCTTCATTTTTTGTTGAGTTATAACCTCATTTAGGAAACTACTCGAGTTTGAGTTTTCATGGGTTATCGATCAACTTTGGTGACTACGCTTGTGCATTACATTATAGTTGTGCATTCTATACGCGTATTTTCTATCACCTTTTGTGAACATTCATTTTTTCTCGAGTTATAGATGCATTTAGGAAACCGCTCATTTTTTAGTCTTTGTGGGCCATCGGTCAACTTTGGTGATTACGATTGTGGATTGCACTGTAGTTGTCCATTTTGCACACATATTTTCTATCGCCTTTCATGAACCTTAATTTTTTTTTTAGTTATAGCCGCATTTAAGAAACCACTCAAGTTTGACTTTTCGTGGGCTATCAATGAAATTTAGTGGCTACGATTGTAGATTACACTATAGTTGTGCATTCTATACATGAATTTATTTTCGCCTTTCACAAACCTTCATGTTTTGTTGAGTTATAGCTGCATTTAGGAAACCGATCGAGTTTGAGTTTTCGTGGGCCATCGATCAGCTTTGGTGACTACGCTTGTGGATTACACTGTAGTTGTGCATTCTATGTGTATTTTCTATCGCATTTCGCGAACCTTCATTTTTTGTTGAGTAATAGCTGCATTTAGGAAACCACTCATGTTTGAGTTTTTGTGGGCCATCGATCAAAATTGGTGACTATGATTGAGTATTGTACTATATTTGTGCAGTATGTACACATATTTTTAATCGCCTTTCATGAACTTTCACTTTTTGTTGAGTTATAGCTGCATTTACCAAAACCCTCATGTTTGAGTTTTCGTGGGCCATCGATCAACTTTGGTGACTACGATTATGGATTACAGTGTAGTTTTGCATTCTATACATGTATTTTCTATCATCTTTCATGAACCTTCATTTTTTGTTGAGTTATAGCCGCATTTGGGAAACTGCTCGAGCTTGTGTTTTCGTGGGCCATCGATCAACTTTAGTGACTACGCTTGCGAATTACAATGTAGTGCATTCTATACACGTATGTTCTATCACCTTTCACGAACCTTCATTTTTCATTGAGATATAGCTAGACATAGGAAACTGCTCGTGTTTGAGTTTTCATGGGCTATCGATCAATGAACTTTGGTGACTGCGTTTGTGGATTGTACTCTAGCTGTGCATTTTGTACACATATTTTCTATCATCTTCAATGAACCCTCATTTTTTTGTTAAGATATAGCTAGACTTAGGAAACCGCTCGTGTTTGAGTATTTGTGGGCCATAGATCAACTTTGGTGACTAAGATTTTGAATTACTCTATAGTTGTCCAATGCGTCTGTGTATTTTCTATGGCCTTTCACGAACCTTCATTTTTTGATGAGTTATAGCCATATTTAGGAAACCGCTCAAGCTTGTGTTTTCATGGGCCATGGATCAACTTTGGTGACTACGCTTGCGAATTACAATGTATTTCATTCTTTACGCATATTTCCTATTGCCTTTCGCGAACCTTCATTTTTCGTTGAGATATAGCTTGACTTAGGAAACGTCTCTTGTTTGAGATTTTGTGGGCCATCGATCAACTTTGGTGACTACGACTGTGGATTACACTGTAGTTATCCATTCTATAAGTGTATTTTCTATCACATTTTGTGAAATTTCATTTTTCGTTGAGTTATAGCCGCACTTAGGAAACCGCTCGTGTATGAGTTTTCGTGGGCAATGAGTCAACTTTGGTCACTACGATTGTGAATTTCACTATAGTTGTGCATTTTGTATGCATAATTTTAATCACCTTTCATGAAACTTTATTTTTGTTAAGGTATAGCGGTATTTAGGAAACTACTCGTGTTTGAGTTTTTGTGGGTCATCGATCAACTTTGGTGACCTGGCTTGTGGATTACACTATAGTTGCACATTCTATATGCGTATTTTCTATCACCTCTTGGAAACCTTTATTTTTTGTTGAGTTATAGATGTATTTAGGAAATTGCTCATGTTTGAGTTTTTATGGGCCATCAATCAACTTTGGCAACTATGATTATGGATTTTACTATAGTTGTGCATTTTGTAGGCATATTTTTAATCGCCTTTCATGAACCATGATTTTTTTTGAGTTATAGCCGAATTTAGGAATATACTCATGTTTGAGTTTTCATGGGCCATCGATCATCTTTGGTGACTACGATTGTGGATTGCATTGTAATTGTCCATTTTGTACACTTATTTTCTATCGCCTTTCGCAAATCTTCATTTTTTTTTAGTTATAGCCTCATTTAGGAAACCACTCGACTTTGAGTTTTCGTGGGCCATCGATAAACTTTGGTGACTAGGCTTGCAGATTACACTATAGTTGTGCATTCTATACGTGTATTTTCTATCGTCTTTTACGAACCTTCATTTTTCGTTGAGCTATAGCCGCACTGAGGAAACTGCTTGTGTTTTAGTTTTTGTGGGCCATCGATCACCTTTGGTGACTACGATTATGGATTTCACTGTAGTTTTCCGTTTTGTACATGTGTTTTCTATTGTCTTTTGCAAACCTTCTTTTTTTATTGAGTGAAAAAATAGTTTTTCAAAAAAAGGATGATCTAGGTGTACTTAGAAGGATTATATTTTTTAGGGGTTCTTTACTACTACTTTTCAAAAAAATCTATCTTTTTCAAGAAGTTTTTTTTAAAAATGGACGATCTGAATCTCTTCAGCACACAAGCAGCTATAAAACGAATATTTTTTATTTTCCCAAAAAAAATTATTTCGTAGATTCTATTTTTGAGAGCTTCTTGCATGTTGGTGAAAAAATATTTTTTTGAAAAAAGGACTATTTGGGTCTACTATGAACGACATTCTCTACAAAACCCATTTCTCAGATTTTTCATAAAAAGATTCAAAAAAATTACCTCTATTACCTATATTGCTTCAACTTTTCAAAAAAATCTATCTTTTTCAACAACTTATTTTTTCAAAAAATGGATAATCTGAGTCTCTTCAACAAACGAGCAAATATAAAACCCATATTTTTTATTTTCCCAAAAAAAATTGTTTCGTAGATTCTATTTTTGAGGGGTTCTTACATGTTGGTGGAAAATTAGTTTTTCAAAAATAGGATGATCTTCGTCTATTCAAAACGACATTCCCAACAAAACCCAATTCTTAGATTTTTCATAAAAAGATTCAAAAAAATTGCCTTTGTTACCTATACTACTACTTTTCAAAAAAATCTATATTTTTCCAAAAATGAACGATCTGGGTCTGTTTAGCACATGAGCACCTATAAAACCCATTTTTTTATTTTCCCAAAAAAAAAAGGTTTCGTAGATTCTATTTTTGAGGGGTTCTTGCATATTGGTGATTACGTAGTTTTTCAAAAAAATGATGATTTGGATCTATTTAGAATGACATTCTCTACAAAACCCATTTCTCATATTTTTCATAAAAAGATTCAAAAAAATTGCCTCTGCTACATCTTCTGCTTCTACTTTTCAAAAAAATCTATCTATTTCAAAAACTAATTTTAAAAAAAATGGACGATTTGGGTGTATTTAGCTATCGAGCACCTATAAAACCCATATATTTTATTTTCCCAAAAAAATTGTTTCGTAGATTCTATTTTTGAGGCATTCTTGCATCTTGATGAAAAATTAGTTTTACAAAAAAAGGAAGATTTGGGTTTACTCAAAATGACATACTTGTTGTGCATGTTTTGCACACACGCCCCGCTGTAGGCAAGGACCCCTTTTTTTTGCTCCCAACAGGCTGCTTTGCTCCTGTCTTGTTTTGCGTGCCCCATTTTCCAAGCCCAAATTGGGCATGTGCCTTCAAACTATCAAATCCCCTACCCAAATTCACCTACTTGGGGTATTCAAATCTATAAAGAAATAAAGTCCCCCATACCCTTTCTACTTTTTGTCTTGCTTTGGCTATTTCGGAAACATCCGTGGACCCCTGTCGGTCCAGTTTCCACATTTTTGGCTTTGGGGACAACTTTTTGGTGGATTTGGGATGTGTTTGGGGTGTTTTAATGAACTGCCAAGGTTTCGTCAACATTTCGTTAAGTTTCGATGGTTTCAGAACTTTGCCTCTGGAATTCCCTTCCTCCTTAGCTGTTTGGAAACATCCGTGGACCCCCGTCGCTCCCATTTCAACATTTTTGACTTTGGGGTCACCCTTTTTTGGATCTGGAATGTGTTTGAAGTGCGTAAATGAACTGCCAAGGTTTCGTCAACGTTTTGTTAAGTTTCAATGGTTTCAGAACTTTGCCTTTGGAATTCCCTTCCTCTTTGGCTGTTTGGAACATTCGGTGGCCACCTCCCTTCCGGCCTCCAGAGCCCGGCCCCTCCGTGGCCATTTTGGAACATCCGGCGGCCACCTCCCTTCCGGCCTCTGGAGCCTAGCCCCTTCGTCGCCGTTTCCGGGGCTCCGCCTCTCCATGGCCGTTTTGGAACCATCCAGTGGCCACCTCCTTCCCGCCCTCCGGATCTCGGCCCCTCCGTGGCCATTTCCGGAAGTTCGTCCCCCTTTGCCATTTGGAACATCCGACGGCCATCTCCTTCCCAGCCTCCGGAACCCGGGTCCTCCATGGCCGTTTTTGGGAGTCCGTCCATCCTTGGTTGTTTTTAACATCTAGGAGTCTGCCTCCTTCCCGGCTGTTTTGAACATCCAGGAGCCTCCCTTCTTCTGGCTATTTTCTTAACATCCAGGAGCCTTCCTTCTTCCCGGCTATTTTGAACATCCGGAGCCCGCCTTCTTCCTGGCTGTTTTGAACATCTGGGAGCCTACCTTCTTGCTAGTTGTTTTGGCTTTCGTTCGCTATCTGCCTTCTAGCTTTCTTCCGCCGTCTTTCCACCCTCTGGCGCTCGCACCCTTGAAGCATGCATTAATGTTTATGGCCCAAATGAGCTCCAAATATGAATATCAAGATCTTTTGATGATGCATGGATAGATCTAATAGGGAATTTGTAGGTTTGACTAAAATTTTCCTTATCTCATGTATAAATGTACTTACGACACTTTGTGTTTGCAGGAGTCAAGAAGCCTTCCGTAGGTCTAACAAAGAGGTTAAGGGAGTTGTCCTACCTTTTTCCAAATGATGATGATTTCTAAAGAGCTTTCTGCCTGAATCAGTGACCACCAATCCATTGATGCCAATCATCGATGGGCTCGTTTGATCAAAGGAAGGACACTGCAAGCACATCAAACAAAAGACAATTTTCGGGCAGTTTCAGCTACAGTGAAAACAACAATCAACTAAATGACGAAATTGCTATAGTGATTGGCACTAGATGACAAAACAGAGAAAAGACAAGGAATGTATTTTAAATTGCTAGATAATGGAGGGTAGGTGAAACCCTATTGTAATTGAATCTGATCCACTCATCGTGAATTAATCCTAGTCATTGATTTGGGCTTTGAAAAACTATAAATAGGGGCTTTCCCCTCATTTGTAAGGGTTGGAGAGTAGTTGTAAAAAGTATTTTGCAGCAATAGAAGACAACATTGCATGATTTTATGGATGTTCTCTTTGATTTTGCTCATCTTGCATGCATGGTTCTACTTCCATATTAGTTTTAGTATATTTTCTTGAATGGCTATCATGATGGTGTTGCCGTTATAGTATTTGATGAACTTCCAGCTCATGCTTTTTGTGGTTCATTGATGATGAATCACTTTGCAAAGCTAGTATGAGCGTCTTTCCTTTATTGTTGCAGCTTAGTTCGATTGCATGTACATGATGTGTGTATGTGATGTGAAAATCTGCAGTCCTTAGAAGATTGCATTGGTTTTGTGTAGCTGTAGGTTTCTATTGGTCAAGCAAAACCCAGTTTAGGGAGTTTGTCTACTTTAGCAGCCACCATTGTTAGTGTTCATTTGTAGCTTAGGATTAGAATAGCTTTCTTAACCCTTCTCCTTTTGCTATTTCTTTTAATCCTTGGTTAGAGTAGGATCCAAAGCATCACCATGAAGCCAAATCAGATGAACTTGATGAGTTTCAGCTTGTTGTTTTGAGTGGACAGCCACTGTTCATTCACTTCCAACACTTTGAAACTACATTTGCAAACCCAACTTCCCATGCTTTGTAACTCATCCGTAAGACCGCCTTGTGATTCCAGCAAATCACATTAAACAACTGAGATATTCCAAGCACTGTCAAGAACTGACATTAGATACCTTGGGATAGTGTTCTGCAATTTGATTGTGGAAGATTATCTTTCAAGAGAGGTAGTGCACCTACGCGCTACCTGTATTGAGAGGTGCATAAAAAACACATCAACAGAACTGGCGCTAGAAGGAAGGGCTTGACATGTTGAGAATACAAAGCTGAAGGTTGGAAGTGATTCATTCCATGCCCTCCTCCTAATGCCATCGACAAAACTGGTGCTAGAAGGAGGGCTTGACATGTTGAGGCTACAAAGTTGAAAGTTGGAAATCAAAAAGAGCACTTTCAAGAAGAAATATGAGATAGGGAGATCTCTTTTAATGCTAAAAGTTAGAAAATTTTGAAGGCAAGTAGAAGCTGAGTCAAAATGGAGCACCATGCACAAATTGACATCACTCAACTACATACAGATTTGAATAAGAGACTGAAGAAGCCATTGCAGCAGTTTGCATTGGCGGATAGATGTCGGGTCCATTGCACTCGCAGGCACAACGAGTTGGGGTGTCTGACTTTTTTGAATAGAATTGAAAAGGTTTTGCAAGGAGAAATCCCCTTCTAGGAAATCTATCTGCCCTTGGCCCCTGAAGACCCATAGGAAGAATTGCAAACCATGGCAGCCAACGCATTTAAGGAGCTGATCCAGGAACATTTGAGCAGCAAGGATGGACCAAGATTGGAGGAAGTACTAATGGCAAGTTAGTGTAGATTTCACAATGCACCACATTCAAAATTTTTGTGTTCATCATGTGACAACATCATTTCTCAAACCAAGGGTTGTTTGGACAAGTTGGAGCAGCCAAATCTCAATGAGAAGAAGTTATCCAATGAGGCAGAAGAGTTGTCAACATCCGGAGGACAGCAAAATAAAGATGAACCAAGAAATTTGACACAAGTTGGTGTTGGGACAACAGACATAGAAAATGAAAACCAAGAGGGAGGAGTTGAAAGTCTTGGAATAGCAAAGTGCATCAATGAAAATCTGATTGTAACCAGTTCAGTAGGCTTCCCCTCTGTCGAAGAAAAGCAATCCTCCACTCAAGAAGATGAACGAACAGTAATTGAAGATGAACTAATAGAATTTGCAACAGTATATGCTGGGACAACCAATGAAGATGCTGAAGATCAGGAAGAAGAGGAGGCTAAAACCCTTGGGGTAGCAGAAGGAGATGGTAAAAGCATAAGCAAAATCAGGTCGAAAGACCTCTCCATCTACAATGACAACAATCGTGAATCTAAAAATGCAGATTTGGAGGAGTGGGAGCAACCACTCGCTACGGCTGTCTACCATCAAAATTCTTTTTCAAGTGATAATGAGGACTTAATAGCGGAAAGATATGGCCAGCTCATCTCCAGATTAGCAAAGGATTGGTCAGAGCTAAAATACCAAGTGGATTTGGAAGTTCTACTATTGCCAAATTGGTGCAGACTTCATGATTCATCACACTCTGAATTTGCATGCGGACTATGCCAAGAAGTCATCAAGCAAGTCAAAGAACAAGCAAGGAAACCAAGTACCCGACCTCCTCTACTTGCTGCCCATATCGAAAAAGAAGACCAAAAGTCTGAATCAAGTGATGGCTCAGTTGAAGGTGGACCTCAAGAGGATGTTGGGGCAGCAATAGAAGGATAGCAATACAGTCTCAGACTTCTGAGTGATGAAGTAGATCAAGCGGGAATGTTGTCCACCAATCACCAAGAAGTTCTTCCTCTTGAAGAGCAGTCATATACAATGGACGATGGACTTTTTGGCAAGTCTTTGGAGGGAAATTGTGTAGTACACTTTGGTCCCCTTGATGAGGTGCCATCGATTGACGACTTCTTTCCATTGGGAGCTGCACTACGAAGGTATGCTCATGCTGAGGAAGAGCACATCTCAGAAGACGGTAGCGATGAATACATACTCCTTGAGCCCCCAAACAGTGATGCACTAGAGTTTTTAGATTCGGAGAGGAGCTCCTTCTCCATTTACAGTGATAGTGAGCATGAGGAAACGAGTGAACATCGTGATGAGACGCATGAACAATAAAAAGAAGAAGACAAAGGCGGAAGTGCTGAGATAGCTGCTAACAGAGATGAAGCACTTGACCAACTACGAGATGCAACTTGGATCCCTTCTGCCATGATCACTGTTGATCCTCCCTCATATTTAAATGGCTGCAATAGGATAGATTCGCGTATGTCATCATCCCATGACACTGAACATCACAAAAATAAGGCTCACACCTGGGAAAGGAGATGGGACAGCATGCTGCCCCTTGAAGACAGCAATCAAGAAGAGGTTCTGGCAACGGAAACCCAAGCAGATGAGGTGTACTTCCTTGAGGAACAACCAGTGGAGGTTGTGGGTCCCATTGGTAGATTGAAAGAGTTGTATGTTGCCCCGTCCTCCCAGCCTTATGCACATTTAATGTCCAAAGTGATGCACCCTCCACCGCGCCCGCCCGAGGTTGCCAATGCAACGATCAAAGATGTTGTGCTTGCTCTTGACTGTCCAACGCTACCACCTCCATGTGATAACATCCAGGTTTTATCCTTCCTTGCCCCTATTATTTCTCATAATTGCACTTATTATTTTGATTATAGGTACGAGGGAAAACGAACATGTTTATGGATTAACCATGGGTTCAACGAGCCTCCTCAATTGCTGATTTTTCATGATGACGTGGTTGAACTTGAGTGCTACAACATTGAATTTCTTTTTTCAGAATATAAAGACAAGTTTGCAAGGTTAAGAACGATAAAGATTGCCTATTTGCTCATGCATGCATTATGAAATCCAATGAATGTTAATGTTGATTTGTCGTGCCTGAACATAGTGCTTTGTAAATATCTTTATACATAGCCCGTTTTGAGTAGTATAGGTTTCTTGTAAATACTCTACTTTTTTGCTTTCCTTAGGTTAGTTGGTTTGTGTAGGTTGCTTTGTTGTTGCTTTGCTCAAGGTTTGTCTTCTTTTAGCTAGGCACATCTATGTGCACAACAACCATACTTATTGCCTGGGGTTGTTCAACATATTTATTTGTCAAACTCTAATCAAGTCTTCAGAGTGGATGGTGAAGGTCTTCTGTTAGTGTCAAGCGATCTGGGTGTTTAATTTGAAGAGGATAAGTTGTTGGTTTTTCACGTATTCTGAAATCTTATAGCTCTTACACATCTTAAGAATTCAACGGTCACTATAGGGCCTTTTGTGAAGTCTAGTTAAGTGAAAAATATAAAATTTTGCTCCAGCACCACTGTGATTCTCAGCCCTAAGCGCAAGCTTCAATTCTTGCGGGTTGAAATAAGAGAGCTGAAAAGAGAAAAGAAAGAAATAAAGAAAACACTGAAAATTAAAAGAAAGGAAAATTCAACTTTTCAGGGGTATCTAAGCAACTCTACCAGGGCTATGGACGCCCGGCCGACAGTAGAGAAATGTTCAGGAGAATCACAACAATAACCTCGTCAGGGCTATGGACGCCTGATTGGCAGTGAGGCAATGTCCCAGATGCTTTTGGAGTTAGAATAAACTATGTAGCTTAACTGAACGGAGCTTGGGTTCCTGTCGCAACTGAAGAATGAGAATTAATGCAATTGCACACACTTGGATTTTCAGCATACTGAAGGTTGGGTTGGCTAATAGTTTTGATCCTTTGGTTGGACGTCTAGTTTGTTTGCCCTAGTGTGAAGGTCGAAACCAGAGATTTTGGATTCGTGATTCCATTTTTTCATCAAAATTCTCTCGAGCATTTCCCCAGCGACTCGCAATTTGTTGTGCATGTTTTGCACACACGCCCTGCTGTAGGCAAGGACCCCCTTTTTTTCACTCCCAACAGGTTGCTTTGCTCCTGTCTTGTTTTACGTGCCCCATTTTCCAAGCCCAAATTGGTCATGTGCCTTCAAACTATCAAATCCCCTACCCAAATTCACCTACTTAGGGTATTCAAATCTATGGAGAAATAAAGTCCCCCATACCCTTTTTGCCTTTTGTCTTGCTTTGGCTATTTCGAAAACATCCGTGGACCCTTGTCGGTCCAGTTTCCACATTTCTAGCTTTGGAGACAACTTTTTGGTGGATTTGGGATGTGTTTGGGGTGTTTCAATGAACTGCCAAGGTTTCGTCAACATTTCGTTAAGTTTTGATAGTTTCAGAACTTTTCCTCCCGAATTCCCTTCCTCCTTGGCTGTTTGGAAACATCCGTGGACCCCTGTCGCTCCCCTTTCCACATTTTTGACTTTGGGGTCACCCTTCTTTGGATCTGGGATGTGTTTGAAGTGTGTAAATGAACTACCAAGGTTTCGTCAATGTTTCGTTAAGTTTCGATGGTTTCAGAACTTTGCCTCCAGAATTCTCTTCCTCCTTGGCTGTTTGGAACATCCGACAGCCACCTCCCTTCCGGCCTTCGGAGCCCGACCCCTCCATGGCCGTTTCCGGGGCTCCGCCTCTCCATGGCCATTTTGGAACATCCGACAGCCACCTCCCTTCCGGCCTCCAGAGCACGGCCCCTCCATGGCCGTTTTCGGGGCTCCGCCTCCCGTGGCCGTTTTGGAACCATCTGGCAGCCACCTCCTTCCTGCCCTCTGGATCCCGACCCCTCCATGGCCTTTTCCGGAAGTCCCCCTTTGGCCGTTTCGAACATCCGGCGGCCATCTCCTTCCCGGCCTTCGGAACCTGGGCCCTCTATGGCCGTTTCTGGGAGTCCGTCCCTCCTTGGCTATTTTTAACATCCGGGAGCCTGCCTCCTTCCCGACTGTTTTGAACATCTGGGAGCCTCCCTTCTTCCTGGCTATTTTTTTAACATCCAGGAGCCTTTCTTCTTCCCGACTATTTTGAACATCCAGGAGCCCGCCTTCTTCCCAGCTGTTTTGAACATCCAGGAGCCCACCTTCTTGCTAGTTTTTTTGGTTTTCGTCCGCTATCTGCCTTCTAGCTTTCTTCCGC